>JARHVA010001751.1:1290000-1455000 GCA_037957365.1 Torreya grandis | reverse complement strand
GTATGAAATGGAATGAGAGCTAGATAAAACATGTGCACTTAAGAAGGTGATCCAAGAAGTGGGGATGAAATGATGGGTAGATAAGTGGTATGTGCGGTTGAAATATAGACATATACAAGTTATAATAAATAAAATGTTTTATATTATTATCTATTAAAGGTGAATACTCAACATTTACAAAGGAAGTATTAATAATTACTTACATTGGATAGGGTGGAGGCCTCTTAATTTCCAATTTATTCCTAGGTTTTGCATCATCACCATACATCTTCTTTGATGCTTGATTTTTGTTGGGATATTATCCATTATTTGGTCATGGATTGCATATTTTATACATAATAGCTTGAAGATATGGTCTAGATAAACTGACCTTTTTTTTTAGTTTCATGGAAGAGCCTTATCCTTTTGCTAAACTTCCTCTTGGTGTGTGCTTAATGACCTTCTTCATAAACCAAGATCAGGATCTTTGTAATGCAACTTTGGTCTACTCCTCCAAGTAAGATACTTATTTTATAGATAAATTTATTTATGGTATAGGGATAACTTGGATTTTATTTTTACAATCAGGGTTAATCAAATCAGTGTCATCATCTACAATTCCCTTGATGACCCATTCTAATCCATAAGAATTTAGATGGTCTAAATTTATTTGCATTCAATCTCATTTCCTCACTTCAAAATCATTCTCACAATCTTCTCAATAATCTTCCATATGTGTAATATGGTGTTAGTTTATTCCCAATTATAATTTGGACCTCATGTAGCCTTTGCTATCAAAAATTAGGTCTCTTAGAATTATAAAAATGTAATAGCTTAAAATAATTAGAAAATGGATTCTCTCTACTTTATTTTCTTTACAACGCATGTTGACTTGTCCAACTTATCACCACACTTCAATCACAACCATTTTTCATTAGAAAATTGAGATAATTTGTATGGAAAACCAAGAAAATCACCAATTATAATATATGTGAACCTTGAAAATTAAATAAAATAACTATCATAATTTGAGACCATAAATGTAGATTTTTGGGAGATCTTCATTTTAGTACTTCCCTCCAATGTCTTTATTGTTAACATAGTGAAGGAGTCATTCACTCTCATGAAATGTTTGTTACTTTCTTCCAGGACCAACTAAGGGTAATATTTATAAATTTTAGTTACGTTGGTGTATACTCCATCAGTGTGAGTCTAGACCATATTTTCATGCCTAAAATGTAGTAGAACATAAGAAGTCATATACAATCACTAGGTGGGCTCCAAGTTGACCAATTTTTCTTGAAGATTGTCACTGATGATCTGGGCCTAATCTATAAATTATGTTCCATCAAAAATGATATTTATGAAATAAAAACATATAGATGTGGAATGTGCCATTATATTTATATCCCATAATTCTAATCAATAGTGTTATTATATCTAATAATGCATTGTCAAATTTTGATCTATAAAAAAAAATTGGCACCTTGGATGGTGTTATCTTCTTATTTTTTAACCACAGTTATCTAAGTCCATTTTTCACATATCCATTTTTATTCAAAATTAAATTTCCTACTTTATTTGGTCATTTAAATGTACTTGTTTATTTTTGTAAGTATTAATACACCATTCACTGATTAACGGTCTAGCTTTGTAATTATTTCACTATTAATTGATTTCACTTGTCTGGTATCCTAGTCATAATATTGGTGCACACAAGTACCAAATTTATGAATTGAATAGAGGTTATGAAAATAGCTGAATGAACAAGCCCACTCTTGAAGCATATTATACTAATGAATCATATACAAGCCCACTCTTGAAGTATATTTGTATAATAAAGAGAAAATCATAGTGAAGGCCTATTTGGTAATTTATATGTTGGTAAAACATTGGTGCAGTTGAATGAGATTTAATATTGGCCAAAGATGAGTTTATAATTATAAATTTCATACAAGGATTTATATTTTCCACCATGCTAGATGAAAAATTCAAAATACAAGTTTGTATTAGCCTTTACTAATTTTGGAGAGGCCATATGAAGACATAAGGATGAATTTCATTTTTAGGCTATAAATAACTCAGAGTTAATGATTTAATTTTCAATATTGTTGATAAATTTTACAATATGGCACACTTAATAACATGTAACATTAAAATTTATGTCACACATGTTGCACATTTTTTTCAAGTAAATAGTGAGGTTGCATGGGTTTCTAGGGAGTATTGTACTATATAGGGACACAAGGTTTTTTGAGTAATTTTTTAGGACTATATGGAGTAAATTAGGCACAAATTTATATTTCAGCTCAAATTATAATTCTTAAATATATTAAAAAATGGAATTTGTGAATATAAGTCTTGATAGCTTACAAATATGTTTGGTAGGAGATAAGATGAAATAAGGGGATATGACATTGAAACAAAATAAATTTATATAAAATAACTAAATAAACTTAAATACATCAATTATTTATTTTAAAATTAGGTATTTTTATATCTCAATAGGTGTTTTATATTTGATAATTATAACTTATATGAGGACAATAAATGATGAAGATAAAGAATATACAACATGCACGATGTGCATAAAGAAGAGAAGAGAAGGTTGGAAGTGAGTAGCATGAAGTAGAAAAAACATATTGATCATATAAGAATAAATCAGTAGTTAAAATTAGATGATTTTGGTTTATTTTCTTAAGGAGAGTTTCTCTAAAGTAATATTCAATAATATCCAATGGAAGAAGATTTGCCTTTAGAAAAATTTAAGGAGATTTTCAAAAAGTTCATAGGAGATAGATCTACCAAATGGGTTTGATATCTCTTATATCAATTTCATAGATTTTTATCTTTATTTGGAGGGAAAATGAAGTAATCAAGGACCAAGTTTAGATTACTAAATTTTGGATTGAAGACAACTATTAATTGGGAAGGCAAGGAAAGAAGTTTAGGTAGTATTAGATGCATGGATTAGAAAAATGATAAGATATAATGAGTGTAAGGAGTATTTTATTAATTAGAATAATAAAAAAACTAATGACACAAATTGGATCAATGTATCTAAGTTTACCTAAGTATGTAAAATCCATTTAAGATCTCATAAAAGGTTTGGACTAGAGGCTCATGGAAATTTTCAGTTGCCCTAGTTTTTTTATGTAGGAGAATGTAGGTTCAAGAACAATCTTTCATCAAACAAAAAAATGTCTATGTTCATATGCATATTTATGTGCATGAAATTTTTTAACCATGGTGAAAAATATATGTAAATGGAGGAATATTAATAATAGTCTAGAGAACATGATCAAGAGTTATCCATATCATAAAGGGAAAGTGAAGATGATTTTAGTCACCTCCTTGAGGTTAGATTTTTGGGTCGGTGATGAAACTCCCACTCATTATAGGCAACACTTCATCTATAATAATATAAGGTTTCATATATATTAGAGGAATGGGTAAAGTAACTACCCAAAACTAAAAAACATAATGTGTGGAATATTTTTCAAGATAAAGGGAGATCAAAGAGGATTGAAAGATGATAGTGTTAGGTAGGAAAGATTCATATAAGTTTTAGAATAAGATTTAAAATTTAGAGAAATAGGTTTTTAGAGGTAAAATATTCAAAGAGGCTTGAAGGATGAAGTGTTAGGTAGTGATAGCATTGGTTAGAGAGAAAAGTTGTAGGGAAAAAAGTTCTAACTCTAGGAAAGTAGAGTTGAGATAGAACTAAATTTAGCTCAAAGAGAAGAGATAAGAGATTAAAAGTGTGATGTATGTTCATTGAATCTATCTTATGAGACTGACTTTAATTTATTCTTCATAATACATAAAGGGAAGGGTGTGTGTGTGTGTGTGATCACATATTTGTAATATTATATGATTCATGAATAGATAGAATGATTTGATTTCCATTCTAAGTTCTTATGGTAATGTGTGTGTCCATAAGAGAGTGAGTGTAATTCTTAGTTGGGGAGTAAGGAAACCATTTAGTTGTCCCCCTCATTCCCACCTACATCAATCATACATCCTAACACTACTTTATATTAAGTTTAAAAAACTGTGGAGCTTCTCATCTATTAAAAACCCATTATCTGTCTATCCCATTTCCAAAACCTTCACCAAGTGTTATTCCTTTTGAACCATTCATTATGGAGATCCATTCTCTTTAAAATTTTATAAGTTTTGTTTTTTAGTGACACATATTATGTGACACAAGTTTTGAGATTCAACAATGTAGTTTTAAGTCAACATACATTGACCCATATTTAAAAAGTAGTGGTTTATAAGAACCTATCTCTCATAAATATGAATTGTCTAATTGGAACTCACTGCATTGAGGTGATGCTCACAGGGGATTGAAGCACCAAGAATTCTTGGGATTTGACCATATTAGTAATACATCATCTCAAGCACACCTAAACATTGAATTTTACCAAAATAAAGACCTCTTATCTTATCGACCCATTAATAAATCCTTCAAAAAGTGTTGTGCCTTATGAACCATTCATTATATAACCACACATCTCTTGTGAATTGTATAAAAGTGTTTTGTGGTGCATCAAATTATGTGATGTGATTTTTGAGGTACAATTGTATAGTTTTGAGTTAATATACATTGACCCATATTTCACGAGTAATGATTCACAATAATAAATCTCTTATGACTCATATCAATTATCTATTGGGCACTTGCTCCATCTAGGTGATGCTCATAAGGATGAACCATTAAAACAACCAAGGATGTCACCCATTTGAGTACTAATCTAGATAAATCATGCTTAATGATGGATTTCACCCCAAAATAAATCCTACATAGCTTTGTACCCCATTTACAAAACCTTTAACAAATGTTGTTCCTAATGAATATTTATATAAATTTTACTTTTTTATAAATGGTTTTTACTTAGGGCATCAAATTATGTGATATCACATTCAATATTTAGCTACGTAGTTTTTATTCAATCAACATTGAGCCATATTTCATTATAAGTGGTTCAAAAGAACCCATATTTCATGAGAATGAATGGTCCACTTGGCCATCATTACATCTATGTGATGCCTATATGAGTGAAACACTAGAACTTCCTGGGAGGTCACTAATCCTAATACTAATTTTACATAAGCATGTTTAACAATGGTGTTTCCCCATAATAAAATAAACTTATCTCAAAACTATTTTTTAAAACCTTAAACTATTATTGTGCCTTATGAGCCATTTATTATGGAACTCTAAAATTATAATAATTTTTAGTAGTGTTTCCAAAGTGCATCAAATTACCTTATAATATTTTTGAGAATTATTGGTGCTGTTTAAATTTAATATAACTTGACCCATATTTCATGATTATTGGTTCCTAATCCATATCTCACGAGCATGAATGGTCCACTTGGAACTCATTTCATCTATGAGATGTTCATAGGGTTAAAGCATTATGAATTCTCATATGATTATGTAGACACCTAATTTTATTAAAAATCTTGTTATAGTTGTTTTCATTTCAATTTTTTGCATATGGTATATCAATTCAAAATAGTTTCTTATTGACTCTTTTACTTGGGTTTTCATCATTATTTTTCTTCTCTATGTGATTCCATTTTATTGTTTTTCTCTTTATGCTTTTTTCTTTGTGCTTGAACTATTTTTTTATTTTTTTTAATGTCTTTTGGATTTTCTTCTCTTGGGTTGGGTTTGGAAACCCAATGATTATATCTCATAATTTTTTTGAGACCAACCAAATTTGTACCCTTTTATTTTAGGGGCTCTTCTTCCCTTTTTTACATGATTTCAATGTTAAGATATATGTATATCAGCTCTTTGTCTTTTATATGGTTAGCTTACATTATAATAATATCATAATTGAAAATTAATATTTTTATATATTCAAATTATCCTAGAGGCATTTCAATAACAATAATCAATATGCTTATTCAAGCATTCAAGTGGATTCAAGTTGAGGCACACTTTACACTACTATATTTTTATATTTAAGGGATTGCATAAATTTCTATATATGTTTTGAATGAAATAAATCATAGAAAAAATGTTCATGTATATTTCAATCACATAGGGAAGAGGAGGTAAAATCCTAAATTCAAATTACACTCACATGCACTATAGAACTACATTGACTCTGATTCTAAGTGTATGTAGCTACAACTAATTGATGAGATTTAGTAAGGATAGCCATAATATTGATGTGTTTTTTATACACACCCATAGATTTTATCATGAGGTTGCCTCTAACATTTTAGGATTGATGAATAGGATCACTCCAAGGCACGAGTTATAGCGTATTCAATTTTATAACAACCTATTGGTAGAATAGTGGTTGAGGGACATGGATTGTTTACCATGGGTGAAATGGATATGGGTGAACTTAAATATACTTGGAGTGTGCATAAGGATGATTATTTATAAATAATTTGGGTAGGATTGTAAAATAAACTACAAAAAAAGGGAAGAGTAAGGCAGAAAAGGAAGGTCTATGAAAATTCCAAGGATAAAGCCTTTTAAGATGAATATTTGAGCTCAAGTAGGATAAGGTATCTAGAAAAATAATTATTTAAATTTTTTGTATCATAAAAATAATAAAATATAATTAAATATTCAAAGGAAACAAGAACATAGTTTACTCAAACATGCAAAAATCAAAGGTTGCCTAATTGCCAGATTGTTATTGCACATCTACAAGAGGATTATGATAAGCATGTAAAAGATTTTCAAATCATCTAAAGCTAAAAAATAAAGATTGTATTTAAATTATATGCCTCATACACAATTTTAATCACTAATATACAATAATTATGTAACATCCCAATCAATCCAGAGTTGGAGAAGAATAAATATTTGCACATCAATACCAAGTTAAGTAAAACTTATTTAAAATTCCTATTAATCTTAATAAATTCACCTCCTTTTGTGAGTGGGAGATTACATGTATTTATAATCATGGGATTGGGAAGGCCTCATATATTTCATCTTCACCCAATTTCACAAGTCCAAAAATACAACCTCTAGTTCAAAACTCATGAAAGGATGTATGTTACAATGATAACAGTCAAAATGGATTTTTTAGCCAAACATAAATTATGCATGTATAATAATAGATGGGGAACCAAAGTACCACTTTGATGAAAATACATAATTATTATAAAATTATAATACTGACACCATGTCACTACTTGAATTAGTTGATGAAGACACTATAGTTATAATTGCAGTGTAGACTGAGTGCTCTATGAAGCTACGGGCACTAACTACTAGTTGAATATGTTGTAGACCTAGAAGTTACCTCCTTAAAATTTATCACTTCACTAGTGTATATGATGTATTAAATTATTTATTTATGACCTCAAAATTTAATAGTGAAGGCTTCAAATCTTGAGTGCTTCAGTCATTAACTTGTGTTGTTTTTCCTCTAAGATTTTAAACTTAGATACTAAGGCTTTAACCCTTATCACTCTATTTTTAAAAAATATCACCAATATAACACTTATTAATTGGTATTATATAAAACACCTTCCATTTATTGTTTGAATTCTTCAACAATTGAGTGGAGAAGGTTGTTAAAATTGGTTCGATTCACCAGTGCCCCTATCTAGGTGATCACCCTAGTTACATGTGTGTCTACAAAAAATTATAATGTCTGAGACTCATAATTTATAAAAAGATTAAGAAAATTCTTCATTGGTATATGCTAATTTAGGTAGGAATCCCTTTTATAAATCACATAATTAAGCCACCAAGAAGCATCCATGTTGGTTACCAAATTAAGTTGATCAAAGGCACTGATTCTGGAATACTAGATTAGGAAGTTCAACCTCCCTTATTTATCCTTCATCATATTTCATAATGTAACCATATTTGATCTATGGGCCTGATTGTTTGCCCTGAATACTCTAATATTGAGTAAGATGTTATACATATTTTTAGTTTCTCTTTGTACCTCAATAATTACCTTTTGAGGAGATTATATAATATTCATTTCTTTACATCTCTTCAATGCCTCCTCAATGATATGGTGCATTTATTTTAGTACCAAAAAATTAGAATAAAAAAGTATTGAAATAATTAATGTAATCCATAGGGTCATTGACATTCCTCTTAGGTCTTTTGGCTAGTGAAAATAGATTTTCTCTCTCTTCAAATTCTATCTTTCCCTTTATTTATATATTTATCATTTTCCTCTTCCTCACTCTCTATATGGTCCCACTTTATTTGTCAAACCTTGTATAAAATATGGGAAGATTTTTCATAACTATATTTTTCCTTTCATATTACACAATCTACATCTTCCTTACCCATTGAGGAACTAATAGTTTACCTGTTTCTTCTCATTGGGAAGGTTCTGAAGATATAAAGGGTTGAGAGGTCATACAAAGGGATGAAGTCACTAGAATAGATATGGTTGTCAATGAGTAACTTATTTATATGGAAGATTTGGAATATTTTATCCTACCACCTACCATGGAGAGGCTTATTTAATTGGTGTTACCTTAACTAAGAATTTGGTCAACCGTAGGGTTATTTCCATAGTCATGGTTGCTTTTGGCAAAACCAGCAACTGGGGCATAGGAAGTCTAATTGAGTTACCTTATTTCTTAGAGTTGGTGGCTTATTAAAAATGGACACTATTAAATAAATTATCAAAATGGACTTTCTTAGGATCCATTATTAATTTTGGTGTGGAAATAATGTGAAAATATGTACTAGTGATAATGGAAGTGGAAGATGCAATAAAAGGAACTATTGTAGGTAGACTTCCAATTGGAATTTGTATACTAAGTATTGAATAAATTATGGATGAAACTACCTCAAAAATATTTTGAGTTTTCTATAGGGTGATCCTAACTAAGATGTATCCTCCTTCTTATGCTCCTAGACTCAAAGCTTTTACTTTTTACAGCTCAACTTCTTCATCATTTGGATGTGTTATCCATGTCACTTAGTCCTCTTATTTTGATGGATAATCAACCAAATATATTAATTACTATGGTTCCTCCTCTTATTATAATTCTATGGCATCTTCTTTATCTTTCTCCTCTTCCTTATTATCTTCTTAAAGGATATTGAAACCAATAAATGGTCTCTCTTCTAGCTTTCTACCTAGGGAAGGATCAGGGGGATCCTTGTGCTTCCTTTAATAAGTGAAGATAGGTTAAGTGGAAGGTGGATGAGATGGTAGAGGGTTGTGGGAATAAATTTAGTAGGAGGTGGAGTGGTATGTGATGAAGTGGAAGGTGTGGAGAGCATAGGGGTTCTTTGGGAGACCTATGAGATTTAGGAGAGCCAAGGGGTTGGAGCTGAAGTGAAATATGACTGTAAAAAATATAGAAGACTTAACTTAGTGACTAAGTTGAGAGGAGGTAAATGAGTTATTACAAAAGTACTCTTCCTTTGAATAGCCTTGGCAACTACTAGTTTCTCCATGGTTATTGTTGTCCCCAAGACTTGATCATATGAGGAGGTGGAAGTGGAAGAAATCTAAGGACTAGGAAGTCCTATCAAAAGTTAATTCTTAAGCTAGGGATTTTAATACCTTTGGATTTTAGATTGATCTACCCTTTCTTATATGGATTATACTTTTAGGGATGGAGGTTGATCTAGTGGATGAGATCCTTGTGGTGGAGATGGAGGCCATTATTGACTCCATGAATTCTTAGCTTCCTCCTTTGTGGCCTCTAGATTATATTTCATAGATTGTGCCAATGTCATTGATATCTTCTTGTCCTTGATTTTTATCCATACCTAGGATTCATCTGAGGCATTCAATAAAACCTAATCATGGTCATAAGTTTGGTTACCATAAGAAACATGAACTTAAGTATTTTCCAAGATGGTTTTGAGGTCACCCCTTATCCTTTTCCTAGGGTCCCATTCACTGAATGGGGCCAATTGCAAGTTTTAAGTTGTCTTGGGTTTACCAGTTAATATGAAATGTGACCTAGTCATATATTGGTGTTTCCCAATGCTAAAAGGTGTTTTAAAGTAATAGGCCAAGTGTCTTTGGCCTAATTCTTCATCGATGATTTTGAAAGCTTGGTAGGCTATCTCTTATTCTGTAATGTGATCAGAAACATGATGAGGTAAAAACAAAGGGGTAGTCTTAGTACCCTCTAATTAGATGATAGTCATATCTGGGTATAACCAATAATCACCCATTTTTGTGATTGTTCTTTTTATGTTCTTAGATAGTCTAGACGTTGGGGTTCCCTTCATAGCTTGGTATATATAAGGATATACCTCATTATTTATTCTTTTAATATCATTCATGTACCTATGAATAAATGTGAAAGAGAAATATTCTCTGACCTTATTCCCTAAATGCTATATTAATGGTTTCCATTCTTGGCCATAGGTATAGTATATAGTATCCATGACTGTAACCAATAAATAAGACATTATCTTATTTAGGCCTCCTATCAGGGTAGAGTATCTACGCTTTTATGCTTTTAGCCTTGCACTTATAATCTCTCCCAAGGCTACCAATTTATTCATATTCAATAATATGTATAGTAGTGGCACCCATTCAATGTAAACATAATAAATACTTAGGAATCTATATAATTTGTTCAACAATGCCATTATAATGGAAATTCTAGGTTTGAACTTAATAATATAGGTGATCAAAATTGCCCCCTTGGTATTTAGCCTTTGGTCTTTTCAATCCATTATTTTAGGTTCTCATCCACAATATTATTCTCAAGCCACACATTAGATATGACTTTATTATAGGTAGTTTATAGGTAGGGAAGCCTAAATTACCTTTCAAAATCCCTCGTTTAGATGTAGGTAGAGGCAGTTTAGACCTCCCTCACATGCATAATGTTTCTTATAGTGGTTCGATTTGTGAATAAAACCTTTAAGAGGTCAATACATGGCATTGCCTCTGGTTTGGTCATATCTTGGTTGAGGCCATGTTACTTAATTAGGTGTAAATCATCAATTTATTATTTGTCTTTTGGTGATATTTCATCCTCTGTGAGGAGGACTGAATTGTCTCGACATCTTCCTAGAGTGTTGAATAGTGAAGAAACTTGAAATTCAAAGTGCTCTTCTCAAATATTGTGTCCCTATATTTTTTTGTTCTTGTAAATGAGAATGGGGATATGAATAAGGGTGTACCTTCTTTTGATGAATAATCCATTATTATTATTTAGTCATTATAACTTATGTGAGGTTTTGGCTTGGTTCATTCAACACTTGGTGACTAAATAAATCTATAAATTACTAGATTTTAAGAAGTTCAAGAATATACTAATTTAATTATCATGTCAATATCAAGGTGAATCTAATGTTCATAATTTTATTTTATATTAATCGTAGTATTATGTATTGAATGTATTCATGTGCCTTGAATTTTGATAATGAACTCTTGCCTTTAATGCCTATTTTGATTTGAATATTCTAGTTAGATTTGGTAGGTTCCCCTTTTTTTCCAAGTGGTGGTATTTCAATAATTATTTATGTCTAGTCATCACTTTAACATAGCTTCCATCCATCCATTAACTTACTTCTTTTCCATGTTATTGAATAGTCTCTCCTATGTTTTGGACTTACTTTCCCTAGATAACACCATGTGTCAAGATCTTGTTAACTCATATTTTTTAATTTATTTGTTACATTTGAAAGGTCCCATAATAGTGAGTTAATGTGATTAAGCCACATGGTGTGATCTCAAAACATTATAATCATGGAAGCTTAGGGCATTAGATTGGTATTCTTTTTGTGAAGAAATTTCTATGCTCATGGGAAAACATGATAGATATACATGGAGTGATCTTTGAGTCCTAGAGAATTGGGATCTCAAGGAATTATATTGGTAATAAAAATACTACTTAACCTCTTACTACATGGATTAATACAAATATGCCAAGTGTCAGTCATTCAAAACCCTAAAATCTTAAGAGCTCAGGATAATAGGATGCCAATCAAAGAACCATTTAACCTTCCTATAGTGGTGAGTTAACATTATTGGTACATGTGGATTGATCTCATAATCCCATAGAATTAGTATCTCAAAATCTTGGAGGCTCATAAAAACATGAAACTATTAAGTTTGCCGATAAATAAGTGAAGTTCATGTGGTTTTGTTTTAGCATGAATATGTTGTGTGACCTGTTTGTGGAGCTTAGGAAAATCAGGGGGATCAAAAGACTTAACCTTTTATAATCATCCAAAAAATTTAATGACACAAGAGTGACACGTGTCATAACTACATGAAATATTTATTATGGGCCTGATTGGATGAAATAAATGGTATTAAGATATTAATCTTATGATCAACATATACATATTATGATAAGAAAGATTAGATCCCTTAATCTAAATATCACATTAAATTAAAAATTGTGGACAATCCAATGTTTGAGATGACTTAAGATACTAGTTTAAGCTTAAATTATTACAACCTTTTTTTGGGAAATGTTGTATTTTGCATAAATAGTGATTATTACAAATGTACGATACCCTAATCATAGTTATTTAGGCTTATAATTCCCAAGGTAGGGGATTTTCAATAATGGGTCCCTATTGTTAAATTTTTAAAAATGTGGTGTGTGTGTGTGTGTGTGTGTGTGTGTGTGTGTGTGTGTGTGTGTGTGTGTGTGTGTGTGTGTGTGTGTGTGTGTGTGTGTGTGTGTGTGTGTGTGTGTGTGTGTGTGTGTGTGTTAGGGAACAACACAAAGTATTCCTCTTACAAGCATTTATGTAGAATTAGGTCAAGAAGATAAAGAGAAGATAAATAAGAAAAAATATTCTAAACAAAATATCAAATAAATCATATATTGATGCTTTATATTTGAAAATCATTTCAGGATTGATTAAGCTACTAGGTATAGATTTTGTGCCTACACAAATATGTATTTGACATCCTACCAAATCTACCCCAAATATAATTTTAGTGCTTCATAGTATTTATTATCTTTGTTTTGGAATTCATATTTTACAAGAAGCATTTTTGACACATACTAAACCTATATCTAGTTTAATATTTTATAATATAGCCCAAGTGTGTTAGATTTTAGCCTTCATTATCATTTAATTTATCTTACTTGTGTTGGTCAATTACTTGTTCCATTTTCTATTATTTTTAATGTACTAGCTAAATATGATTATTATTATTTTACTACGATTTTATATATTTAGCCAATTCTATTTATTTATCATTATATTTATGTTTAATCATCCATGAACCATAAAAATAAAAAATATTTAGGTAAACCCCTCCATTAATTAAATTCTAACCTAAGGTTTCAAAATCTTCATCCCTATAGGGTCTGATTTTCTAATTTTGATATGAACATTGATTTGTTTCATTTGATATAAACCCTAGCTTCCATCGTTTTCAAATTTACATAGTTTTTTCACATTTGAGTGGACTTAAACCGATATATCATTAAACCAAAGGTTTCATGACCTCTTTCACCCCTAGGTTTTGTTTCTTTTCTTATTTCAGATATAACTTTTACTACATTCTTTGTTAGAACTTACCTTTATTTATTCCATTATTTTTTAATCTTGCTTAGCTTTCTTCATGGATTATGATCAAAATATGGTTTCTTGTGATGAAAATGAAATACATATGAATATTCAAATTTTTGATGATACATGTGATAATATAACTAATAAGGACACACTCGATCAAATTAAACAATACATTATGCAATGTTATTTGTATCACTCTATAATAATATATATTTTAAATTAAGTAGATATGGTACATTATTAATTTCATATGGATAGTTTTGCACATGAGATTGTTAATTGTTGTGGACCATCTAGTCCTATCTCTTCTAATATGCCCATGTTTAAAATGAATAATCATTTTTTTCCTTTTGAATAAGCCTCTTTAATGTTGTACCATTCCTAATTATTATGTAGTGATTATGATGAATTTTATTGGTGAATTATAAAGTAAAGTGCATGATGTTTTATTACCTTTAGATTCTTCCAATGATATGATTTTTTCTAATGATATGCCTTCAAATATCATTATTATTATAGATGTACTTGACATGCCTCTCCTATGTGGCTTGATTATACCAAACTTCTAATTATTTTATGGAAATGGATATCCTCATGCACAAATTTACACATTATTTAAATCTATAATAAACTATGGAGATCATAGTTTAATATTACTTAAGTTTTTCCTAGAAGCCTGATTTTTTATAGCATAGCATGGTTCAATTTTTACCTTCTAGATCTTCACATTCTTTCCAATACTTACAAGATTTTTTTTAGTTTAATTTATCACTAATTATGAACCTCGTGCCACATTTTATATTACTCCATCTATTTAGAAATATCCCATAAATATAATTTTAGATGTTGATTTCATATGCACTCCTTAGTTTATCAACCTTCTAATCCTTAAATGTATTACATATTTATCAATATCCTTTTATCACCCATCAAAGATAAGGTACTTCAAAAATATTATCAATCATTCAATTATGTTTTTTGTATGGCTAACACACTTTTAGATGAGATATCAACCCAACTTGAGGTTAATAATTCTAAGTATTTATATCTTATAACTAGCCATACACCTAACATGGGTAAATCTACAATTTGTATTATGAAATGAAATACATATTCAATAAGGCTTATACTGAGACACCCTCAATTTTAAAATAAAGTAAAGGAACTATATTAAAGATATTATTAGACATAGATTTTATATAGTGACCATGTATTCAAAATATTGATCAAAGATGTGACAAACTAGTACAATGATAATGTATTTTTTTAGATAACATATAGTCAAGGGACATATGAAAAATAAATTAATTTATTTTGTAAATAAAATTCAAGATCTCATTTATCATGATATGATAAAACCTATTATTCAAATCCTAAATGAGAATATATTCCTCTCAACAAACAAAATTAACTTCCTAAAGATGTATCACTCACATATGAAACTATACAAAATGTCCTTACAAATGATTATTTATTAAAATAGTCTTCAGACACAACACCTTTGGTTATTACTATTTATATGTTATCATATTGATGATATGGTTTTATCATAGAAAACATATCTCAATTTAATTTGTTAAGTCTTTAATTCATTAACACACTTGGATATGTCATTTCAAATCGATCAGAAGTACCAACTTATTCAATAGTATTAGACACTATTATAATACATTATTCTATGGGTCTTTGATTGTTGAGAATTTTTATTGTTGTTGAGGTTTGACATTGATGTCAAAGGCTCGTGAGAAAGGTATTAATGAGGTCATTTTAGAATGTAGATATGAGAAAGGATATTGATCAGTGTTTTAGTGATTCTAAGAATGTAATATATGTTTTGTATATGTTCTTATTAATTCATGATTAATGTGAATATCAGCATGGAATATCTTTATTTTCAAAGTTGTCAAAGTGATTAAACATAAGTGACTTGAGAAGGTATGTGAATAGGATGCCTAGTCTTGTGCATGAGAAGTAATGATGGATTAGTGAGATGAATGCACATAAGAATGAAAGGTTGTATGAGGTTGATTGATAATGTATATGAGGCATTGTATCCCTCATGTGAGTCTCAAGGTGACCCTACAGGAGTAGGACCTACAAACCTAGTTTACACCGAGAACACTTCTAAATCCTATCTATCTTAATGAGGTTTAATGGTCTATTATCAAGGAATATGAATTCTATGTGGATATGTATAAGCATGAGATGGGTTTATTTATTATGTGATTGAGATATAGATAACATGTAAAGAGGTATGAGATTTAGTTTCAAGGCCTAATGTGGTTTGCAGGTCAAATTCTAAGCAAGCAAATAGAGAGAGTATGGCCTAATGGGGTATGAGGTTCTATTTCCAAATAAATTATGGATAGGTGAGTGTTTTATGAGGTATCATATATTTTTTCAAGCATGTTCACAAATTTTGAAGTCATGGTTTTCAAGAAAAGGAATGAAAGTGGTTTTGAGGTCTCTCGAGTGCACAGAATGAAGAGTTCTAAACCCGAAAAGGATTTTCTTGTGTTTGTTAGCTAATAAAATCTATGAATGGGAATGCAATATATTTATGTTATATATTTAAGTTTATTATCTCAAATTTATAGGCATTGGTTTTTATATTGATGGGTTATGCTTTATGAACAAACATTAATAGTGGAAGTGTGTTTAAACCCTAATAAGGATTCGATGTTAAATATTTTGATAAAAAAAGTATAGAATGGTATAAAATGAATATAAAAAATATTTTATCTTGTATTAAACTATCCCAAACATATCCAGGTGTGATTGAGTTGTCAGGTGTGTGAGTAGACCCTACAAGAAAGTGCACATTTCTCATAGATTTTTTGTAGTAGTTAGAGTTGACAAAGTAAAAGTATGAAAATCATTGGATGGAGAATTTTGAGAATTTTATTTTATATCCATTTTTGTTTTTGGATAGGTTAAAACCCTAAAGTGTTCTAAATTATTCATCCAAGTTGACCAGTTGCTAACATGCCTAATGGTGTAAACAATGAGAAACTTAGGCAAAACTAAGAAGATGATTAGGAGTGTGTTATAATAGAATAGGGATGAATAAAAATAAATGGATAAATTTTTAAGATTTTTAATAAATGTTAATGTTGGATATAATTTTTGGAGATAATTATAAATAGCAAAAATTTGCTCACAATTTGACTTGTCTATCTCAGTGAGGTCTATATACTGTGAGGTCATGAGATTGGTTTACAAGACCAATATTTCCATTTGAACATGTTATATTTATATATAAGAATTTTATAATTATCACATATGATAATTCACATGAATAAAGAGTATTTTAAAGTGGTTATACAAGTGTTGAATACCAAAATCACCATGACTGGTCTTTATGGAAAACTTGTAGTTCTAAGTGAGCAAGTTACAGGAATGTTTTTGAGTCATTTTTACCTATGTAATAAAGTATAATTCACTTGGTAAAGTTTTTATGAATTTAAGGTTTTGTATATATGTTTTATTGTCATAGTTTTATGGCCAAACATTGTGTTATCTTTACTTGTTTAAGATAGACCTTTTTATATGTGAGAAGGCTTAATTGTGAACAGTATTAATAGCATGCTTCAAGTGGTGATTGGAGATAAAAGATGTCATGAACATAATATGAGATTATTAGGGCTATATTTTATTGGAATATGAAGTGTTACTTCTGTGTATGAAGTTTTAAAGTTCTCCAAGAAGATAAAAGGGTAACGTGTGCTAATGAAGGCCTAATTGAATTAGGTCTCCTTAAGGCCTAAAAGAGGTTTTGATCATGTATGCTATAAACAACCTATTTTAATATATTATTAATGTTTTTTTAATGTATTAAGGCCTATTATATGTAAAATATAAGTGATAAAGTGTGTATGGCTGACCAAGAGGTGTATGAACAAGAGCCTAGTATAAGAGCAAAGCTTAATAGGGCTAATTGACCTATGTAATGAAGTCTAATGTAGTTGGTGAAGGTTTTGAGGTATTTAAGGTTATATTTATATATTTTAATTTAGTTTTTTATGTTTTCAAACATTGTGTTATCTTAAATTGTTTAAGATAGACCTTTCTATGTGTGAGAAGGCCTAATTGTGAACAATATTAATGGTGTGCTTCAAGTGGTGATTGGAGCTAAAAGGTGTCATGGACATAAGATGAGATTATTAGGGGTATATTTGAGTGTCATATGAAGTTTTAATATTGTGTATGAATTTTTAAAGTGCTCTAATAATATCAAAGGGTAATGTTTGCTAATGAAGGTCTAATTGAATTAGATCTCCTTAAGACCTAAAAGAGGTTTTGGTCCTATATGATATGACCAACCTATTGTAATGTTTGATTCATTTTTTTGTCATGTCATAAGTATTATTTTATGTAAAATATAATTTGTAAAGTGTGTATGTCCTACCAAAAGGTGTATAAGTAAGATCCTAATATATGAACAAGGCATAATAGGCCTAATTGATTAGTTAGAAAAAAATTGAGTTAAAATTGAATGATATATCACTTTTAAGAGCTAAATTAGGTCTTGTAGAAAATTATATGGTGAAGAGAAACTATAATGAAGATATAATACGGTTACTATATATGAATATCAAGGTTATATGATCTAATCAAGTCAAGAAGAGGACTAGTTGAGCGAAGAATCCTAGAAAACATCTTGAAAGGGATAAAAGAGAGAAAAGAGATGAAGAAGGAGATTATCATATATTATATGAGAAAAAAAGAGTTATGAAGGTGATAAATTTTTTAAGGTGGCTGAGTGGGTGCTAAGTC
The DNA here is from genome assembly GCA_037957365.1 of Torreya grandis. Lineage (NCBI taxonomy): Eukaryota > Viridiplantae > Streptophyta > Pinopsida > Cupressales > Taxaceae > Torreya > Torreya grandis. The sequence goes on along the minus strand of JARHVA010001751.1, from coordinate 1,436,762 downwards.
ATCTAGGGAGTTTGTGTTTCCTTGTAAGTTGGTGCTTTCTAAAGACTAGCTGAGTTGATGCTTAGCTAGTCGGGGTCGGTGCTCCATGTGGAGTTGGTACTTCACTAAATTTGGTTTTTGTATTATAGGAATTTATTATATATATATATATATATATATAATAAATTCCTATAATACAAAAACCAAATTTAGTGAAGTACCAACTCCACATGGAGCACCGACCCCGACTAGCTAAGCATCAACTCAACTAGTCTATATATAAGTGGTTTTTCTTATCATTGAGGGTTTCCCACTCAAATAAGTGTTCTATGTGTTATGCCATTTTCTCATGCTCATAGAAATGGTTCTTGATGTGTTGCTAGCTCGCTATATTTCTTTGATAATTAATGAATGATAAATTAAAATTTTAAATGTTTTTAAGATTTATTCAACCCCCTCTTAGTAATTTTAATTCAAACAATTGGTATCAAATATTGGTACTTTGAATCAAGTCTAACAACTTGAAAGTGATCTTAAGAAGCACAAGATGTCTAGTGATCAAAAGGAAGAAGACAACATGTATGATGAAGAAGTCTACTATGATAGTGAAGAATGAGAAGCTAAAGTAGACCTTAAAGTTGAGCTCATAAGTTCCATTAATGATTTGAAACATCAAAATAATACTATCAAGGAACTAAAGAATCAATTAGAAGGTGTCAATATAAATTTTAGATTAAAGGAAGTTGAGTATGACCAGTTGAAGATAGAGTTAGATTCCTTGAAGGTTGAGCATGAGCAGATCATAGACAAGGTAAGCAAGTTTGAGAGAAAGCATGTGAATTTATAACAAATAAATATTAAAAACATTAAAATACCAATTATGTATCCTAATGTAATAAAATATGATCTATCATGAGACTACAAGAAAGGAGTAATTAGTCAAGAAGTAAGTACAAAAATATTTTTCACTACATCTGTCACATTATAGGACACATTGCAAGATTTTGATCTAATAGATTTAGAAGGCCCTCAAGATTAAAAAAGACATATGAATCTCCTATAATTCATGATAAGGATAAAAAATTGGTATGGAAGCCAAAGTAAGTTAGGATTGATCATATTGAACTCAAGAGTCAAGATGGACTATTTGTTAAGGAGGAACAAAAGAATAAATAAGATTCCATGCTAACTCAAACTACCTTTAAAATTCAAGATGAAGGCATGAAATGTAATATATATAGTGGTTTATCAATACAAATTATAGGAGACAAAAATAATTTCATCTCATTAAATAAGAATGTTTTAGGAACAGTGAGTTTTGGAGATAACACAATTGCCAATATAGTTGGCAATGGTGTCTTGAATTTTGACAATGGGAAGACTAAGAAATAAAATGTGTTGTATGTGGAAGGTTTGAAACATAAACTAATTAGTTTAATTCAAATGTGAAATCAAGGACACACACTAACATTTCATGACATAGGATTTGAGATAAGCAGAGCCAAATTAGGAAGGCTAATTGCCAATGCTAAGAGGATTGAGAACAATCTACATGTCTTGAATGAGATCAAGAAGGAAATATGATTCATGATTAAGATAGATGAAATTTAGTTATGAAATATAAGGTTATATCACCTAAACTTTGATAGTTTTTTCAATATTATGACTACAGAGCTTATGAAGAACATGCCTAAGATCACCAAACCTATAAACATACTTTTCAAGGCATGCCAACATGGTAAGTAGACTAGAAGAAGGTTAAAGTCCAAGGAGTACTCTATTACAAGACCCTTAGAGTTAATACACATCTATCTATGTGGGCCTACAAGAATTCAAAGCATTTAAAGAGATAGAAAATTCATGTTACTCATAGATGAGTATATAAGAAAGACTTGGATTGCATTCTTGAAAGAAAAGTTAGAAGCTCTTGACAAGTTCAAGGAATTTAAAACTCTTGTTGAGAGTGAGAAGAATGAGAAGATAAAGTGCCTAAGATTTGATAGAGGAGGATAATTTTGGTATAATGATTTTGATGACTTCTATGAGATTCATGGAATAATGAGAGAATTCTCAGTAGCTAAGACACCTAAATAGAATGGGATAGTGGAAAGGAAGAATATGACAGTTCAAAAGATGGCTAGAACTATGTTAAATGAGTTGATATTATCTAATTGATATTGGAGAGAGGAAATAAGTACTATAGTTTAAATTTTTAATATAGGATAGATAAGGATTAATAGCAATAATACTCTTTATGAACTATAAAAGGGAAGACTTGCCAATGTGGAACACTTTAGAGTGTTTGGGAGCAAGTGTTTCATCAAAAGAGATGATGAAAACTTGGGAAAGTTTGATTATAGATCTGATGAAAGTGTATTCTTAGGATACTCATCAATGAGCTCACCCTATAGATATTGTAATAAGAGGCTATAAAATATAGTGGAAAGCATAAATGTGAATATTGATGAGACAAGGAAATCACACTCATAGTCAAAGGACACTTTAGAGAATCTGGACTTCAAGAATGAAGAGGAGACTATAAAGGTTGATGAGGAATAATAATAATTTCAAGAGAGACATGTATCGAAAGGACCCTTAATATAGATTTAGAGAGATCACCCAGAATCTCAAATCATTAGCAATAAGAATGCAGGTATGCAAATAAGGAGAAGACTAGTAAGTAGTTGAATCAAGAGAATGTTTCTCTATTATCCATGATTTAACCTAAGTATCTTATATAAAAAAGAAAATAAAATTTTTGGATAGGTTCTATGAATGAGGAGTTAGATCAAATAGAGAAGAATGAGGCTTGGGAACTAGTTCCTAGGCATAAAGACAATAATGTCATTGGCATAAAATGGACATTTAGAAACAAGTTGAATGAAGATGAAGAAGTCACTAGAAGGAAGACTAGATTGGTATGCAAGGGATATGCACAAGTTGAAGGGGTAGACTTTAAGGAGACCTTTACACCAGTATCAAGATTGGAGTCCATCATATTATTTATAGCATATATAGGAATCAAAAGATTCAAGGTATATCAGATGTATGTAAAATCTACCTTTTAGAATGGGAATTTGGGAAAGGAAGTGTACATTGAGAAACTTGAGGGGTTCTCAATATCAGATGAAAAATATTATGTTTGTAGATTGAAAAAGTCTCTCTATGGTCTAAATAAATCTCCTAGATCTTGGTATGCTAGGTTGGATAGGTATATTTTGGATTAAGCTTCAAAAGAGGAGCGGCAGATAGTAATATATACATCAAGATAGAATATGTCCATCAATTGATGGTAGTTATCTATGTGGATGACATCATCTTTGGTGGAAACAATGAAAACATGATCAAGGATTTTGTAAAGGTGATAAGGAAATAGTTTGAGATGTCCATGCTAGGAGAACTATCATTATTTCTTAGGTTTCAAATCATTCAATCTGAAAAAGGTATATTCATATCATAAGCCAAGTACATAAGAGACATGTTGAATAAGTTTGAGATGGAAGATTTCAAGGTAGTGAGAACACCCATGATCATAAAGTGTAAGTTTATAAAGAAAGATGAGTTTTCAAAGGTTAATAAAATGTCATATAGGTCAATGATTGGAAGTTTTTTCACCATTACCTCTAGACCTAACATCATGTAAGCATTAGGTCTTATGGGAAGGTTTCAAAAAGATCCAAAGGAGAATCATCTACAAGTAGTAAAAAGTATACTAAAGTATCTCAAGGGGAATATGGAGTATGGATTATGATATCTATAAAGAAATGAGTTTAATTCGATAGCTTACATAGATGCATACTAGGCAGGAAGTATAGATGATAGGAAGAGTACTAATAAAGGAACTTTTTTGTAAGGTGGGTGCCTAGTTTCATGGATAAATAAGAATCAACCATCAGTAGCATTATCCACTTGTAAAGATGACTAGATTACAATAGCTTCATGTTTCACTCAAATCTTATGGATGAGATATACCTTAAAAAACTATAAGGTTGACTATGATGGTCCTAACCCTATCTATTATGATAATACAAGTGCTCTACACATCTCAAATAAACCTATAATGTACTCAAGGACCAAGAAAATTCCCATCAAGTATCATTTTATAAGAGTATAGGTAAGTGAATAAAGTGTCAAACTTGAATGTGTTTCTAGAAAAGATTAGATTGTAGACATCTTGACCAAACCACTTCCAAAGGTAACTTTTGAACACCTAAGACAAGAATTGGGTGTAATTCTTGCCCCTAGTAGTCATTGAAGAAGCCAAGTACTTAGGGGGAGATAATTATGCTCATTATCTCTAAGAATACATGAGTTTTTCAAATAAGTTATGCATGGAGATATGGGTTCATGTTTGCATTAGGTTTCATAAACTCATAGTTCTGTGTGTTGAGTATTTTAGTTGCAAGGAGTGTGATCCAAGGAGTTGTAAGCATCACTTTGTCATTTATGTAAAAGGGGGAGGAATACCAGGATGGGGAGAAAAGAATGATAAATTTGTAGTATATTTTTACATAAATGACAAAGGGGGAGATTTTTTATCATTTTTCTTGTTGTTAAGTTTTGACATTGATGTTATCATTGATGTCAAAGGTTCCCAAGAAAGGTCTTCATGAGATCATATAAGAATGTAGCTATGAGAAAGGATATTGATCATTATTTTAGTGATTCTAAGAATTTAAGACATGTATTTAATGTGTTATTATTACTAAATGAGTGATGTGTAGGTTGTAATTGAATGTCCTTATTGTCAAAGTTGTCAAAGTTCTTGAACCTAGTGACTTAAGAAAGTATGTGCATAAGATGCCTAGTCTTGTGAATGAAAGTTCATGATGGATTGGTGATATATATGAACATAGTAATGAAATTTTTTATGAGGTTTTTTTATCATGTATATGACTTATTATATCACTCATGTGAGTCTTAGGGTGATCCTACACGGGTAGGACCTATAGACCTAGTCTATACCTAGACCACTTCTAGATCCTGTTTGGCTTAATGAGGTATAATGGTCTATTATCAAGGCACGTGAATGATTTATGAATATGTATAATAATTATAAAGGTTTATTTATTATGTGAGTGAGGTGGAGAGATCATGGAAAGAGGAATGAAGGTCAATTTCAAGGCCTAATGTGGTTTGTAGATCAAAGTTTAAGCAAGTAATAAGAGAGAGAGTATGGACTAATGGGATATGAAGTTATATTTACAAGGAAATAATGGATATGTGAGTGTTTTTATAAGTATTATATATATTTTTAAATAATTTTCACAAATCATGGTTTTGAATAAAAGGCATGAAAAATGGTTGTGAGGTCTCTAAATTGCATAGAATGAAGGGTTCTCAACTAGAGAAAGATTATCTAATGTTTGTTAGCTCATCAAATATATACATGGTAAAATTATATATTAATGGTATATGGTTAATTTTACTATCTCAAATCTACATGAATTTTTTTTTGGATTGAGGGGATATGCTTTATGAACAAAAATTAACAGTGAAAGTGTGTTTAAACCCTCCTAGAACCCTAATAAGGACCCAACATTGAATATGTTGATAAAAACAACCTATAATGATTTAAAATTACTATAAAAATTATTTTATATTATATTCAACTCTCTCATACATCTCCAAGTGTGATTGAGTTGTTATGTGTGTGAGTAGACCCTACAGGGAAGTGCACATTTCTTAGAGATTTGTTGTAGTAGTCAGAGTTGACTAAGTCAAAGGATGAAAATCATTGGATTGAGAAGGTTGATTATTTTATTTTATTTTATTTAAATGGTTGTTTTTATATATATTTAAAACCTCAAGTGTGCTAAAATGGTCATCCAAGTTGACCAGCCACTAATAGGCCTAATGGTGCAAACAATGAGAAACTTAGGTAAAAGTGAGAAGATGATTAGGAATGTGTTATCATGGAATAGAGATGAAAAAAATAAATGGAGATGTTTTTAAATGTTTTTAATACATTTTAATTTTGGATATAATTTTTGGAGATCATTGTATATAGCAAAAAATTTCTCACAAGTTGACTTGTCTAGCTCAGTGAGGTCTGTATACAGTGAGGTCATGAGATTGGTCTACAAGACCAATATTGCCATTTTACCATGTTATATTTATATATAATAATGGTATAATTATCACATATGATCATACACATTCATCAATATTATTTTAAAGTGGTAATACAAGTGTTGAAGGTCAAAATCACCATGACTGATCTTTAAGGAAAATTGGCAGTTCTAAGTGAGCAAGTTGCAAGAATGTTTTTGAGTCCTTTTGAGATGTGTAATGAATTATAATTCAGTTGGTTAAGGTTTTGAGGTATTTAATTTTATGTGTATATGTTTTATTTTCATGTTTGTGTGTCCAAACATTGTGTTATCTTTAGTTTTTTAAGATAGACCTTTTTATGTGTGAGAAGGCCTAATTGTGAACAATATTAATGACATGCTTCAAGTGGTGCGTGGAGATAAAAGGTGTCATGGACATAATATTATCTTATTATGGGTGTGTTTGAGTGGAATATGAATTTTTTATATAATTTATGAATTTTAAAAGTATTCCAAGAAGATCAAAGGGTAATGTGTGTTAATGAAGGCCTAATTGAATTAGGTCTCCTTAAAGCCTAAAAAAGGTTTTGGTCCTATGTGTTATGATTGACCTATTTTAATGTTTTATTCATGTTTTTAAAATGTATTAAGGCCTATTTTATTGAAAACATAAGTGTGAAAGTGTGTATATCCTACCAAGAGGTGTATGCCCAAGAGCCTAGTATAAGAAGAAGGCCTAATTAACTGGTTAGAAAAAGAGTGAGTTAAAAGTGAATGATATACCACTTTGAAGAGATAAAGTAGGTATTTTATAACATTATAAAGGTTTATATAAAATATCATGAAGATATAATATGTTTAATTTAGATTAGTATCAAGGTCATATGACCTAATCAAGTCAAGAAGAGGAGTAGTTGAGCGAAGAAGCCTAGAAGATAGTTTAAGAGGGAGAAAAGAGATAAAGAAGGTGATCATCATATGTTGTATGAGCAGAAAGGAGTTGTGAATGTGATAAAATGTTTAAGGTGGGTGATTTTGTACTGAGTTATCTAGGGAGTTGGTGCTTCCTTGCAAGTTGGTTCTTGCTAAATAATAACTTAGTTAGTGCTTAGCTAGTTGGGGTTGGTGTTCCATATGGAGTTTGCGCTTCACTAAATTATGTGTTTGTCTTCTATGAATTTATTCCATCTAAATATATCAATGGATTTCCTTCCCCTTGATATTTTTCAACTCAAATAAGTGTTCTATGTGTTATGCTCTTGTCTCATGATCATATAAATGGTTCTTGATGTGTTGTTAACTCACTATATTTCTTTGATAGTTCATGAATGATAAAGTAAAGTTGTAAATTTTTTTGAAGAATTATTCACCCCCTCTTAATCATTATACTTCCAATATCAGTATTGTATGAAGTTATTCTTTGTTATGTCATTCTTGTTTTATTACAATTCTATATTAGGAACATTATGGTTAGAAACAATGAATGCAACTATGGATAATACCAATATTTGCATGTCTTTTAATTTTGAAGATCACAAGATGCATCCAACAAAAATTAATACTAGTGAAAAATACCTATGCATACATAGATTATATTATGAGAATGAGGATCTCATGATTAATTCCCCTATTCACTATTAAAAATTAAAAAATTCATAGTATATCTATGATGGATCTTATAAGATAGATAATAATATTGGATAGTAGTCACATTTATTGTTATAAGCTTCAAAGTGAATATTTCAATAATTAGACATCATAAGTAGCATTTAATTTTTTTTACTATTTAAAATTATTTTTAATTAATGTGATATAATAGTATATAACTTTGAACAAACTTAGATTATATGAAATATAACAATAAACATATTTTGAATGTAAAAAGTAGAATAAACATGAACAATTACACTTGATATTTATGGATAATACTAATAGGATTAAGATACTTATTTTATTGTACTATAATAATTTGATACTAATTGTAAATGGTAGGAATGCCTTGGAAACTAAACTGTGAATCACTCAAATTATGATCTAAATCTCTATATGTGCATGGATAGAATTATATTGATTGAAACAATATTATACAATATGATGGTTTAGTTTAGTTAATATTTTCTTATATATTTCCATATAGACTATTCTGTCTCCTTATAAAATAGTATCTAATATGATATTCATTAGCTATTTATTCATGCAAAACTATAAACCTATCTCCTTCTCTTCTAAACCCTAGGACCGCTTTTGACACTAGTTTTTGTTCTAAAAAGGGGGAAATAAAGTAGGTTTAGCTAACCTCAACCACTCCCTAATGAATGGTTGAATGTTGCCTACATACCCAATACTCCAAAGAGGGAATTTAAATTACATTTAGTTTTCCCCATTGGATGTATGTGTAAAATAGTTCTCCTTTAATGAATACAACCTATGATATAACTTTTAACACTTGGAAAATGAAAACTTTGTCTTGGATTTGAGGTGATTTAAATTTGGCTAAGAACAGTTCTTTGTGATTAATGGCTGAATTAGAAATAATAGGGTAGTCCCTTTGAATGTGTATATGTGTATATAAGGCTTCCTTAAAAACATTATAAATATAAATAGGATTAGAGGCATTGTGCATCTATATGGGACTATTTAGGTACTTCCTCACACCAATAGAATATGAAATGTATGGGATGAACCATAAAAAGGATTTGGATTGAAAATTAATTATTTTTTGGCATGGGATGACTCTATAAATCCAAATAATCCAAGTTTAATGATTCTATCAAGAAGGTAAGAATAATGATTTAATGATTGTAAGATATTATAAGTATGAATTTGAACATGTTAGACACAAATTGTAGAATTCCTATAGGTGAATGATATAAATTCAGAAAGGTTTGACCTATATAAATCATGTGTATGTGAGTTAATTTCTAATAAGAGTCATATGTGTAGACACAAGTCATGTAAAGTTAAGGTAGGTTAAAACTAAAATTTCTAAGTATCTAATACCATATTTTAATATCTATAAATGCCCCCATGTATTCTAGTATTAATATGGAATACAATGCCATAATAAAAGGATAAAGTGATGTATTTGAGTGTGTAAAGCACACTTTATCTTTGGGAGAAGGCTAAAAATGTGCATCTTGATCCAAAAAAATGAAAATGACTATGAAATAATCAATTTCCATATATGAAATATGAAACCTCAAATTAAATTAATTTTTTTGAATTTAAATAGTAAAGAAGGAATACACCAATAATCACATGCATTGTGTTTCCCTATGTCAAGAATTTAGAGATGATGATTCCTGGTTAATGCATTGGAGAGATATGTGTGATAAATAGGAATCCAAGAGGAGATATTATTATCTTGTTAATATGAAATAAATCAAAATAAAACACACTAATAGAGACTGACACCTCTATCTTAGAAACTCAAAAAGCTAGTGAGCAATACAAGTAACTATCAAATGAAAGCAAAACAAGAGACTTTACCTTCCATGAGAGAAATTTTTGTATGTTGGTAATGAATTGATGTGATCAGTTTCATAATCAATAATTATTTGGTAATGGAACTCCTTACACCACCTCTCCTTGTCACCTTGATAATGCTAATTTTTGGATTAGTAAATGGGAATGATAACAGTTTAACAATGGAAGATTTGCATATATTTTTACATGATAACTTTACACCAAGAGATATTATTAATCAATGGGGAGGCCTTTTATTTATAGCCTTCCAAACTAACTCTAACCCAAGTGTAATTAGGTTAGATGTAACTATGGTTGAGATCAAACTAACCCTAGTTGAGTTAAGGAGGGGATATTTAATTAAAATTTGGGATAGATTTCCCATTTATTAAGCATGGCTCTCCATTTATTAATTTAAGGCATTTAGGGAGATATTTTTAATTCCTTGACTTTGAATATGATGAAATCATTATGACCTCATTTTTATTGAAATTCCCTTTTTTCAAAATTCAATTTTACTAATTAAAAATGGAAATTTTCACTTAAGAATTTAATTTTATTTGATTAGTTAATTCATTTTGCTTAGCATTTTATAACTTTAGTAATTGCTCACGTGGCCCATTTAATGGGTCTAAAGGCCAAACTATCACATTTCTAGGTTTCATGTTGACTGAAGATGAATGTGTGAGAGGTTATTGTTACATATGCAATAATACCTAAAATAAGGATGATTAAACATGATTATGAGCACTAATATCTGATGTGTGAATGAAACTGAGACATTTAATGAAACTTAAGATTAACTTGCTCTCTTTTGTAGACATCAATCTAAAGTCTAGTTGGAAGCCAATTATGTTTAGAATGGGGTGTCTATAGTTTGACCCTATTTGGGATGGTGTTTCATAATATAGGCACAATAATGTCTTCTCAAATAATGAAAAATTAATTAATCCCTAATGCCCTATAAGGGGATGGGCAAGCCATGGTTTCACCCTCAAAGGAACATACACCAAATAGGGTTGGTGAACATTCTCTCAAAAAGAAAGAAATGATGTGACCAAGAGGTAAAAGGGGGGAAATAATAATTTGTCCAAAGTTGGTTATAATTAGTGGCACAATAAGATGTCCTAGTAGGACAAATAATAAATGATGATTTTCCCAAAGGTAGTTATAATCATCATCATAGTGGGGTGGAAAAATGATTTGTCCAAAGGTAGGTATAATCATTAGCATAATGAAAAATGCCCCAATAGGGTGGAGAGAGGTCATGATTTTCCCAAAGTTAGTTATAATAATTGGCATAGGGATGATTAGAACAATATGCCAAATTGAAAAAGGGGGCTTATGTATTGAATTTGTTTTCACAAAGTAAGGGGAATCTAGCATAAAAGATAGGCATGAATTTGGGCTACCTACTAGATGGAGATACACATCCTAACTAGATGGGATTAAAATTCATTTATGATTTATGTACTCTATATTTGGGTAATGTTTAGATAGGCTAAGAATTTTTTAGGCGTGGATAAGAAGAAGTACTGCAACACCATTGATTTTAAGATCCATCAAACTGAATTTTTTTGTAATACATGACATTATACACCATGATATAAAACACCATGATAATCTTCTATTCATAATGTGCATAAGGACTACCACTCAATCCAAAAAATAATTGAAAATAATGCACCAATGATAAAAACCATGATGATAATGTTGACATATGAATATGGATGGACTTAAGTATAATGCATAATAAATCACCCAATGAATGCATATATACTAAGTCAAGCCACAACAATTAAATTAAATAAATAGGCAAATAAACAAACAAAACAAAAAAAACACCAATAAAAATAAACAAACAACAAAACACCAATAATCAAAATAGTGAACAATATTTTATAAAAAAAAATCAAACAAACACAAATAAGGGTTAATCATAATTTTAGTAAAAATATAAAACAAATTATTTGTGCATGTGTAATAGATGAGTTACTCTTGACGACGGGGTGACCCCCAAGCTAGGTAGCAATGATGCAGGTATAATAATGCAAGAAAAAAATATGAACATTATTTCCTATTATAACCAAATTTTGTACCCTAGGAAATTTTTTTTCAAACCTCACCAATTTTTTTTAAACATGGTATTTCCCATAAACTTGTGGGTTGTATATAACAGGGGTAAACCTCTAGATTATGGGCTAGCTCCCTTGATCTATCTTTTAGGCTCACACACTACACTAGAATAATCACTATTATTATTGAAAAGGGAAGAAGGAAACATAAAGTATCCTATACTAATGGAGGTTATACAAAAAATATATATCCACAAACATACTTGCATTTTCACTAAGAAGGCATATTGCTAAAACTCAACTCAACTCAAAGGTCCTTCTAGCATAAGTGTTTCTACATGGAGGTAGATTTCCATGAAATTTTAAAGGTAATTAGGAGGTCTGATATTAGACACTTATAACCTCTTTCAAACTTAAAAATACACCTAAAAAACATATACATTTTATGAGACCCATTAGAATAAATACTACTCACATAATGCATATAAGAGCAGAATGGAAGCAAGGATAAAACATTTATCACTTGTCATTCAAATGGACTACTTGACATACTTAGGAAAGAATTAAAGAGACTAAATCAGCTTAGAAACTTTATTCAAAGGAAAAAAATACATCAAACTAGTAGGCTTTTCCATATCAATTGTGGATAGTTTACAATGATAAAATGGCTTCAATATATAGAGCATAGAAGAGGAGAGAGAAAGAGTGACATTGAATAGTCACAATGCCAAGTATCAAGTCTTGAAAAATAGTTACAACATAAGAGAAAGAGTTGTAAAATAGGTCATTAAGGTCTCTTGGACATGTGTCAATCTAAAACATAGTATCTCCTTGAATTTGGTGAAGGGACACACTATTGTCTTTATTGAAATTGCCTTCATGATGAGGGAATCCACTATCTTGTCTTGAAATACCTTGGAGGTCATTGAAACATATGATCTAACTTGATAAGGTGTAAATATTATTTTTGAAGTCATGATACACCCCTAAAATTATAGCTTCCCCTTAACACTTGTTGTTTACTTCCTTGCAGCTCCTCACTATCCCTTTAAACCTAAATTCACACATTTCTCACTAGGATGACTTGTAGACACTCAAGGATATTAATTTAAAGGATGTGAGACACATATTCAAAGCATATTTGGCTTATATTCAATTAGGTAGACCTAAAAATAACTCCAAACAATATTTCTCATCTTCAACTTAGGTAATCACCTTGTTTCTCGTTATCTTGTTCAAGACTACCTATAACAACCAACTTAGCAGAGGTATTTTCATGCATAATTAAGGTGAGAATGGGGTTTTATGAGTTGAAATAGATCTCTACACTCCTTCCACAATGACTTTCACCTATTTATTCTCTTATATACCTTCATTTCAACTCAAATCTTGCATAAAATAGAGAGTTTGACTCATCTGCACAAGTGATAGTACAAAACAATTGAATTGTGAGGATATTGAGAGAGTGAAAAATAGGTTCAAATCACTTTCAAGGTTAATTTACCCCTTTTGATGCATTATTATTCATATCTTTCTCATTAGGTTCATATAAGGGTTTTAGGTCATTTAGGTTATTAACAATGATTCATAAAGGTTAAGCCCTTAACCATTAAACTAATGTCACTAGTTTTGAGTTCATGACCTCTCTAAACTACCCCTAAGTGATTGAGATCCCATACAACTTGTTTGTATAGATATGAGTAAAATAAAATGTCTCTCAAGTAGCTACCTTGGAGTCTAGATATCCCTATGGTAAATTTAGGCCAAAATGACCAATCTTGATTTGTTCTCTATAAACCACTGGGTCAAATCAATATTCCACTCTCCTATGAATGCTCTCAAATTTCTTGGGAAGATCACATGGTCATAAGAGGACATTAGAAGCTTTGAAGTTCATGTTTAGTTATTAAGCCTAGTAGTCACTTATGAGTGGTGGTAGTGATTATAGGGCATTCTCAACACTTTTTTACCTTTAAATCAACTGTACACATCATCTTAAAATAATTCCAATACTCTTCATTTCATCATGTTACCATGACTTTCTCTAGGTCTACAGACTATCATGTTTGTGGAGTGCCTCTGATCTTAGACAAAATAGAGTGCACTTCCCCTATTATTCAGACCTAAATGATACCATGTGGGTCTATTTTAGGTCATGATGAGCTTTCTTACCAATTTTTATAGCTAGATAACACTTATATAATCCTCAACACTCAAAATTCCCAAAACTAGCTATAGGTTTATCTGTAAGTGTAGGGTTTTGGTTGATTGAGTATGAGGTTTTGAAACCTAGTTTGGATCCACATTTACTACTCTATTTATCTTGCCTCTAAGAATCACATTAAAGTGTGATATCATCAATATGAAAGTTATTTCTATGTGTTCATCTCTATCTTATACCTTTGTCTTCTAACCAAGCTTGCACTTTTCATTAGCTTGAGGCTAGTGTGCAGTCCTCACTTCAAACTATAGGTGGTCATTTAGAAATATAAGGGATTATTGTAGGTGGTGATATATATTTGAGAACTATATTTACCTTTTTGTTCCATATTCAGGTCACTAGGACAATCTCACACTTAAATGATCTCATTTTTATCTTCACATGCTATCATCTCTCTATCATCAAGTAACTAGGTGTCATTTGCAAGGTTACAAGTTCATCTTGGCTTGATGGTACTATGTTTTGTAAGATTTTTTATCAAAAACTTAACTAAATTTAAGCCCCATTCAATCATTATCTATCTTGACAAGTAACCCTCTCTTGAATTGGCATGTTACTACTAGGCCTAGGTTGCAAGAATGAAACCATTAGGTCTGTTAGATATCATATACTTTCACTAATAGATGACACTATTTAGAGAAAAATCTCATTTTAGAGAAGTTAAGGTAAAACTTCCCATTAAGAAATGTTCTTCAAACTAACACCTCTCTATTTAGGTTTGACTATAGGTATTGACTGTGTTCATGAACCCTAAATGTCTTGAGAACTCCATTCAAGTCTTGAAATTATACATAACCTATCTTTTAGGTTTTGCATAGTCTTACCATTATTTGTATATACCTATAGGTGACTGTAGGTGACTATGTACATTAGGGTTATAGTTAGTATTTAATTAGTATTTTAGAACCCCATCTCAATCAACCTCTAAGTCCTTCAGTGGAAAATATGAATAATATATGATCTGAGGGGGTAAAAACCAATGTATTACCTTTGACTTGAAGTCACTCACAGAAGATCAAAACACTATAACTACCAAAAAAATTTCTACAAACCATTGGTGTTCACTCGTAGCACAAGATAATGATTCTACCTATCCATCCATGTTTACACATGTCAAATAGATTAAATTCCACATGAAATAGGTGGATATACTCTATAATACTATATACACTACTTGATTCACATAGACCAATGTAATTAGATGAGAAAACTGAGGTGTTGGGGTTGCACAAGTAGTTTATAGGTGTTAAAAATCTTAGTGATTGTTCATACAACACAGACTAAAATTATTGAAACCATGACTATGAGTACATAGGGACCCCTAATATCCATCAAGTGAATTCACTTTAACTCTTCTTACATTATCTGTACCAAGTGAAAATCATTACCCCTTTTTAACTTGTCCAAGAGAGTGATAGGAAAGAAAAACCAATTTTTTCCACTTTTTGATTTGATTAATCTACTTGAACCTAAAACAAACATATGTGAATCTCCAAACACCTTCATAAACCTCCACACATGCCAGATGAATCATTCAGTTTGTACAACTACCTTAAACTGGCCCTTTTACAATTGATCTTCTCATTCTTACATTGAACCTACAACATTTTAGTTTTAAAACCTTCCTCTAACATTCTCTAACATGACACACATTAGCCTGAGCCTTGACATTTTTTATTTTGTGAAAAAACTATACAACTTCCTTAGAATTACCAAAAGGTGGCTAAAGAGGGACATTAAGACAAATAGATAAGTATGACAACTATTAGAACATTTATGTGACCCTAGAAGGTGACTTGACCTCATTTAAGACCATGGTGAACATTTAAAACCTATAAAGACCCTATGAAAAGTTTGAATATGCAAAGTGGGGTTGACCCAATTTGAGCTAGGGTGAGATTTGGTCAACATTTCCCCTAGGCAATAGGGAATACACATAAACAAGATCAAAAACATTGTCACTAGGATATACGAGATTAAAAAAACAAAAAAAATAAAATGGGGGGAATAGAAGAAAAGGGATGGGTAGTCGAGCTAATTCCAGATACAAAAAGCAATTAGATGTTGCCTACATAATCACATGGATACAAGATCCAACATGAACTTCATGCCAAATGTAGTTCTCCCAGGAAATGGGATAGAAGAAAATTGATGATGAGGACACATGATTAATGTGTAGATGAAAATGGGAATGGTTTCATGAAATGGTGAATGCATAATAAAATAAGGGATGACATTCCATAATTGTGAAAGCATCAACATAAAAAAAATAGTGCAAGTGAGATAATATGTTTTATGCTAAAATCACATTAAAAATAAAGAGACGAGTAGACACAAATGAACTAAATTGGTAATTCATAGTATTTACTACATATAAGTCTAAGAATGAGATAAGATCATAAAATGGTAAGAGAATAAAATGTAGGTGCTCATAAAATGGTGAGAACATTCAAATAAAAAAGGTTTGCAAAATGGAGAGAACATAATAAAAGCCAAGTGGTCATTAATGCATCAAATTTGAATACATAATGGTCACAATAGAGACTCACAAAATGGTGAGATCATAAGTCTAAGGTCAATAAGGATGGGGAAATTAAAGTATAAGTGGTTACTTGTGAAATATGTAGTATCCCCAAAATCCTTAAGGCAAAGAAGTGGTTGAAAAAGAAATTAATATGTGGCCGAGCTAACCTAAAATACCCCATGTATCCAAGTGTTGCCCACATAGTATGTGCGGACCTCAGGCTGATATAGTTCTCCCACAAGTGGGATGAAAAATACCAATGTGGTCTAGAAATGAAACTAAATAGATAATATGGCCCAACCTATAAAATTTTCACAACTTTTTATCTTCCATGGAAATTATAATCCAATTTTCATGATTTTATGATTATTATGCTTTTATATATCTATTACAAATGTTTAGGGTTTTTTTAGGCATACCAACTCAATCAAGAATGATGAAGTACCAAATAGTTCAAATTTAAACATGGAAAGAGTTGGGCTTATGTTGCTCCCAAAATAATGAGAGCATCCAAACTTATTTTGCTTGCAAAACAATGAGAGCATGGGAAAGGGTAACTGAGATAACCTCAATGTAAATCAAGTACTACCTATATAGTCCTATAACAAGACCTCAAGTCATTGTAGTTTTGACTTAAAGTAGAGGATTAGACTAATTAGTATCAAGTTTTTGAATTAGGTAAATGGCATGGTATAGAATATGAATTACAAGGTGATGCAGCAATGCATGGTGAAGTTGTTGCCCCTAAGTTGCCCATAGGTAGTTATAACTAGGAAATAATGGCATGGGTAAGTGATACTAATTTGAAAAAATGTAGTAATTGTTAGTATCACTAAAAAAGAAATAGAATGTGACAACAATGAAGAATATAATTGCCAAACCATTGTCATATTGGTCCAAGATACTATCTCATTATGAATTACTGAATCAATTGATGAAATGTCATCTGAGTCTAATCACTAAATTTTCCTAAAGAAATAATGGATTGGAACCAAGGTCAAAATGGGTAGGGTGGGAGGGAAAAACAAATTCAGTCAATAGTGAAGGTATAGAAGGAATGGTATACAACATGGTATAAAGAAGGTGACATTATGGTATAACATAAATGATCTTCATAAACAATACCTTGGGTCTCTCAAGAGAAGTAAAGATTGAGATGTATTATGTTCATAGGCTCATAAATTTCATATCTAATTGGTGTAGTGAGCATGTATGATCTAGAGCCAAAATCAGTAAAAATAACATAAAGGCCTATCTGATTAGGCTTGAATTTGCATTTCTTATTTTCCTCAGCCATGGTGTCCTTTTGGTTTTCTTTGAGGATAAGATCACCAATTTTGAACTCTTTGTGCTTGACACACTAGTTATATTGACCACATAATTGGTTTTTAAATGTTTGAAGGTTATTTACAATGGCCATGTGTTTCTCATCTAGTAACTCTAGATCTTGTAGGTGAGCTACTCTGTAATCTTTATCATCTAGGATATTTTTTAATGAGATACATAGAGAAGGTAACTAGACCTCAATGGGAAGAATAGACTCAATGCCATAGATTATGGAATATGGTATGGCTCTTATTGGAGTATGGTATTTAGTATGATAAGATCAAAGGGCACAAAATATCTATAGGTGCTAATCGTAGCTAGCATCATTGACAATCTTCTTAAGAATATTAACAATGGTTTTATTATATATTTTTTCTTGGAAATTAACTTATAGGTAGTATGGTATATAAAATTTTTGGGTGATGTTTTACTCAAAATGAAGTGATTTGACATCTATGTTCTTAAATGATCTATAATTATTAGATATAATGTTAGATGGGATACCATAGAGTAAAATGAAGTGGTTGAAGGTGAATTTGGAAATATGTTTTCTAGTCATGTATGTGAGGAGTATAGCTTAAACCCACTTATTGAAATCCTTGGTAGTGATGAAGATATGTTTATTGACATTAGATGAGTTAGGGTTAATCTTCCCAATGTTTGTGAGTCCCCACATTAAAAATGACCATTTCATAATCATCAATTTGAATGTTCTAGCCAGAGCATGAATCAAATTGGCATGACTTTGACCTTTTTCACACTTTTTTACATAAGTAGCTGCATCTGCTTCTATGGTTGGCCAATAGTAACCAATACATAGGAGATTTTTGGTAAGTATAGCCCCATTGGTGTGTGATCTACATACTTCTTTGCAAACTTCCCACAATGCTAGTGTGTCTTCTAATGAATTCAAATAATGAAGTAAAGTTACATCAAAGCTTATGTGATAAAGGTGGGGCAAAGTAGGTATATCAATAGGCTTGGTGTACAAAGGATTTTTGTTATTTCTATGAAATTTTAGTTGGAATAATGTGAGTGTGAAGTTAGTTATATAGGTCTAAATACCAAATAGAACTGGGACCAATAATAACATAGATCATTGCAATGGTAGAAGGTTCATGAGTACGTGTTAGAAGATGTTCAATAAGGAATTGATAGTTTTTTTCTTTGTCTATATTATAGATCAAAGAACCAATGGTATCCATCACATCCAATGTCCTATTATTAGCCCTAGATATGTGTTTAAATTGAATATGGGCAAACTGTTGCTTGAGAATGTCCACCATGGCCTTGTGTGGTATTGCCTTATCATCTTTAGTTTAGAATTAGTCAGTAACCTTATTGATGATTATCTATGAACCATAAGATGTTGAATGTTCCATTGTATTTCTTGATGAAGCCCTACAATGAGTACTTCACATTCATCCATGTTATTAGTACAAGGAAAGCTGATATGATATTACTTTAGAATGAGATCCCCCTATGGTGTAATAAATAATAGGCCTACCCATGATCTATGATATGTGAATGACCAATCAAAATATAGCTTCTAGTAATACTCAATAGGAGGTGTTTCTATGATGGTTGTGATGGACTCGTTTAGGAATGCAAAAGTGAGTGGTTCAATATCTGAAAGGGGATATTCAACATCTTCGCATGTAAGTACATGTCCCTTTATAGCTTTATGATTGACATACTCAATTTCAAACTCACTCAACAACATGATCCATTTATCCATGTGGCCCTATAAATTTGTGTTCGATAGTAGATACTTGAGAGGATCTACTTTGGAATTGACTATGGTCTTATTGTTAAGCATGTAATGATGTAGATTTTGGGTTGTAAATACCATAGGTAAAGACGATTTTTCTATTGGTGTATAATTATGTTCATATGATCTAATTATATCCTAAAAATCCATCCATGAGGGACAACATTTCATACCCAGTTTTGCAGTCAACTATCATGTCAATATTTGGGAAAGGAAAGTCATCATTGGGGTAGGCCTTGTTGATGTCTCTAAAATTAATGTAGATTTTGATCCCTTATGTATTTTTACTAATAGGCAAAATGTTTGAGATCCACTTTGAATATTCAATCAGTTTGATGCATCTCACTTCCAAGATTTTTCCAAATCATTCTTAACTAACAGAGCAATAAGAAAATACTTTTTACATAATTTATATTTCATAGGTTCAGCATTAGGATGTACAAAAAAATGGTGTACAACCAATGTGGGGTCTAAAATTCACATGTCTGAATAGTTCCATGGAAATATTTCAACAAATTACTGCAAAAGGGTTATAAAAACTTCACGTTCCTCCTTAGTGTGGGATGCACCTAACTTGATCTAATTCAGTTTGTCTAGAGTCCTAATGTTGAATTACATAGTATCTTATACTATAAGAGTTGATCCATTTTCCATAATAGTTGGAAAGGATGTGAATTGGCATGTAATGGTAAAGTCCTCTTGCTAGACTAGTTTTTCAATCTCTCCCAAGAAGGATGAATCTAAATCACCTAACGGAAGTAATGTCCATGTAAAAAATGTTGTGGGACATTATTGGATAATTTGAACAAATGAATGTTATTCCTCTATACTAAAATTATACCTAAAATCAAATTTTTTATTGGTGTTATCCTAAGATTTATTCAAGGAAAGGTTAACACCCCTATCTAGTGGCACCTAAAATAGGTTTTCAACAAAAGATTGCCCTTTCTCTTTACTTTTACCCATGTCCAAAAGGGCCTCAAATAGGTTTTCACTTTGGGATCTCAATGTTTTATTCTATTATTTTTGGCTAAGGGTGTTCACCCACTCTCCAAAATAGGCAGTAGTGTCTAGTTTTAAATAAAACCCTTATTTGTGGTCTCCCAATGGAACATTATATCTTAGGCCTAAAAGTTCACAAAAGGCCACAACATTATCTAACTCATCTAACTATACTGTGGATTATTTTTTTCGTACTCTATAATTTGAGGCTGATAAAGGGGAAGAATGAAATGTTGGGTTACTAGTGTAATGGTGAAAATGGTATATGGGAAAAATATCTTGTTACTATCAAGGTCTTCATATATGCTATAATTAGATTTTGCAACATTATCGACATCATCATCACTAGTTGTTGGTGTTAAAACATGAATAAGATACGTAGGGTCACCCCCAGGTGATTTAAATCTAATACATTATGTCCTTTTGTATTTGGTCATATAAATGGGCTCAAGAGTACTCTATTGATTCACCCATAGGCCTCCACCTTCATACCATTGGTTATGCATGATCCTATTAAGGATGGGATACTTTTCATTTAAGTAACAATTAGCCAATTTGTCATTGTATAACCAAGAATCATGATTGATAAATGGGTCCTATTCTTGGAGAGTGGTTGGTGTGAAAATAATAGGTAATGTGCTATGAAGCTTTCCTTTTCCCTTTAATCACCATTCCATGCAATCTAGTTTAGCTTTATGTCTTTCATAGGACTTGGGATTCTACGGAAGCTTGTCTATGTGGAATGTGTTATGGGTAAAATACTCTCCTATAACATTTTATGAAATGTTAAAATGATTAAACATTTTAATATGAGGCATATGTAAATATGTGGAAAGGCTATTAGGGTATATGCAATTGGCCTCTAGTAATGCAACAAGTATCTCTTTGTCTTTATCCTTATTAGGTACTAGGTCTAGGCCAAAATAATAGTTGTAACTTTCATATTCAGCCTTCAAATGCTTACAGTGTTCATATGGATGTAAATCTCCATGGATATTTACCTTCATCCTTGAGTGAGTAAACTTGATACACTAGTGTAACATTGAAGGGATTGCACAAATTTCATGTATCCATGGTCTACCCAAAAATAAATTGTATAATAGGTCTAAGTCTAGCACATGGCACAGTGTATCATGGGTCAAAAGCCTAATGATGACTAGAAAACTTAAGGTTCCTTGTGATTCCCTATCTTCATTGTCATAAGCTTTAATAATAATAGTCTTGAGCTAAAGGTTGGCTGATGTATATCCTATATGTTTGATAAGATTCAAAGACACAATATTCAATCCCAATCCATTGTCTATGAGGACACATTTGAATTTGTGTCATGTGATGATAAGTTTAATGTATAATAGGTTGTTATGGAGAGGGCCAACTAATGACATATCACTTTAGTCAAAGATCAACTATTGACATGGGCTAGGTGTTTAACTAAAGCTTGAAATTTGTCTTGGGTTAGGTCATTTGGAACTTAGGATTAGCCTAGGAGTTATGTTAGGATATTATTGTAGATGGTAAATATACACAACAAATCTAGGATGTAAATTTATGCCAATGCATTTTGAATTCATTCCACAATATCATGTCTTTTCCTTAGCAGTGGTATTTGGCCTATTCTTAGCTAGTATAATAGGTTGGATTAGTCCAATGGTAGGGGTTTGTGGGATTGGGATGGTAATCTTAGGCTACCAAGTTTTTATTGTGCAATCTATATTGGATATAGAATCACCATAAATAAAAAATGATGGAGATGGTCCAGAGAGGATAATTCTTGATTGTTAGTGCACTTGGTTGTGGTCACAGGGTAATGAAGATTTATCATCATAATGTCTTAAAATGGTAATCTTAAATTGTTTTTGCACTGGGATAAGGTCATAGGTTAAGGAAGGATTACTATCATAGGTAAGCTGATTGGAAGTGCTAGCTAAAGGTCCTAGTATGTCAATATTTGGTCTAGGATTTATGGTAATAGTAAATACATACCCACCCATAATATGACCTATAACTTTACTGTAGTCAATAGCAACTACATGGTAAGTCTATTGGTTATTTGGGTCATTTTTTCCTTGTTTCCTTCCATTCAGTTGACATTTTTGTTGCTATTGATATTTTTTTTATTATTATTGTTGGCGATGATGCTATGGTCTTTATTGTTGATGTTGTTGATTAGCATTGTTATGATGTGGAAAAGGATTTTGGTACATACCTAGGTTTTTATTGGAAGTAGATGCTCTATTATCTAACCAGATTTCCCCATTTTCCAACATATTCTCATTAAGGTGATTCAACTACACAAAATAAAGAATAGAATGTTTATGAACACAATGGTATTCACATAACTCATGTTCTTTATACCAATTTATATATGGTATACCCTCAGGATAGTGTTTTAGAATCGGCTAACTAATCATATTTTCCATGGATAACTTGAAAAACATAGATTCAATGGGCTCACCAAGGTCATTGAAGACTCAAGGAGTGGAACTTCTTCTTGGAGGATGGGTTTGTGAAGGTGGTAGTCATAACATTTGAGGAGTTGGTCTAGATTGAGTTGAAGGCTACATTTTTTGTAAAAGATGTTGATGCAAAATAAATTACATTTATGGTATAAGTTGAGAAAATAGTGTTTACACCATTTAGACATGGTGTGACATAGTTACTCCATTATCAATGCCATTCTTGTTGTGGTTTTATGGTTTGGTTTTTTCATAGTTATTAGCTTGAGCTAGTGTAGACACCTACGCTTAGATTGGGCTAGGGTTATGACTTAGGCTTGAATTTTGGTTTTGGATTTGATTTTGGTTTAAGGAGGTTAAATTGATAATCCCTTTGTTAATAAGGGGATTTTCAATTAGTAATCCTTTTTCAATAATCTTTTTGAATGTGTACACATACTGAATCTCCAAGTGGTAATATATTTCACTGTGTATATCATTGGTAAACATAGCTTCCAATTATTTATCTAGTAAGTTATGGGTGAAGAAACTAGAAAGAACTATCCATATCTATAAGTATCTCATAAATTCCTTACCAAATTTTTACTTGGCTCGAGTCAATTCTACTATTGAAATCTCATGCTCAAGATTGTAGGAGAAATGTTGCACAAATTTATCTGAGAGATAATCAAAGTCAAATACTAAATTTTTAAGCAACTTGAGAAACCATTCCAAATCCTATCCAACTAGGCTTCAAAGAAATAGGAGTAGGTAAATGTCATTATAATCCACTGGCTAACAAGCAACAAAAAACTCTATTAGATGACCTATAGGGTTTCCTTTACCCTTGTACTTGTCAATTTTTGGTGGTTCATAACCTAAAGGAAATGGTATCTAAAAATAATCCATGTTAAATGGGTATGACCACACATAATTTAGTTTTTATTTCTTGGTCTAATTTCCTATTTAAATGGCTTAAATTGCATCCTTCATCTATTGGAGTTCTTGGGCCAAAAACCTTGATGGCATATTTGATTATGATTGTGGTAGGGTGGTTAGAGATGGATTATCTTGACCATGCTACAATAGAGGAATGGAGTGTTATGGAAGGTTGGTTTTATAGGTGAATCAAATAGGGATATGCATCCATGGATTGGTATGTATCTATTGATATTGCATACGTTATTGGTAAGTATTCTAGTTTGGATTTGGTATATGGCCTTGGGTTTGAGGGAATTATGGTTTTGAAGGAAGGATATGGTTTTTTGGAATATACTATGTATATTGAGGTTGAGTAGGGACTTACTTCCATCTAATTGAACCCATATAAATAAAGGGAACTTGTAGTTGACCAAGGCCCTATCTTTAAATCTGTGGCACTTGTTGAGTAAAAGGCAACAGTTGCCTAATAGGTACTTATTGAACATTAGGAAATATTTGTTCCACAAACACCTATTTTGAAATAGATTATTGTTCATTGTTTGGTATTTATATTTGACTAATATAAATATGTTGCTAATTATACAACATTTATGATTGTATAGGTACATTGGTCTATAGCTGTTGAGGTACATTTGTCACTACCTATTGAGGTGGAACATTTGTTTCCCCCTATTGAGGTGGCATAATGGTATGCCTCTATTTTAGTGGTAAATTAATTTATGCCTATTTCTATGTAATATCATCTATCACTTGTTGAGTCAAAACATTGGTTGGCATCTAATTACTTATCCCCTATTATTGTGTGCTTGAATAAATAGTTGGTTGAAGATTGAGAATAACTTGCTATGGGTAGGAGTAGGTATTATTTCCACCTATTTTTTTAAACCACTCATGTTATTAACTAAAGGAACTTGTTTTTTAGGGTTATTTGATGGTGTATTTACCTCACCTTGGCTTTAATTGGAAGACACTTGTGTGGTATGCATTGTATTTGGCATTTTTTCATAAGTAGAGACCACAACCACTTCCTCAATGAATGGGACATTGAACATGTCACCTACTAAATTAATTTGAGAAAATGGGTCTACACATTGAATATCATGACCTATTGAATCAATTTTCACTCCTATTAAAGGAGTTAGTTTTATAAATGGAGCATTCGATATGGCCATGGTATTGAAATTGCATGCTAGGTTAAGATAAGTTTGATATGATTATTGTATTTGTGTGAATTAGTCATCCATAGGTCCCTTCCCTTATTGAAGCATATTCAGATCTTGGTATGAAATTGGCGTGAGTGCTTGATTGTAAATAGTAGAGGCATGTTCAATAGTTTGGGTGTGATGAACATTTCTAAGCACTCTGGCTAGACTAGGTAGGTTTTCATGGGGGAAGTCTTTTAGAAACTTGGCCCCTAACTTTATAGCTATAACTAAAACTTCATCCTTATTTTCAAGTAAGTTATGATAAAATAATTATGGGTCATATGTTGAGGTCATGGTAACATAGTAAGGTTACTATTGGACTTATTCAATAATAAATGGCATACTAGTGAGATATTGAGTTATTTGTTCTTAGTCTTGACCTGGATATAGAGGTGTATTAACTAGGTATTGTGCTAACATATCTTATCTTTATTCCACATATTGAGAATTACAAGGAGCATAGGGATCCATCTTAAAAACTACATCATCACCATATGGGTCTTGAACAAAGGTATCATTCATGACCATGTTATCATAATTCAGATTGTATATGGTTCCACTATGTGTGTAGCAAGGCATATCCGAATCCATGAATAATGTCTTACAAAGAAAAGCTCTAGAGCTTATTGAAAACTCTTAAAAATGTGTTCAAAATGGCAAATGGTCTAAAATTGGTATGTCTAAAAACTTTTTCCAAAAGGAAAAATCGGTTTAAACTTGGCCTAAGAATGGATTTATTCTCCAAAATCATCAAATGATAAACTTGGTCTAGTCCTTAAGGTCTAATGTCTAATGTCTCACACACAAATGGCCAAGTAAATGGTAAGTTCTAACTCCTAGTTTTTAGCAAAGTATTTCAAACAAATATAATATAGGTCTAAAAATAGAAAAAGTTGTTAGGTCTTTAGAAACAAGGCACAAATATAGGCTCAAAATGGCATGAATGGCATGTAAAAACTAAGGAAAATTCTAGGTCTTTAGAAACAAGGCACAGAGGTAGACTTGAAAAAATTAGGTCAAATAACAAAAGGTAAATGCTAGGTCTTTGGAAACATGACACAAAGCTAGACTTGAAAACACACTAGGTCTAGAAATAAAAGGCAGATGCTAGGTATTTAGAATCAAGGAACACAACTAAACTTGAAAAAAACTTAACAATAGGTAAAATACATTGGAACTTAGTCACATGCCTAAAACTAATTTGTAAATTCAATCTCAAGTAAAAAAAAATAAGCATGAAGAGTAAAGCATTCAAGCCCAAGTGATAAGCAAGACTCAAATGTAAACTAATCATGCTTAAGGTTTTACTTGAAAAGAGAGTTTTAACTTTAGTTATAATAAAAAAAAAAATGTAAGACACATAAAATAGATACCAATTTCTAAGTCTAGGCAAAGGAGTTTTTAAATCAAGTAAGTAATTAGTCCAAGCTACACAATTCAAAAAGTAATGGGTAAACACCTAAGCCAAAATTAAATGAGGCATAGGCATAAACCATTCAATGTTTGAATCTAAAATTCATAAGATAAATATTTAACTTGGTTTATAAGACTCTATTTCAAAAATGGATGACATTATAGGCCAAAATGGAGATACCAATCATAGACCAAAAGGAATATATGATTTTAAACTCAGTTTTGACATAAGGCAAAGGTGTTGAAATGATATGAGTAGTGTAATGATGATATTTCACTCAAAAAGTATGAAAATGGTTTTTGTTTCAAAAATATAAGGTAAAAACATGGGATGAAATGGATAGCATAATGATGCCCCTTTCAAAAAATTGACACACACACACACACAATAGTTCTGAAAATGTCTAAGGCCAAGTGTGGTATCAAATGGGCAGAATAACATCTCTTTAGACTAAAAACATGTGATTTAATCATGAATAATTTTGATATTTTTTATGAAAAAAATAATTTTTAACTCAAAATAATCAAGTAAAAATAAATAGACACAAAAACACCTAAGTGTATCATCCTATCCCTAAAAAATGACAAGGTTTCTTCGTATTGTCAAAATCCATTGATACACTCCTTGGAATGAAATAATTTGTTAATCTAATAAATTTATATTCACATGAAAATTAGGATTTTCTAGGCCCCCTCTTCTCTCAATAATTCATATAGTGACATGGAACTTCAGGCTACTTAGCCTGCATTGACAATATTTCTATGGCAAATGGGGTTTGTCTAAAAACTATAAGTTTTGTGCATTCTAGATGGTCCTAAGTTGGTTAACACTAGAGATGCAATCATGTAATTTATAACCAAGATAATTGAATTTTTATAAAAATTTCTTGTTCTTTTTACAATCACTACATCCATCATATTGCTCAATGTAATGTGATGTCTGAATTAGACCATTATTTTAAGACAACTATCAATAACAGAGTTAGTTTAACTGCTCAAACTAACATCATAGAAATTCACCCTCAATTTATATACCCCACTATCTATTTGGGTTGGATTGATGTCAAGAGATGAAATCCTAAGTCAATAATCCACTAAAGAACTCACAGGGAGGCAATGAACTCTTGCCCACAAGCTAAGTGCATAAAATAAATAAATAAAAGTGGAAGGACTTTAAATGTCAATTTTTGAATCACCCAAGTTATTAGAACTTAGGTGAAATATATATGATGTTCCTTTTATGCTTGGAATAATATAAAAGGCAATGAATGAAGTGATTTTTGTCACCCTAGTTCCCTAAAGGGGACATGTGAAGAACATACATGAAAATTTAGATTTTCAAGAACATAAAACGAACAAAAACAAAAAACAAAGATCTTAGGATCACTTAGTCTAAAATTATTATTATTTTTAAAGAACTAAGTGAAGCGTGAAATGAAATTTATCCCCTTGGGATTTTTTTTACTTTTGTAAACTTTGAAAAACAAAAACAAAGTTATTAGTTGATTTTTATGCACCAAATTTAAGAGTTAGTGAAATTTTGAAGTGCTAAAAATATTCTTGGTTCGCCTTGGGTCCTAAAAAAGCATTATGGGGTTTTATTTTATTATTTAATCCATCCCTACAAATTAGCTCAATAAAAATAAAAAATCAACTCTTTGGAATGATTTCACAACTATGTAATAAATTATGAACTACAAAATTATTCAGGGATATGAAAACATAGAAAATCAGACAAGTAAAAACTTACAGTGGATGATTTTGCTATTTTAAAATGATTTTACAACTCTGTTCAAAAAATTTGTAACTCAATCAAATGATTTGACAACTTTACGATTTCACAACTTAGGTTTGTTATTTTGTAACTAAGGTCTATAATTTTGAAACTATCTCAAACCTTAAAGAAAAACATTAAAATTAACAAATGATTTTGTAATTCAAGGGTATGATTTCACTAGTAAGTGCCCCAAATTTTTAAATAGTCAATAAAATAATGATAGCACATAAAACAAAGAATAATTTTGCAATTAAAATGGATGATTTTGCAATTAAAATGATGATTTCAAAATTAAAGTCTACCATTTCATAATTAAAATGATAATTTTTCAATTAAACTCCATGAATTCATAATTTTGCATTAAAAAAAAAAAATTAAAATTGTAGAATTAAGTTTCAATTTTCCTTCGTGATTTTGGAACTTCCTCTGTTGATTTTGTAGTTTCAAAGAGTCAAGGCTAAACTAGAGTGATTTCATAGTTTTTTAGGATGAATTCATAGATTTAGTTGATTATTTCATAGTTTACCTTGCCTAATTCATAGTTACATAGTCATGAATTCACAAATCTACAGTCAAAAGCAAAGAATAGAAAAATAGGTAAAAATCAAGAAATTAAGCTTTAGAATGAAATCTTCTTGGCTCCAAAAAGTTCCCAAGGTAATCCATTTATGATTGTGGGGTGCATGGTCCCATCGGGCATGCCATTATGTGATCATTATGAACCTAATAAGAGAGATTAGTATCATGTTAGTATGAAATAAATCAAACAAAACACACTAATAAAGACTTATACCTCTAGCCTAGACACTCAAAGAGCTAGTGAATAATACAAGTAACTATCAAATGAAAGGAAAAAAAAGACTTTAACTTTCATGAGAGGAAGTGTTATATGTTAGAAATGATTTGATGTGCTCAGTTATGTGATCAATAATTCTTTAGCAATGTATTTCCTTGCACCACCTCTTCTTGTCACCTTGGTAATGTTGATTTTGGCTTTGTCTTTGGCTTTATCTTGGATTGGGTTATCGAATGGGCATGATAACTATATAATAATGGAAGTTTTACATGTATTTTTACTTAAAAAATTTATACCAAGAGATCTTATGAATAAATGGGTGAGGCCTTGTATTTATAGCCTTCTAAACTAACTCTAACTAAAGTGTAGTTAGGTTAGAGTTAATCGTGGTTGAGTTCAAACTAACCCTATTTGAGTTAAGGAAGGGACATGTAATTAATGTTTGGGATATAGATCCCATTTATTAATCATGGCTCTCCATTTCTAAATTTAAGGAATTTAGGGAGATATTTTTAATTCCTTGACTTTGAGAATGATGACATCATCATGACCTCATTTTTATTTAAATATACTTTTTGAAAATTTCAATTTAATAATTGCACATGGAAATTTCACTTAAGCTTTTAATTTAATTTTATTATTTAATTCATTTTGTTTAGCATTTTACTAATTTATGAATTGTTCAAGTGCCCCACTTTAATGGGTCCAAAGGCTAAACTATCACATTATTAGGTCACAAATTGACTGGAAATTAATCCATTTGAGGTTACTATTACATATAAGATAATAACCCAAATAGGGCCTCATAAAAATGATTATGTTCACTAATGTATGATGTGCAAATGAAATTGGTAAATTTAATAATTTCTAGGCTTAACATGCATTGTTTGATAGAGATCAATCTAAAGTTTGGTTCGAAGCTAGTTGTGTCCAGAATGGGGTGTCTACAATATGCTTATTTGTTAAATAAATTAGATAATATTGGGGTGATCATTACCTAATTTATATACTAATTCAATTCCATGGTTTTGAAATATAAATTCCCCAATCCCAATTAAAAAAAGAGTATTGCCTAGGTTGTTGAGCATCATTGAATCTCAACTGCACTACTCATGTAACTAATCTTAAACCTGGAGATGAAAGGTGGGAGAAACATATTGGAATTTATTTGATTAATTATTATTATTTAATCATAATTTAATCTAAATTACATTACTTCATTTAACTAAATCAAACATTTAGATGGACTTATAGATTAAAAGGTGCTCACTTATAGGTACCATCAATGTGAACCATAGAAAATTATAATAGTGTGTATGTGCTTGAAAAAGTTTATACCCCATGATTTTATCCAATAAAAACCAAAATTATATAGAATTTTATGCATCTATATGATATTTTGTCCCAAACTTAAAAATATCTAATGCTTGTTCTTTTAAATTGTGAGCATATGTCCTCAAAATCTATCTCAATATGTAAATATATGTCCCATATCTAAACAAAATTGATATTCCCATATCTAAACCAAATTTATATTCCAAACTAGATTAAACTCTCTGAATATTTTAATGGATCCCAAAATATGAATTTTTTCTCATGGAGGCTTAAATATCTATAACAAGCACACTAATATGTCTCCCTTTTGAGCTGAGGAATGTAGCCTACAAATTACTCATCTCAAAATAAAAGTGTTAATTATATCATGTTATGTAAAATATGCAATCATTTAGAATCATATGCTAACATGTTGATAATATATCATCATAATAATGTATAAAATGTCAAATCATATATGAAACATGTAATGCAAGGCATACAGGTGTCATGCCAAGATATATAGAGAAATTAGGCACATAGTATTAACCATAATTATTATAAGCACTAAATAATAATATGCAATAAAGGTGAATGATGGGAATCATGGAACCACATATAATAGGAAAAGTGTATGATATGGATCACATCACCAAAAACTCATCAAATTTAGTAAGCTCAATAGACAATCCAATAATTATCCACTCATAAACACATAATATCATGGCCATGATGCACATAATAACACATAATGTCACACAATGCCAAGGGCCACATACATTGAAAAATCACATGTCACACACAAGTCCAATGGTTACACACAATTAATAATCACATGTCACACACAAGGCCAAGGACTACATATAATGAAAAATAAAATGTCATACACTAGGCCAAGGGCCACACATAATAAAATAAGTAATGAGTAGCCTATTGTGAAAGGAAACGACATCAATGAAACCTAAAAAAAGTTAAATTAATCTATATTATCAATATATGTCAATGTCACAACATATAAAAATAACCTATCTATGAAATATAACACTCTAATGGATATAAGAAAGAACAATATGTGTGTAATCAATTAATTTATCTCAAAATGATAACTAAAAGTGTCATGAAAATATATAACATGTGTCAATCTGACCTATGGAATAATATGCCCCTAGTATTAGTATGGCCCTTGGGTATAGAAATTTATTGCATTTATGTATCCATGCATCATGTGTAACATGTATGTCTTACATATCACTCATATATACCATGAAGTG
Organism: Torreya grandis; assembly: GCA_037957365.1. NCBI lineage: Eukaryota > Viridiplantae > Streptophyta > Pinopsida > Cupressales > Taxaceae > Torreya > Torreya grandis. The sequence continues at coordinate 1,405,193 of JARHVA010001751.1, read as the reverse complement.
AATGTCCATTTAAAAATAAAATAAAATCTACCAAACATGTGATAAATAACATAAATAAATAATGGAAACTAGTAAACATAACATGATTATGTCCTTTATTTATTTATTTTTTATTTTTTTGAAATATTTGAAACAAATTCTTAAAAAATAATCACAATCATCAAATGAGTCAATGTCACTCATCTTGTCCTTTAATTTTTCACTTTTCCAAAAGTTATGTAAATCTAATGCATTTTCTTCCACTATTTATCATTGTTTGTGTTTCATTTTTGTAGTTATCCTTAAATATTTTACTCTTTTACTGTCACCATCACCATCATGTCAAATCCTAATTATATTTATTTCATGTAATAAAGTAATTTACTAATTTATTTAATCAATTTTAGCCTACATAGAGTATAAATATTATCATCCCAAGTTAAGCATTGATTCGGTGGTAGAGGGCATCACCCATATGTATGTATTGATGGAATTTGGCCCACAAGATATTGTTAAAGTAATATATAAAAGTGACTTATTTCAATATGTATTGTGTTTTAATTTATCAATGTCATGCCCTAAATGGAATAATAATGTAATACAACACATGTTTAGAGTTCATATTCATCAATATGACTATGTATTCGATAAACACCCTCCATGTATATTTTAATAGTTAATATTTCTTATTGTGGATGGTTATTACATTTATGTTTTGTATTTTTGTGTTGATTTATATTATAACTTAGTGATGAGTGTTATTATTTCATTTTGATGACCTTAATTGTCCCTTCATTATTTTATTTTTGAAAATTTGGTTGTAATTATATACAATTGTTTGTTCAATGCCTAGTGATTATATGATAATCAAAATACAGTTTCCTCATTATTATGATAAATGTATCATAACTCTATGTTTGGTTTCTAGCTATGCAATCAAATTTTTATCAAGTAATGTAAGATGGATCTTCATTTATTGTGGTTATTTGTTACTTTTAATGTTGTGGAAATATGTGTTTAAAAATTCCACATTTTTCACTGATTTTTTCTAAAAAAAAATTATAATATGAAATCATAATTTTTATTTTTCCTGAGTCATGATTTATCCTAAAAAGGTTTACCTTGATGATGTATTTAGCATATGAGATTCATGGTTTGAAATAATATTTCAATATCTATTGCATTTTGATTATGTTCATTAACTAAAATTATGGTCTTTCCTTTACCCCTAATATTGTGCTTGAGGATAATCTTTTGAATTATCATTACCATTTACATTTGAATTATCACTACTCTCCTAGGAAATTAAGTTTAATTTTTTTTTTAGATGATTACTAATCTAGATCAATAGGACTATAATTTATTATACATAAATGATCATCTATATTGTCACATATATCATTATCATTGTCATCAGTATTGTACCAATATGTGACTATGTCTTTTGTATTTTCTAAATTTACCACTGAGCGGAGATATGGAATTGGTTCATTTTTCTCTACACTAGCTTAGATTTGATTTTTATTCTTCATTAGTGACCATGAATGGATCTTTATAATTTAATTTACTTGATTATCCATCCCCATACAGATGAATTTGATACAATGGGGTAGGTTTGATGGAGGAAATATAGAATAATGCATAAAATATGAATTTGAATTATCGCCATTATTTGATTGTGTCATTTTATAGCATTTAAATGGATCATCATATACAAGGAATGTATATAAACATACGACATGTATGAAATTATTTAGATACTAAAATTAACATTTAATCCTATAAAAATGCATTTGTGACCACCCCATTATGCACACTTAACCTATACTCATTTCCATAGTTCTACCCTCTCTAGTCACCAATTTTGCATTAGAAAGCACAATGGTTTGGGTACATGAAAAGGTTTATTCATTCCTTATTATTTGATATACAAATTTCTTATCTTTACTTTAATTTTTTTATTTTAATTAAGCATTAATTTATACATGTTTCATTGTAATTGTTGCATGAAGCATAGTTTAGTGTGATCTACATTCAAGACTTTTATTCGTAAATAAGATCATATATAACACTCTTCCTTTTAATCTAGTAATTTTGATTTTTTGAATTATTATAATAAAATTGGGGGAAATGTAGACACTAAACTTAATATTTAATTCTAGAATAATTCACTTGTGACCACCCTTTTATGCACACTTTTCCTATACTCAATTCCATAGTTTCAAACTATTATTCTTATACTTTTATAAATATGAACCTTTATCTTAAGACAAATCTGATACTAAATATTCCTATTCTTCATCCAAAGTAGACTAGACTCATTACTTGACTAATTAATTCTTCTAGTTTGACTATCTTTATTCCTGAAATAGAATTACTCCTTCAGGATAATCTTACAGGTTAGCCATGTCTAAAATTGTCAGTTTCATACTCCCACAAATTAATGGATAGTTTCACAAATTCAAATTCATCACAATAAGTAACTCCATGTGTTTTTTAATCTTGATTTTAGGGCATCCCAAAATATCCACTAAATAAGCACATTTTAAGCCCATTTTTTTTAAGAGATGACAATAGGATTCTATCATATCAATCACAAGAATATCTAACTTCATATTGAGATGAAAGTACCTAGTATTCCCAATTATGAGTCCTTATAGACCAAGAAGCCTTGATCTATGTCTAAATATAATATCAAGATCACATGTAATTTTTACGAGCACATAACCACATAAGGATTGCACCAAATATAACATTTCACCAATATTTTACACATACCATCATATCATGGGATAATTACATAGATTTTGATGCCTCTCCATAGTATAGGTATGTAGGTAGTGCCAAACACATGGGGTGTTGAGGTTAATCACAACCCCATCCCCTTATTCATTTCCCCCATTTTACATTATTTGTTCCCTCTTTTCATTGAGTTAAGGTTTGAGTGAATAAGAAGGAACATAGAGGCACCCACAATGAAGTGAAGAAATAATAATAGACACATCTGACCTATAGGCAAAGGTGCATCTATTATAATTTACACATAGGAAAAAACCTAAAGGATAAATTTTCACCTTACAGATAATAATATAGGTTGGTGAAGTCTAAACAATGTAGCCTTGTTTGAAGATAATGCAAATCCCTATTCCTGATTCACAATAACCTCACACATTTTCATAATCAGCTTAACAATAATGATTTCAATCTTACAAACCTCAGTTCTAGCTAAGTCATGTATCTTATAGTACTTTCCCCTTTTATTATATTTCTATAAATATTAATCACAACCAATTTATGTGTAGTAATTGTATATATTATGTATTCTGATTTACTCATCAATTTGTTTTAATTAGATTAACCTTCCCTTAATCCAAATTTTTATTAAACATTTTAATGAACCTATTTATTATTGAATATCTAATAACCTTAACTATTCATGTTGCTAGGGTTTATTTAATTTTTATTTATTATTTCTAATTATTATAGTAAGGTTTTTCAGATTTAATAAATTCTTTACTAACATCAATATTTTAAGTTTCCATTACACATATTATGTAATCTAAGAAAGTTTTGTATACTTCTCTTATAATAAGTTATAGACTAAGTGGTACTCAAGTTGAGCATACTAAAATTTATTTTGATAAGACACATAGGATGGATAATAGCAAGGGTATGTTATGATCTTTAGATAATAATAAAAAAGCTAAATATCTATATCTTGATAATCTTGAACAATTTATCCCTCTTCATAGTATTGATATGTAGGATATTATCAACACATGGTCAATGAGGTCAATCACAACCTAATATTATTTCCTGTTATCCCCATTTTATAGTATATATTCCATCTTTTCATTGAGATAGTGTTTGAATGAAGAATAAGGCACATAGTGGCTCTTGTAGTGAAGTAATATATCCAAATAGACACAAAAGACCTATAGGTAAAGGTACATCTATCATAATTTACACAAAGGTAAAAAATTCTAAAGGATGAATATGTGACCTATTGACAATAATACAAGTTGGTAAAGTCTAAATAACATATCCTTATTTTAAGATAAATTAGAGCCCTATTCTTGATTCAAAACAACCTCACAAAGTCTTACATTTGGTTGGACAATAATTATTGCAATTCTATAGACCAGAGTTATACCTAAGTCATTTGTATTTTATTACTTTCCCCTTTTATCACATTTCTTAAAATATAAAGTTATAATTATTTTATTTGAGGTCATTGTATATCTTAGGTATTTTGGTTTACTTAGTAGTTTTTATTAATTATATTAATGCCCCTTAATCTAAATTTTGAAAAAAATAACATTACACATCTATGTAATTTAAATAGTACCGATCCATAGAATTTACCCAAGGTTATACCAAAATCAAATTTTAATGTATATGATTAGGCATGATATGAAATAAACTAGACACTGTATTAGTTCATAGTTTCACATCTAATGATATTGACCATAGAACCTAACATACAATTGTATCAAATCCGCTTATGATTTGATATATTTTTTAATACTATCCCTATCGATACCCAATTTTTATAATGAATTCATGTTGTATATGTTCATTTATTATCCATTATCTATAAACACATGTTTTACTAATTTGATTTTAATTTGGACTTGAATGAACAATGGTAGGTTTTTTTTTATTATGTGTAAGGCTTCCTTTTCAAAAGAAATGATTTTTTTATATCCTTTAATGTATTTATAATATAATAAAAGTATGAAATATTGTATAATTTTGGATATTTGTCTCCTACAATTATTTATATAAGATGTCATTTTGAATAGTTGGTTTACTTAGTAGCTTGATAATGTAAATCTTAACATGGATATTTTTTAGTTGATTAATGATATCATAGCCTTTGGCTTGATTGGATGGCATCATTGGAGGTGGAGGGGATTTAAGAGGAAAATTTTGAAAATATTTTTTATGTTATGCATGGTGGGGCACCCTACCTCTTCTAGTAGTAACAACATGGACCATAGAATCTGATATAACCCTTGGGTGAACAATAGGGACAAGATGGTAAATGGTATAACCTTGAGATATAGGGTAAAAGGAATAAAATAATTCATGAATTCCATTTGGTGTTTTAAATGGATCTTGATCACCATAATGGAAATGAATTAGATAGCTTGAAGGTCAGGTTGCACTCCTTGGTAGGCACTCAATCCATTACCTAAAACATTTCAATTAAGGAAGGATAAATGATCCATATACACTTCAATACTTTTTAGTACAATCTAATATGATCCTCTAAAAATAAAAAGTGAGATGAGGGGTATAAATAGTTTGTGCAAGATAAATATCCCTTTCCCTATTTGTTATTAAATTGGCACATGTGATTGGGCCTCTTAGAGGTAGCATCGATAAGTGATGTGATAATTAAATGTTCACTTATCCTATTCTACACCTAAATAAGTGTGAAAAATATCCCACTTATCATAGATAAGCTAATATAATTTAACTTTAGATTAGTGCATATAAAATAATGTACCAAAACTCCCCCTATGTGTAACTTAGGGAGGCATACGAGAAACAAGAAGCCAATGAATCCTCTCAAAATAGGTCCTAATAACTAGGTATGATGAGGAAATCATGTACAAAATTACACACTATAAAAAATTAGATATACCATAAATGTCTCTCAAACAATTAGAAACAAACAACATAACCAATTGAAGGTGTTGAAATATGCAACAAGGTATCACAAGAAGTGATAAAATAATAAATTACTACATAAAAATGTTAAAAGAGGATGAGTTAATCCTTAAAAAAAGTGTGTAATGGGTGGGTCGATCCACTATTGAATCATGCACTAGGTAGGATGATCCACCACAAAAATTGTAAGTAAATGGTTGACTAGTGAATAACTCAAAACTACATGAGTGGTCTGAATTCACTACTTGATCACTGAATAATTGAAAATTTGTGTAGGCTGGATATTAATACTACCAAGTGAATTTTCAAAATTACAAATGATTCCACCTAACTAAAATTCCATTAATTATAAAAATGTTAGATGTTGATGTCGAGTATGCATAATTTCAAAGAATATCCTTAAAAGTCCTGAATAAAATTAGTATAACCATACTTACCCCCTATAGTTTTGAACGGGTAGATTCGATGAAAGTAAATCTACATGGTATAGAAATCACTCCAAAAAATTGACCCTAAAATTATCAATTTTCATTGAACAAAAAATACACAAAAACCCAACAAAGGGTTGCCTCAAAAAAGTTGTTCTGAATTTTGAAACCACAAAAAAAATTGGCTTAGAAACTATTTTGAGTTTTGAAACCACAAAAAAAAAAGTTGGCTTAAAAATGTTTCTAAATTTTGAAACCACAAAAAAAATTGGCTCATAAATTATTATTATATGATGGATAAGTTTTGTGGGAATTTTTAGTTTTTTGAAACTTAAAAAAATAAATAATGTCTACTTATGAAGACATAATCCAAAAATGAAGCACTCTAAAAGAATACAAATTATATTTATCAACTCTCATACATGGTTGTGCAGAATATGAGTGAAAACATGGAGAAAAATCTCAAGATATCTATACAAGTAGTATGAATCCACTACTTAAATACTAATGATATTTCAAATATAAAAAAGAGGTCACTAAAAATCTAAAATATATCAAGGATGGAATAAATGGTGATGGAAGAGAGGATCTCCCAAAAAATGATATAGAAAAAAGGGTACAAGAAAAAACACACCCTCATATGAAGGTAGACAAGGATAAAACTACAAACCCCCCATGGAAATTTATAGATTATTGTGATTAAAATATACATCCCAAAAAAAATTCAAAGAAAGACACTAGATGCATAAAAATAACTCCATGCAATGAGACTATCTATCTATCTAGAAAAGTGATTAGATTTTATACAAACAAGGGAGAACTACTATGCATTATGAAAAGTGTATAAACAATGATCTAAATGGTAGAGGAATCACACATATATAATCATCACAAATATTATTGATGATGTATCTACAAATAGTTTTAAATCCATCCCAAATGTACAAAGATGGTTAAATAATACTCATGCATGTGATTCAATGCAATGTGTTCAAATGGGGCATGCAATGAAACATCTAAATTTTCAAGTGTGTCAAGATTATTATTGTTGACATAATCAATCCCAAGGATCTCATGCCTAAGTGGAGGTGAAAATAAAACATTTGTCTCTCAATGTCCTCATGAAGATTGGAGTAAATAAACAATGGAGTTAGGCTTACATGTTATGGTCCCAATTAAGATGAAACAAATGATTGATAGTCAATGCCTTGTTGAGTAGTCCAATTAATACATCAGATAAATTAAATAATTCCTTATGAGTTTTTACCAATACTTCCACTAAGGTTACCTCTAAAACAAAATATGTGGGAGCAAAAACCCATGGTATGTTTCTCAAATGAGTCAAGCACATATGTAGATGGATCTAAAGAGAGGTGTGTAATAGGTACTTTAGATTTGAGATATAATTCAAGATTTGGTAGTTCACATTATAAAATAACATCAAATGGATGTGTACTAAATTTAGGAACATGTACTGAATCACATGATGTAAAAAAATCAATGGAATGCATTTCCATAGTATTAATATGATGTAAATTTGTATTTGTGTCTTATAATTAATGAATGAGGGAATATTTTCCAAGAATTATTGAGATAAATATGAAGTTTTTATTTTCTTTCCTATTCTATTCAACTAATTTAACCATTTAAAGAGAGTATTTCCACAGTCCATGGTATAAATTGTTGACAATTTTTGGATAAGATGGTGTCAGAGTTTTCTAAACCTGAGTTGTCTTTGATCTCATACTAGTTTACCCCTTCCCCTTCCCCCTTCTTACTTGCTTGCTTCATGTTATTTTATTTCTTATTTCAATTCCCCTTATGCCTCTCTCCCATATCTATTTAAAATTTTAATTTATATTTACTTATTGCTACTTTTAAACATATCTCTCTTACTACTTTTTCAATATATATATATATATATATATATATATATATATATATATATATATATATATATTACATATTAAACTCTATAATTTTGGTTTTCCTCCCTTCCACACCTCTCCTAATCAATCATTCATTTTTTCTCAAGGTACAATTCAAACATATCTATTATTTGTTTCCTCTTCTATATTTCTAACTAAATGATGTCTTTTTTCTATGAATTATTCACCTCATCCACACAACCCATCCCATATTGCTTCCTTGCTTTATTACTCTCATATTCCCTCTTTTTATTATTTTCCCTTATACCTTACTCCCACCTCTCTAACACTTTATTTTCCAGTCCTTCTTATCAGTTTTTTACCAATTGTTAAACACATTCACCCATCCACTTTCTCTATATTTAAATAGTTTTTACATATTCAAATCCTTTATTTTATTTGAATTTTTAATTTTTAATGATTAAATTTTTATTTTAAATATTTTTGAGATTTTATACTAATTTGTATTGTCCTCATTATTTAACTTATTCCTCCCAACCATTGGCATTACTAGACTTTATTTTCATATCTTTAAATGGAATACCTAAGTCTACAATTTGATAATTTTATTCTCTCATCTTGATGATGGTTCATGGAGTGTGAGTTGAAATGTTAATTTAAAAAATATGATAGTTTTATCTAGAAATCCTTAAAAATTTAATGAAACCATGTTCTCCTAAAGTACACATACTGCAAAGAAAATCATATCATTAAATTCTAACTGCATGTTTCTATTGGCATGTATGAGGATGTGGAGGTCTTGGAATGAATCCATTATAATAATCAAAAACAAAATCCTTAGAATGAATCTTGAATAAAAAACACACTCACAAAGATGAAAGACCCTAAAAAATCCTTATAATAACATAGTTTTACAATGTTTTAACATAATATAATGAATCCAATATGAAATAATTCCCCCCCCCCCCAAATTTTTAATAAAATATTCAAAAATTTGTCCATCAAAATAGAAATAGGTGAAACTTTATGAATAATTCAATAATAGATTCATTTACAGTGGAAGATATGAAAAAATGCAGCCTTAAAATATAATGGATCTGATTTGAAGCTATAGCTACATAGAGTGAAAAAAATACATGCTTTCAAGAAAACACTAAAATATAACAAAGAGATCAAAATATATGGAGCTCCAAGAGTAAATAAAAAGAAAATAAACACCAAACTTGGAAAAACTACAAATTATAAGAAATAAAGTTTACAAAAATTTAAAAAAGACCTCACTATAGCATAGACATCAAAAAAATATGAAAGTTTAAAAAAGACAACATGTGAAAATTCCTAATGAAAGTCAAGATATGAGCCTAGGAAAGTTCTTAAATGAGGTCTTTAGTAGGGTTTTGGTGAAATAAATTTTGTAACAACAAACATCAAGAGCCCAAAATATCCCAAAATCATATCCATAGTGTTTTTGATAGAAAAATGAATATAGAAACAAATGGGCCTCACAAGCCTTCCATATTGTGAGATGTGCCTCCCATAGTGAAGACAGGTCTAAATTGGCAACCAAAATGACATATATTAGTGTTTGGGGGATAAATATTTATACCCATACTCATATTGCACTTGATCAAGCCTCTAAAATTGATGGTTACTAGTTAATTTGTTATGCACTCACATGCAATAGTCACCCTAGAAATTAAGATAGTGGTGGTTAGCAGAGATGCATAGTCTTCAAAGACAAATGTCACATGCACATAGTAACATACAAACAATTACTATAATAACTATTCATGTTTACTATAGCATAAACATATGAATTAGGACATGGTAGGGTAGGAAGATGATAGATATAATAAACAAGAAATGTGTAGGTAAAATGGCAGGATAGATTGATAGCATATGTTTCCATGCATGAAATACACATGTAGATCATGAGCAAAGGAGAGTAAGAAAATAACCATAAACCTTCACATTTAAAGGGAAGACATATAGGTATGTAGACAAAACATGTGTTGTATAATAGGTAGACTATAAAGGATATATAAAGGCTACATAGAACATAGTTCTACATGTCCATATAAATTATACAGCTTATGCTAAAAAAATAATTTCTGAAACCTCAAGAAAGTTCACAAAACCTATAAAATATGCAGTTACCCATATGATGCACACTATACATGGGTGAGATCAAGAGGCTTTAAAAATTTTCCAATTTTTTTTTTCAAAAATACCTATCATGTTTATAATCAATTCATAGGTGTTTAGGCCTTCTATATGTAATGGTAAGTGTTAGATCACTCTAGGATACTCCTACAAAATTACTTTAAAAAAAAACCTCAAATAATCATAGATGATCTAAGAAACAATACCTAGAATGTGTAGATACTAAATCTAAATTATATAGCACCTCAGTCTTATATACTTTGCAAGTACTTATCATGGTTGTACCCTTTTATTCTAAGAATTTTACACTATTAAAAGGCTCACATCCACTATCTCTTATGCCTATTTCTTATTTATTAGTCTGATCATATGTTATTCTAATGACTAGACCTTATATGTTGCATAAAATTCTATAAAACTACTTATTATTATCCTCTACAATTTTTGGACCTGTACCTATTTTATAGCTTTATGAACACTTTCATCCCATCTAGATACCTATGTTGACACTAGAGTCCCATTCCAAACTAGGTGTCTAGTACCCTAAATTCATCAAATTTTTAAATTTGAAAATATCCTTATGGTCAGCCTAACTACTTTAGTATGAGATATTTTCAAAAGTGTGTGTGTGTGTGTGTGTGTGTGTGTGTGTGTGTGTGTGTGTGTGTGTGTGTGTGTGTGTGTGTGTGTGTGTGTGTGTGTGTGTGTATCAACCCTCATTCATTCATCACCTAGCATATACCTAGAAACTCACAAGGCAACTTACCAAAAACACTCAATCAAACATTCAAGTGAGAAAATCTTCTTTATTCTTTCCTAATTCAATATCAATCATAGGGAAAGCCCATATAAATGTATAAAGTAATGAATAAATGTTTCATGAGCCATAGTTGTCAAGTTACAAGCTAGGTCACTCTATGTACTTGCTTACTACACAATGCATCCTTATGAACACACAAGCCAAGACATAGGGGAGAACTACATAAGTCTAAGACCCTCTTCATAGTATTGTATATGTAGGTAGTTCCCATTTAAAAAGGGGTATTTGGGGAAACTTAACACCATGTGCCCACTAAACTATTTTTCCCACAGTCACTTTAAGGGTGAAGAAGCTAGGGTTTGATCATTTGACAAAGAGTGATAACATGTGTGTGATATATGAACACACCAGAGTAAAGGTGATATAAAACATATAATATTTTGTTTTGTCACATCCATATCCATTTATTTTATTATATTGGACACCTATGTCCAAGTCAGATAGTAGCATCAATGTAACCATCTAGATTCAACATAAGCATATGAGGTCATAAACTAAAAAATTCTAAAATTTAATTATTATTATAGAATATAGATCTCATATAATTATATTATATCCCATACCATGTTTGCATACATATAGAAAACTATCTAAGTACTCTTGTTTCTAATTCATTTCAATATCAATCAATAGTCTGCTTTCTATTTTTAGTGTATCTCAACATTTAAATTTAGAATATTATTTATTTAAGTTTGTAATTAATTTTCCTACTAAATATTTTTTTATCACCCTTTTACTTATTCATTTCTATATTCTTAACCTTATACTATATTTAACCTATCTCAATTTAGGGTTAAACATTTTGGTGAACCCGTGTATTGATAGAACCTTGCTAAATCCTAGATTTCCCTTGGGGTTTCACCCTTCTTTTTCAAATTAATAATTTTTTACCTAGGTATTTAATTTTAATTTTTTTTCTCCTTTATCTTTCTATAAAAATAAAAATTCAATTAATTTTTTCTTTAGGGTTTCAACCTTACTTTGTACCTAGGGTTTCATGTCCATATGTTTGTCAGTGCTTTTCCTTGATTAACTCATTTTTGTTTCATAATGGTGACATTTTGAAATTACTCAAAGGTTTTTTATACTCCTATTTATATAAATGAAAACCTATTTCTTTTAGACAAAATTTTATATGTATTTTGTGAATTGTTGCATTTTACTATTTTTAAAAAAATTTAGACCTATAGTCTGTACATTGTACTTTTATTTCCCTATTTTTATAAGTTTGTATTATTTATTTTTTTATTTAAATTTTTTTTATTAAAAGAAATATTATCCAATCACTTTATATTACTTTATATTTATTTAACACATTATGGTGACCCTGACCTTTGGTCCCGAAAACCCTAAGTTGACGACCTAGGGTTTCTTGATTTACTATTTTTTCCCTAAATTCTTATTTCTATTTCAAATTATTCAAAATTTAAAATCATAATTAATTTTCCTAAAATCATGATTAATATGGATTCATATGTTGAGTTCTTCCTCTTCCAATATGTCATGGTAATCATTGCTTATTATATTTCTTACATGACCAAAAAGGTACCTCTTCCTTTTCCTCTTCCTAACCCTAGGGAGGGTGATAACTACCATGCCTTTAACTAGTTTCATGCTATCACTAATTCAATGGGTAAGGTAGATGGTGTATATATGTTTATTCATCTAAAATACCTTGGTTTTGTGTTTTTGAAGACCTAAAAGAACAAATTGCCAATATGAGAAAGTTAATAGAAGAGTTAAAAAATTAGATTACATACCTATAAAATCCAACATATGCTAGTGTTAATCATGTTTTTGCATATTCATCTAGAAATATTAGTCCAAACAAGGTTTATTATCTAAAGGAAAATCTATAACATAATGCATCTATAATAAGTTATTCAAATATCCTAATAAAGGCTACTAAGATTCCAAGTGAAATCCTAAGGGAGATGCTTAAAAACAAAGTGATCAAATTACCTCCTATACATCATATACAAAGATCCAAATACTATTAGGCATATCAAAAAATATATGGGCATCATACATATTGGTTTTTTATATGGAATCACAAAATAAAAAGTCACAAAAGTAGTGGTGATCATATCATTGATGCATCAACCAAGAAAACCACTCGCATTATGAGTACCTCACCTAAAACACCGAGGCCAAAATAGAAAATATGGGTACCAAAGGATAATTCAGATAAAAAAAATGTGAAAATGAAACAATTAGACCAACAAAAGGGTACAAAACTATCCCTCCATAATGATACTAATCTTTCAAAACAATATGGTTTTGGTCAACAATATCTACAACACTTTAGTTATCGTGGTCAAGGATTGGGAAAAAAACCCAAAGCATCATTGATCCTATCTCCATAACTAATAAAAATGATTGGCAAGGATTGCTATATATTAGAAATATTAATTTATATCATCCAAAGATTCCTATCCACTTTTTTAATGAAGAATATAAAGAACCTATAAATGAAAACAAGGTACCAAAAGAACAATGGGGACATCAAATGTTTAAATCAAGAATCCTAATAAGAGAGGCCAAAACACAAGATGCACTTGACAAATATAAGGTTCCCAATATGGTTATAATATTGGAAAATATAGTCCCTTCCTCATATTAAAACACTTATACTCTCACCACTCATATAGATGGTGAACAATCTATAGATGAATAGTTCAACAAACCATGTTCTAATCTGCCCAATAACTTATCACATGATTTATTCATACTTTTAGGACCTAATACATATAAATTGAATCCATCAATAGTATATGTGAAACCAAATACAAATAAATGAAAACTAAATATATAAATTAAAAAACTTACAAAAATATCATGATACACTTTTTGATTCTTGTAATCACCTAAAAGTGGTAATTGGATGCTAATGTTGGGGATCAACCAACAATAGATTACACTTGTGAAAGCAATAAATGCGGAATTAAATCAGATAAACAAGTAACTAGAATGAGATAATAGTAAGAACAAGAGATACAAGAAACCACCCTGAAAACTTGTATTACCAAACTCTTTACAAAAGGAATACAATTGAAGAAACTTCTTTCTTCCACACCTCTCCAAGATGTATAGATCTCTCACTAGATCTCTATTCCTCAAGAGCTCTCTCTCTCAAGAACAATCAACTCCAAAAAACCTAGATTGATTCAATTCTGTACTGTTCTTCAACATACCAATTCTACAATAAATCACATAAAGCTAAGAAGATCTAATTCTACATATAGAATTAGGAAACTTGAGCATGCACTTGCAACAAACAGTTAAGCCTCTTGAACAAGGGCTCTAAAAATAATATTACTAATAATAGAGATGCGAGCTTAAGACTACAACTTAAACTCATCATGCAAACACTCGCTTCTGTCCTCAAAAATAGCATTCTGGACACACAGGTAACCGACGCCAGTTCCTGCTATTTGTCTGTGACCACCGTCGACTGACCCACTATCGACGCCGACTCCTCTACAACTGCACCTGACAGACGTCGGTCACTCCTGACCGACGCCGGTGTTTGTGTAGACCTGAAACTGTCATAGTGTGCTCCTTGGTGAAGCTTTTAGCTCCATACCCTAACAATCTCCCACTTGGAAATAAACAGTTGCACCAGTACCTGTACAACAACATCTTCTAGCTCCTTTATCTTCAGCTCAATCATGAAGACCAACAGAAGTTGAATGAAGATTCAACTTCTCCTTTGTAACTAGCTTGGTTAACATATCAATAGGATTCCTATCCGTATGGATCTTCTCCAGCTTCAACTCACCATCTTCCAATACCTGTCGTATGAAATGGTACCTTAGCTGTATGTGCTTTGTTCTTGAATGAAAGGCTGAATTCTTAGCCAAATGGATTGCACTCTGATTGTCACTATACAATCTGCAGCTCTCATGCTCCCTACCAAGCTCATCCATGAACCGTGTCATCCATATCATCTCTTTGCTAGCCTCTGTGGCTGCAATATACTCTGATTTTATAGTTGACAAGGCAACAACCTTCTGCAACTTAGATATCCAGCTAACCGCCATTCCACCTACAGTGAAAACATAACCTGTAGTGCTCCTCCTACCATCCAAATCACCTACCATATCTGAACCTCCATAGCACAAGTGCCTACTGCTGGTTCCCCTTAGATATCTAAGGATCCACTGAACTGCTTTCCAATGTTCCTTACCTGGATTGGCCATATACTTACTTACCACTCCCACTGCTTGGGCAATATCCAGTCTAGTACACACCATTGCATACATCAAACTCCCTACTATGGAAGAATATGGAACCTTACTCATGTACTCTACCTCATCATATGAATTAGGACATTGTTCTTTACTCAACTTAATATGTCCAGCCAAAGGTGTGCTTACCGGTTTAGTATCCTGCATATTGAACCATTTCAACACCTTGTCCACATAATCTTCTTGAGACAATATCAACCTGTGATTTTTCTTGTCTCTCTTAATGCTCATGCCAAGGATTTTCTTTGCTGCTCCCAAATCCTTCATAGCAAATGTTTGAGCTAATTTCACTTTAAGCTCAGAGATATCCTGCATGTGAGATCTTGCAATCAGCATATCATCTACATACAACAATAGAATAATATATCTACCATTATCAAATCTCTTGAAATACACGCAATGGTCAGATTGACACCTATTGTAGCCATGCTCAGTCATAAACCTGTCAAATTTTAAGTACTATTGCCTAGGAGCTTGCTTGAGGCCATACAAGCTTTTCTTCAATCTGCACACAAACTTCTCCTTACCTTTGACCTCAAATCCTTCCGGCTGTTCCGTATAAATTTCCTCATCCAAGTCTCCATGAAGAAATGTTGTCTTAACATCTAGCTGCTCAAGATGCAAATCCTCGAAAGCAACCAAAGACAATACAACCCTTATAGAAGTCATTTTAACAACAGGGGAAAAAATCTCACCAAAGTCAATACCTGGCTTTTGTGCAAATCCTTTTACCACCAGTCTGGCCTTATATCTCATCTATCCATTCTCACCTTCTTTCAACCTATAGGTCCATCTGTTCTTGAGTGTTCTCTTACCAGCTGGCAATTCAACCAAATCCCATGTTTGGTTCTCTCTTAAGGACTCCAACTCCTCAACCATGCCATGCTCCCACTAACTCTTGGACTCCACCTGTATTGCTTCTTCAAAACTCTCTGGTTCTCCACCATCAGTTAGTAATAGATAAAATAAAGAAGAAGAATATCTAATTGAAGGCTTACTCACCCTTTCTGACCTCCTGATGGGTGTCTAAGACTCGTTCACAACATGCTGTCCACCCAAATTCTCTGACAGTGACCGACCTCGGTCACCTCTAGACCTGTTACTGGCCGACGTTGGTTCTATCTGACCGACCTCGGTGCCTGTCCTACCAACGTCGGTATCTGTACGGCTGACGCCAATTTCTGTACTGCTGACGCCAGTTTTTAACCTGCCGATGTCGGTCTCTATGTTTTCCTGCAAGTGATTATTTCTTTTTCCCGCGAGCTCATATTGGACCTTCACCTCATCCAATTCACCATTGCTCTGCTCAGATTGATTCAACTTCCTTAGCTAATCACAATACATCACTCTTTCATTGAAAACAACATCACGCCTCCTAATTACCTTGTTAGTTTCTAGAATCCACAATCTGTAACCAAAATCGTCTGAGCCATAGCCAATAAACGTGCACCTCATAGACTTAGCATCAAGTTTCTTTCTATTTTCTTTATCTATGTGCACAAAGGCTTCACAACCAAAAACTTTAAGATATGAGAGATCAACCTTTTTACCTGTCCATGCCTCTTCTGGAATACCACCATCCAGAGCTATAGAGGGTCCTCTGTTAATCAGGTATACTACAGTGTCAACATCTTGTGCCCAAAACTGTAAGGGCAAACCAGCATGCAATCTCATACTTCTTGCACACTCCATTATTGTCCTATTCATCCTTTTAGCAATTCCATTCTACTGAGGTGTCCTTGGAACCATCCTTTGCTTAGGGATTCCATGCATATAACAATAATCTCTGAACTTATAACTGCAGAACTCACCGCCATTATCAGATCTCAGGCACTTCAATCTTTTACCTGTTTCATTCTCAACCATAGCTTTCCAAATCTTGAAAGTCTCAAATACATCATATTTTCTTCTAATTTAATAGATCCATACCTTCCTTGTAGCATCATCTATGAAGGATACATAGTACTGTGATCCTCCAATGGAAGCAACCTGAGCCGGTCCCCACATGTCTGTGTGAACAAGCTGCAACTTATGCCTCTTCTTAGTAGACCCAGTCTTGAGAAAACTAACCCTTTTCTATTTTCCAAATACACAGTGCTCACAAAACTCTAGATCTATGCCTTTTAAATCTGAAAGCATACCTTTGGACTTAAGAATTGACATCCCCTTCTCACTCATGTGGCCAAGCCTTGAGTGCCACAATTTAACATCCACATCTGAAGTAGATAATACAGAAGGAGATTTTTTAGTAACACAATTACACAAATAGAGAGTACCTTCTCTCTTACCTCTGGCCATAACAAGTGTACCCTTGGTCACCTTCCAAGATTCTGCTGTGAGAGTTACTGTACAACCCTCATCCCCTAACTTTCCTACAGAAATCAAATTTCTATTCAAGCTAGGAACATGCATCACATCTCTCAACACCCATGTGTTGCTATTCTGCATCTTCAGCTGCACTTTACCTTTGCCAATTATTTTACAGGGCTCATCATCCCCTAGATACACTATTCCAAAATCTCCATGGATATAGTCACTAAAATATTCCCTGTTAGGGGTAGCATGAAAAGATGCACCAGAATCTAACACCCAAGATTCTATATTATTATGCAGAGAGAAACTTAAAGCATCTTGTGCAATACCTGCAACCTTGGCTTCTTCCTTTCCTTCATGCTGATTGTCCTCCTTAGGCTTTGACCAACAATCTCTGCTTATGTGCCCCATCTTTCCACAATTCCAGTATTATGGCCTTCTGCCATTTCTGGATTTAGATCTGCCTATCCCCTTAGATTTGGATCTTGATCTGCCTTTCTTGCTCTTCTCTTTCTGCCTCCCCCTGCTCTCAAAACTTAAAGCGTTCCCAGATGTCTCTTCTGTGCTTTTCTTGCGAATTTCCTCATTCAAGATAACACTAACAACATCCTCTACTTTCAAAATATTTGATGCAGATGCAGTATTACTTACTGCCATTACTAAGCCATGCCAACTTTCAGGCAAAGAACATAATATTAAAAGAGCTTTTATTTCATCATCAAACACTATATTGACTGAACTTAATTGATTCACAATTCCATTGAAATCATTCAGATGAGTAGAAATAGATCCACCTTCATTCATATGCAAATTAAATAACTGCTTCATAAGATATACCTTATTAGAAGCTGAGGGTTTTTCATACAAATTTGCTAACGTAGTCATCAACTCTACCGTAGACTTTGCCTGTGATAAATTAGATATCACAGTGGATGCTAGACTTAGTCTTATAGACCCTAGAGCCTTTCTGTCAAGAACTTCCCATTATTCATCCTCCATGTCTTTGGGCTTCTTTGCAACACCACCTAACGGTAAGTAGAGATCTTTCTGATACAGATAGTCCTCTATCTGCATTCTCCAATGTTGGTAATTTTTGCCATTAAACTTTTCCATTCTCAGTTTACTTTCATCTACCATTGCTTCTCCCACTCAAACAGAAATCCCTATAGAAACCCCTGTGAGAACCTGTAATCAATACACACTACATAGATCTGAACCACCTGTTAGTGAACCTGAGCTCTGATACCACTTGTTGGGGATCAACCAACAATAGATTACACTTGTGAAAGCAATAAATGCAGAATTAAATCAGATAAACAAGTAACTAGAATGAGATAATAGCAAGATCAAGAGATACAAGAAACCACCCTGAAAACTTGTATTAACAAACTCTTTACAAAAGGAATACAATTGAAGAAACTTCTTTCTTCCACACCTCTCCTAGATGTATAGATCTCTCACTAGATCTCTATTCCTCAAGAGCTCTCTCTCTCAAGAACAATCAACTCCAACAAACCTGGATTGATTCAATTATGTACTATTCTTCAACATACCAATTATACAATAAATCACATAAAGCTAAGAAGATCTAATTCTACATATAGAATTAGGAAACTTGAGCATGCACTTGCAACAAACAGTTAAGCCTCTTGACCAAGGGCTCTAAAAATAATATTACTAATAATAGAGATGCGAGATTAAGACTACAACTTAAACTCATCATGCAAACACTCGCTTCTGTCCTCGAAAATAGCATTTTGGATGCACAGGTAACTGACGCCGGTTCCTGCTGCTTGCCTGTGACCACCGTTGGCCAACCCACAGCTGACAGCGACGCCTCTACAACTGCACCTGACTGACATCGGTCACTCCTGACCGACGCCGGTGTCTGTGTAGACCTGAAACTGTCATAGTGTGCTCCTTGGTGAAGCTTTTAGCTCCATACCCTAACAACTAAGAGGGTTGTTTGAGTTAGCCTATCCCTAGTTTATCCCTAGACCTATCCTAGACCCTTTTCCACACTTTTTCAATCATTTTATAGACCACATACACATAAATTAATCTCAAACATAGTCTTAGGATAAATTTTCTATATCTCAACGAAATTTACCCAACAATCTACTAGGTGGATATTAACACCATATTTGGGACACTATAGCCACATCATGCTAGTGTCCCTAGCTAGGTGTTACTATCCTTAGACCTAACTCTCCTAAACATATAGTTTTTCAAATATGTTCCCCTCCTAAGGTTAGTCTAAGTACATTTTATTATCCACACAAGATACAAATCTCTATAAATACAAGTCTATTTTAGCCTTATTCACTAGATGGAAAATACATGCAAAATCCTATTCAAACAAAAGATAAGTTGAGTAAAATTAATATATTTTATCCCTATTCTTCCCTAATTATGAATAATACCATCTATAGCATCCTTAAACCTAAATTTTAAATATTTCAAATCTTAAGCACATTTAAAGCATCTAAATTCACTCTTATTCTAGTATTCACTTGCACTTGCATCAAGCACTAGGTGGGAGAACTACATCGATATTGATCCTTCTTCATAGTATAGGCATGTAGGAAACTCTATTCATAGTGAGGTGTTGAGCATGTCCAGCCTATCCTACTAACAAACACAAAATTGTTTTTTCTGCCATAAATGCAAGGAGGATTAGGGTTTACACACTAAATCAAGTTTCCATGCACAACACAAAGTTCCATATTTTTTGCATGTAAGAACAAGACCTAAAAACACAGGCACAGGTGCTCCCATAAAATAGGAACAATCCTAAAAAAGGTAAAATAGTTCCATATTGAGGAAAATACATGTTACTATCTAGGTGGGGAAATACTATCTAGTCAGAAAAAAAATCCTAGGACATTAGTGGTGACACTCAAAACTATCCAAAACACACTTTTCATAACCTAAATCATCTGCAATAGTCACTTTCCAGATAGGTCTATATTTATGACTATTTATTAATATTTTTAGAAAGTAAAAGAAGGTCAAAATCCATGACAAATCAATACTTAATTATTGCATATTATTTGATTGATTTAGACATCTCATTCCTTTAACCACACATAAGATTTACAATGTAAAACCCTAAAAGGTTAAATCATTTGATGAACCTAACTTATTTTAAATATTGCTTCGAACCCTAGTTTACATTAATCCAAATTTTTATGCAATAAAGTAACGCTGAATACTTATGTTTTTTTTAATTTTTTAGAAAATATAGATAATTAAAACAATTTCATATTATGGTTTAAATTTATTTGAATATAATGTAAATTTGTTACAAAGAAACCCTAGATTAAAAAAACTCTAACTCTAGACACACTTAGGGTTTTTAACCATTTCTATTTATACTCTAATTTCATATCCAAAACTCCAATTTTAGATTCATATATCTTCTAGTTCATATACTAATGGTCATAATGCTAGAATAAATTAATCACTTTTGGTTGCAAAGTCGAATACTTTCATTTACATGCTTATTCACTTTAATTCAGAATGAACTCAAAAATAATAAACACATGTATAGATGATGATTTATATCAATTGAAATATATGTGACATTTTATATCATGTTATCTTTATCCTATATGGAATTACATTAAAAATAAGTCATATACACACATATAAAATTTAACACATAAGCTAACAACTATGTTTCAAGCTTCAATGTCATATCTTATGCAAAGGATAGAATCTCTTTCTCTTCTTCATCTCCATGAGGGTGATAACTACTTTAAATCTAACCAAGTCCATGTTATAATTACTATATGAGATGAATTATCCTACAACACTATCACTAATCCCATTACTCAACCTATTCACACCTCTTCCTTGTAGGGTGTGTGCTTACATGTTCAAACATAAATAACTAGGGTTTACACTTGAGAAACTCTATGTGATCAACTTATCAATATGAAAAAGATAATTATAGGTTTACAAAATCAAAATAAAATATTACATGAAAATATTACAACATTGAAAAAAAAAATTATAGGACAAAGGCCTCTAGGGCACAATAGTGTAAAAATCATGTTTATACATCTTCAACTAGTCAATTTGTGGAAAATAATGTTACCTATCAGAACATGAAATAAAAATAAAGTACATATACAACTGGTGATTCGAAAATCATTCAAAGGTCAAATAAGATTTCAAGTGAGACACTAAGGGAAATGATTAAATGTCAAGTGATTGACCTACATCCTCTACACCCAATGAGGAGATTCAGATATTTTTGGCCCTATCATAGAATGAATGGGCACCACACCAATTCATGTTTAGCATTGAAAAGAAAATACAATAGATCATGGATATAGATTACTAAAATAGTGACACTTCATCAAAAAAACATACACTGGCACATCTACTAATTTAAAAAGGGTCAAATTCTAAAATAGTACAAAATTGGTTACCAACACATAACACAAAACATTAAAAGGTTACAAAAGCACAATCACAATAAGAAATTTAAAAAAAAAGAACATATAAATCAATTAAATATACCTCTATAAAATAAGGTTAAATGTTTAATATGGTATGGGTTTGGTCAAAATTATCTACAACAGTATGATTATCATGGTTAAGGTTTGGGCAAATATGCCCAAGGAATCACTTCTCATATTCTAGCAGTTGATAATATTGGTCAACAATGTTTTAGGTTTATTGAACATCCTAATGCACATCAGTCACACACACACACACACACACACACACACACACACACACACACACACACACACACACACACAGTTTATAAAGGTAGATACATGAGAAATGTTAAATAAAGATCAATATATTATGTTGCAAGTCTAAATCATGCTCATCCAAGAAGCATTCTCAAACAAGGCTTTCTATAAAAAGAGCCTCCACAACACTGTATGTTTATAATAAGTACAGTTTCAAAGGGAGAAATTAAAATCAATATTCTAAAACATAATTTAGAAAGGTTAACTCCATAGCATGAGTCAAATCCCTATAAAACTCTAGGTTATTATGATTTTGATGATGAATAATACTCAGATTCCTTCTACTACAACATATAAATCACATTGCACAAGAGATAATCATTCATATTTTTGACTCAGGACATAGTGATAGTGAGTCTCCCATGAGACTCATTAGTTAGTATGGTTATATCAAATAAAGGAGATATATTACAATAGTGATATATCAAATGAATCACTAGTATAAGTGAACATGATTAATTGATTTTTTTTTTATAAATCATGATGTCTTAGTCAAGAGGAGTTAGATGAGGCACTATAAGTGTCAAAATAAGAATGTAAGATGCAATCATGAGTCATATAGGAACCTTAATCATCCACATAAGATATTTACCTTGAAGATGGGCTATAAAATCTATTAACCCTCCTTTCAAATAAGTGAATTTAGTAGTCAAGATTATTTGTATGAATTTTAAATCTTAATAAGAGGTAAAAAATATCTTGACGTAAATGATTAGGTGTATAAATTTATGTTAGTATAACTATAAAAATCCCTAGCTTACATAACTAAAAATGTGTCATAATTGTTGTCACTTTGATTTTATGCCCATTTGATCAATAAATGGATCTAAAAAAATAATAGGATCATCCCCAAGGTGTGGGACCTTGGCTCCTTGGGATGAACCTCTGAAGAAGGCTAGATTCCTTCTTAAACTACGTTCACATAATATAAGATCAGCTACATGCCTAAAATAATACTAACATAGACCTATCTATAGTTAAGACTACATTTTTTAGTCATGGAAAAGGGAAGAAGATATACTAAAATTGTAAGGAGGTGATGCACCAAGTCTAGATATTCCCTCCACTTACTTGGAATAGCACAATAAATCCTTAAAATTTATGGTAACTCATATAAATTCTAGAAAACATGCAACTTTCTCAGCCTTTGCATAAGTAATTTATATGAAGGTAGTGATATACACAACACACAACCTAAAAAAAGGGTGTAAATATGATAGGACAACAACAAAAGAAAAGGAAACCTATATAAATGAAGATCAACAATTCAAATTACACAATACTCAATAAAATTGAAAATGTAGAAGAAAACATTGATTCTTTATTAGATTCAAGGCATCAAGCCAACATTACAAGGCTCAAGAAGAGAAAATTTTTATCATAACCATCAGGAGGGATGATGAAAATAAACTTTTTCAATATTATATATCATAAATATAGGTGAGAGAGAAGAGGAGAGAAATAATGAGACCATATAAATACTATTATTACTTTATCAATTCAGTCTATGCAAGAGGGAAATAAGGAAAATGAAGTCATTAAGCCTTTTCCAATGCATTAGGTCCATCTCATGAAGACCTCCAGTTAAGGTTGGTGTAGTGGTGGAAGAAGAGACCTTATTTTCATCTTTTATCCTTAGGAAGGATTTTACATGGTCAATATTATTCTTTAATACTACTAAATTCTTGAAAAACTTCTATTTTAATAGCCTTAACTCACCCATCTCCTCCTTTCATGCAAGCATGCTAGAGAGAATCTAGCCCAAGTTTAACTTGTCATGACTACCACTTCATGGAAGGAATTATAAATTTGTATGGGAAATTTTCCAATACCTCCATACCTCTCTCATGCATTTGCATGAGATTCAAAAAATATTCCCAAAGAGCATGAGAGAGGTATGGAGGTATCGGAAAATTTCCCATAGAAGTTTATAACTCCTTCCATGAAGTGGTAGTCATTACAAGTTAAACTTGGGCTAATTTTCTCTAGCATGCTTGCATGAAAGGAGGATATGGGTGAGTTAAGGCTATTAAAATATTAGTTTTTCAAGAATTTAGTAGTATTAAAGAAGAATATCCACCATTTAAAATCCTTCATAAGGATAAAAGATGAAAATAAGGTCTCTTCTTCCACCACTACACCAACCTTAACTAGAGGTCTTCACGAGATGTACCTAATGAATTAGAAAAAGCTTAATTCCTTCATTTTACTTATTTCCCTCTTGGATAGACTGAATTGATGAAGCAATAATAGAATTTATGATGTCTCATTATTTATCTCCTCTTCTCTCTCACCTATATTTATGATATATAAGATTGAAAAAGTTTATTTTCATCATCCGTCCTGATGGTTATGACAAACTTTTTCTCTTCTTGAGCCTTGTAATATTGGCTTGATGCCTTTAATCTAATAAAGAATCAATGTTTTCTTCTACATTTTCATATTTATTGAGTATTGTGCAATTGTGAATGGTTGATCTTCATTTATATAGGTTTCATTTTCTTTTGTTGTTGTCCTATCATAGTTACACCCTTTTTTTTAGGTTGTATGTTATGCATATCACTACCTTCATAGAAATTACTTATGCAAAGGCTGAGAAACTTGCATGTTTTCTAGAAGTTATATGAGTTACCATAAATTTTAAGGATTTCTTGTGTTATTCCATGTGGAGGAGATATCTAGACTTAGTGCATCACCTCCTTATAATTTTAGTATATCTTCTTCCCTTTTCCATGACCAAAAAATGTAGTATTAAATATAGATAGGTCTATGTTAGTATTTTTTTGGGCATGCAGCTGATCTTATATTATGTGCACATAGTTTAGGAAGGAATCTAGCCTTCTTTTGAGGTTCATCCCAAGGAGCCAAGGTCCCACACCTTGGGGATGATCATATTGTTTCATTAGATCAAATGATTGATCAAATGCACATAAAATCAAAGTGACAATAATTATGACACATTTTTAGTTATGTAAGCTAGGGATTCCTATAGTTATACTAACATAGATTTCTACACTTAATCATTTACGTCACGATATTTTTGACCTCTTATTAATATTTAAAATTCATATAAATAATCTTGACTACTAAATTCACTTATTTGAAAGGAGTGCTAATATATTTTATAGCCCATCTTCAAGGTAAATATCTTATGTGGATGATTAAGGTTCCTATATGACTCATGATTGCATCTTACATTCTTATTTTGACACTTATAGTGTGCCATCTAACTCATCTTGAATAAGACATCATGATTAATACAAAAATATCCTTTAATCATGTTCACTTATATCTAGTGACTCATTTGATATATCACTATTGTAATATAGCTCCTTTATATACATGGGTTCTTTATTCCATGTGTTATGCCTCTCATGTGCCTTCCTCCACTGAGTTCAATTATGTGCTTCATTATTATTATTATTTATTTGACACCCTAGAAATTTCCTTCACTTATGTCAATATTCCTCTAAACTCATATTGTATTGTTTTATTAAAATTATTATTATATTATAGTGCATGCACCCTTAGGTCTTATTTATTAGATAAAACTACATTTTTTTAGAAAAGTATAAAATTAAAAACTTTAGAGAACATCAAAATAGAAAGATAAAATACTTTATATTTTATCATATACATATCATTTTTATCTTCCTATGACTAGATATTTATTCATATACATGTTACACAGATGATTCTCTTGGTATTCATTCAGTGGGTGAGATGCAGATTATACAGTCCTATTACCATGGACTTTTAGATGTTATCAAATATTTTTTGCCCACACCTTGAGTAAAATTATCATATTTACACGTTACACTATGGCATAATCTTATGGTGTAATTTCTAATGATATCTTATTGACTTTCTAATTATCATATAGATTTTCTTAAATTACTTACACATATATTTATATTACCTATAACTTGATACTTAGATATATGTTTTATGTTATTACATATGATATTACATTGATGCCTTACATATTCTCTTGCATAGCTTATTATTGTTACTTATATATTTAGTAATTATTGGTATCATTACATCCATGATTTCACTATTATTATGTGTGTATGATTCCTATTCTCTTGCCTAACCTTGAGGAGCTGAGTGCATAGTTTAGCATGTGATATTCATGTGTAGGCAAAGTCTTAGTAAAATCAGTTGATGTAGAATAGATGATGTATTGCCCTAAACGGAAATATATAATGAATATGTTAAATGATGAAAGGGATAAATAATATGCCCCATTATAAGATTTGTATTCACAAGATGTATGCTAGTAAGCTCAAGGAAATATACATATTTAAAATTTCCTCGACAAAATAAGACATGGAAAAATGATATGTTCCAATGTATAAAGATTACCCTAGGAGGGATATATATATCCCTCCTAGGGTAATCTTTATACATTGGAACATATCATTTTTCCATGTCTTATTTTGTCGAGGAAATTGTAAATGTCTATTTACTTGAGCTTACTATCATATATATTGTGAATACAAATCTTATAATGGGGCATATTATTTATCCTTTCAACATTTAACATATTCATTATATATTTCCATTTAGAGCAATACAACATCTATCTTACATCAACTGATTTTACTAAGACTTTGCATACACATGAATATCACATGCTAAACTATGCACTCAACTCCTCACGGTTAGGCTAAAGTAGCTGACATAATATATGGGATATGGATTGGGTTGATTATTAGGTGGTATGGGATTTGGAATAGGTAGTGTAAATGGGTTCTCATGGTGGAACCAAAAGACCTCAGTAATGTCATGGTGGTCATTAAGAGCGTTAATATACATAAAAATATAGATCCAAGGTCCTTCAATTTCTAAGATCACAAAAATGTGAATCCCTTGATTAATTATAGGACTAGGTAAATGGGCGAGATTGGGTTGAATGACTCACAAGAAAATATCTACTTTATCAGGTTGGCTATGCCTAGTCAATATCATCTATAAATGTGAATGATATAAGATGAGGCTAGACCTAAGGAAAAGGAGGGGAATAAATACAAGACTAAGGATTGGTTATGTTGTTTGGGTAAACTCTATTTTGAGTATAAATAACTACATGTGCATTTTGGATGTGTTCTTATTCGTTTAAAGTAATCAAGGAGTCAATAATAAGATTAGGAATCAAGGTGGAACAAAAAACCTTGCACCTTAACTCGATGTTAATGTTGAATTGAATATATGTATGTGGATCCATTGATGTAAATCTAGGGAATAAAACTCTTAATATAAGACCTGTCATCTTGGGAAAGGGCATCCAAAGGAGATTAGGCAAAATCCATGTTAGAAGCGTATGATCTTTTTATACGATGGTTTGTTATGTATGCTTGATGTGATGTTGAAGCAAGGATTTATGTGGGGTGATTACACTAATAGTAAATATGTGGATGAAATGTGGATGATTCCACATGTTTTCAAGGTTTAAAATGAAATATAGTTGTTTTCATGTGTTGGCAAGGCTTCTTGACACTATTTTTTTGAGTTTTTATTGTTTTTGACTTATTTTTTAAAGTTTTATGAGTTTATAGAGGTAAAATGTTTTCTTGATGAAATATAAATTCTAAAATTAAAAATAAAAAAATTTAAAGTAAATTAAATCAAATATTATTTTCATCCTTTTTCAATAATTCATGACGCATGCAAAGGAGAGAGTAAGAAACCTATACTATTATGCAAAGTGCAGATTTTTCCTAACATTATCTAGATGAAATTTAGGTGGTGATTTTTTTATAATTTTTTTTAAATTTATGTGGAATGGATTAAACACATAAGTTATGTATTATAAATGTGAAATAATTTAAAAAATAAATCTAATTTAAAACATAAATATCACAACACTTTTTTTTAACTTTCTTTCTCTAAAAACAAGTTAAACTAGCCTTTCAACTTTCCTAGTTTGTTGTAATAGTTTTTTTAATTGATTTGATAAAAGAGAAATAATAAATAAAAATTATAATTTTATAATTTAAATAGGTAATAAAATCACTTTTAATTCATCAAAATAAACAAAATAATAAATATACTTGTTTTGTTTGTGCGCTTAAGATTATCTAGAGTCTTGTTGTTAACTAGTTGGTTGTTTTGAATGCAAGAAAACTTGTTTTGACTTTGAAAATGAAATGATATGTTGGTTGAATTTTTTTTTTAATTTTACTAAGGTATTCCTCTAAATTTTTTTTAATTGATTTTCTAATGGAGGAAAAATAAATCTATTGGAATGAAAACATAATCAAAACTAACTACTTTTTCTTTTTGGCAGGAAAGACAATGAAAAGAAACAGACTTGTATCCCTATAAAATTTGATATTTTTTGAATGATGAGATAAATATAATGTAAAAATAAATCCATTGATATAATATAATAAATAAATAATACTTAAATTAAAAGAGACTCTAACCTTACCAAGGCAATGATCAACTAGAATGCATGTAGTGTGTTGAAGAAAGAATCCTTCGTATGATAGATTATTTTTATCCTTATGTGAATTGTGGGAACTATATAACTGATGGATGACCAAGATATATAAAAAATGGTAAAGGATAAGAAACACAACCACAAATGGATAACAACTAAACTGGGGTAGACCAGTGCTCTGCTTTTTAAAGACTAGGTTGTTAAACCAATAACATTTCTTTTATTATGGAAATGTAGTCTACATGAAAACTATAGAGGATGGACCTTCATGCAATTTCAGTAGGATTATGGATATAAATATCCAAAATAAAAACTTATAATGGAAATTTTTAGATGTGAAAATGGCATTTTTTATGAAGAGTTTGTAACTTACTGAGTTTAACTGGGAGTTAAACTTGGGAGAACTCAAAATGATGAAAATTTCAAGGAGTTAACTAGGATTGAGTGGAGGAAAACTTAGGATAAATAAAAAAATGAATAAAATAAAAATCACAAAAAATACATCAAACAATTATTCTCAAGATTTAATTATGGAAGATGAATACAAGGGGATAAAACCATCACTTTATATAGGGGCAGTTACAAAACCTCTACATTAGGTGATAGAACCACCGCTTATATTTACAAAACCACCCTTATTTTAATATGAAACTACATATTTAATATGGAACTTCTATATAAATTATATAACCACTATAACGGTCATGTAATTTGAGGAGTGGTTTCATAATGGGAGGTAGTGGTTTTATCACCTAGAGTGATATTTTTGTCCTACATATAAAGTTTTTAAAACAAGTTGATAAAAGATATAAAAGTCAACCAAAAGGTGATAAAAAGATATCAACAGATGAGTTAGGAAGTAAAATTGATACAAGGAGTTATATATTTCCCTATGGAGAATAAAATAATAGATCATTGCATCATTATTGGATTTGTATCTAGAATGTTGCACCATGTAAAATTTGGGTGCATACATATTACCCCCTCAGGAAGACTACACGAGTTAAAAAGGTGTAGTATCAAGTAAATTCATGTGGAAAATTAATGAGAGGTTATGAATTCTTACCTTACTTATCTAAGTGGTGGGGCAAATCCAATCAAGACTTCACACAAACTATGAGAAGAAAATGATAATCAAGTAAAATGTTATGAAAAAGAATAAAGTAAACTATGTAATCAAAATATGGACAAGATTATATACCATATGCATAGGAAAGACCATACTACTTGTTAACCATTTTTTTCACCATATAGGAGTGGCTTCTCAAGTTCAAACAAGGCTTTCCAACACTTAGTGATTTTTTAATGTTGAAAATGGAGTGCGAAAGCATGGAGTCATTAACAAAATGAAATGCAAAAGCCCAAAACACTAAAGTCATGGGCCAAAGTTCAATACCTTTAAGGTCATGAGATATTAATAAGAAGACATATAATAACTATTAAGAGAGTGTGAAAGTATAAATTTTTACACTTATCCATTTTTTTGACCTACCATACGCCTTCATAGTTTCCCAGATCCTGCAAGATTCAAACAACAAAGAATCATGTCAACACTTAGTTGATATTAAAGATTTGATGATTTCACAATTAATTATCAAAATCCAATATAGTTTTTTGGAAATTTGTGTGAATTTTTCCTTTCTCTACATTTTAGATCACTCCCATGATCCTTCATTAGGAAAAAGGATCACAGGAGTGATCTAAAACATAGATAAAGGAAACATTCATAGATTTTTCCAAAAAACTATATTGAACTTAGTAAATTTCAATATTTTTTCTAGTTATGGATTTAGAAACATTATGTTAAAATTGATGGGCCTTAGGAAACATTTTGAAGGGTTCCCAGGTTTTTAGTGTGTCAAGGCACTGGTCTAAGCCTACAATGCCATGTGATAGCCATTCATAGGTCTCAATGAGTCCTTTCCATTTTCAAAGTATCTTGAAACTTAGTGGATTATTCAAAAAAATCATAGTGTGATTCATCACTCTCTCAATAGTCCTAAGCCTATTCAAAAGGAAAAAGACTTAGCCAATTTTATTCAAAGTTTGCCCAGTGAAGTGATGATATCAACAAAGTTCCAATCAAGTGAGTAGTGGGATGCTTCCATGTGTAACAATAAAAGAGACCTGATAACCTATAAATGCCCATACAAAGCTCAAATCCCCTAGGATGGTGGGTTAACAGGATGATTTTATGTGGCATAATCTTGCTACTCCACTCTCCCAGAGATTTCTATGTAGCGTAGAGAGATGTCAGATCCTTGGGCTGATAATTAAGTGAGATGACACCACATACTGGAATCTTATTACTCTAAATCCTTGAATATTCTATGTAAATGGAGAAGTGTGTTGGGGTAAGGAGTGAGTGAGATGTTACCATGTGGCCAAATCTTACTTCACCATAAGAGGAACAATTAACATATATTTTAATCCTCAGCCAAACATTCAAGAGGAATGAGACACATGGAAAAGGTAGAGCTAAAAGCTTAAGTTTTTTGGGTGTATAAATAAAGGCCAAGTGGTGACCAAGTGTAAAAAATTGAAAGAGTAGAGTCGAATAAAAAAATATGAAGGAATATTTCAACACTTAGTCAATTTTTCAACTTTGCCCAGAGCCACATGGCATTATTTTACTACGTGGGACATATCCATTTTCTCTTTGAAGGATTTCATAGATCCATGTGTCATTCTCTAAGTAACCTTTTTTATGTTCAAAAAGTATTTTAATACTTAGTATTTTTTTAAGGTTTGCCTAGAGATTTACACATCAGTAAATTTCTAAGCAAGTGATGTAGTAACATGCTTTCATGTGTCACAATCCTGATGACCCAGCCCACAAAACTATCTATGTAGTTACAAAAGTTGGTCATAAATTAGGATTAATGAGTTGATGCCATGTGGAATAATCCCACTACCCCTCTCTTTTAGAGAGGTTTGTGCATGGCCCAATAGTGTACCAAAACTTGGGTAAATAAAGGATCGAGATGGTGATGCATGGTAACTGCAAGGCCAAAAGATGAAGCCATTTCCTAGAGTGTAGATCATTGAGGAAGTGACACATGGTAGTAGCATATATATGATCACAATAAATAAGGTCCAAATGAGGAATATAAAAAATAAGACAGTTGACAAGCCCATAGTAAGCCTGAAGAAGACACATGACTAGAACTTACCATTGAATAATTTGCTAACATCTACACTAGCATTATCTAAGGAAAATTTTATGTCCTATTCATCCCATTTATATATCAACTTATGATCAAACTATGTAACTAAATTGATTTGTATAATCAATCTTAGAGTGTCCCAATTTTTAGAATCATGGTG
Organism: Torreya grandis; assembly: GCA_037957365.1. Taxonomy (NCBI): domain Eukaryota; kingdom Viridiplantae; phylum Streptophyta; class Pinopsida; order Cupressales; family Taxaceae; genus Torreya; species Torreya grandis. The sequence goes on along the minus strand of JARHVA010001751.1, from coordinate 1,373,125 downwards.
TAGCTTGACTCTAACTGGCAGATTGAGGGAACTTTTGATGGAATTTGGCCCTAAGTCATCATGAAAACAAGATTAGATAAAATATAATTTGGAGGTTAAGGAGACTTGGTAGGTGGTTGTATAGGCATGGATATGAAAATCTTGAGTAAATTCCTACTTTCATGACCTCCTTCCTTGATTAGCATGATTGAATTTGTAACCACCCCATTAGTGGGATAGACTAAGATAGAGCCTGACATTTGAATATTTGGACTATAAACTAAGAATTGAAAGGCATTGTATGGACCCTCAAAGTGTGTACGGTGAAGCCCTACCAAATTTGATACTTTTTTATTGCCTCTAACATTAATTAAAGCTGAATTATACTTTATTCATATTGCATCTAGTGTTTTTGAGATGAATTGTTGAAAAATCATCTATCCTCTTTATTCATGCCTTTATATGATTTGTTCATCTTTATACAAGTTATATGATGTGTGTCAAATAGTTTTATTGAGTTTAAATTATGTAAAGGTCATTAGTGTATTTTCATAGACCTCTTGATCCTTAACCCTAGATATTATAGTAACCATAACCTTCATATGAAACATTTTTGTGGGAAGATATTTTTAAGTTGAAAAATCAAGTTTTAATCATGTCATTCATATTTCAATCATAGGCGAGTAGAGGGAAATATATTTTGGTGCATCACCTCCATGTTTATTTATAGTTTTATCCATATTTCACCCCTTTTCCTTGAAATCTTAATAGGTTTAGTAGTAGTTTGATGAGGCATCAAGGTGGTTATCCCAATGCAAAGATTAACTTCACCATTTAAGACACCTACAACCTAGAAGTGATTCCATTTCCCTCATCTATGTCATAAGTCTTAAGTAACCTTCTTAGGGGTGTAAATTAGAATGATAATAGTTTCTTGCATGCCTAGTGGGACCAAATTTAACAAGGTTTCCCAAAATTGATGTTGGTCTTGATAAATTTGTAGCTGTAATAGCTTCCTTCATGCAACATCTGGTTACTCCATTAAGTATTAACTCTTGGTCATAGACTAGTAAGACAACTTTCATGCCAATGGTGATTATCAGGTCAAAGTACAATGGTATTCATTTTTAGTTTGTTTATTTACCCCATTTTTAGTTAAGAGAAAGAGATTCCTTCATTATTCTCCTTATACCACAAATCCTAGAAGGAAACTCCATTTATAATATAATCTAAGTTCCCCTAAAACATGTAATATGGCTAGAAACCTTCTTTTTTTACCTTTAATGGTGGATACCTTCTAAACCTTGTGAAATATGATTATATTATTATGGTATCTCTTAAAATTTTCCCTTACTTTAGCGGACAAAACAACATTACCCCTATCAAACATGTCAGAGATATGTCCAATTTTTGTAGTATTCACAATATTACCCAATAAATGTGGCCATTATATTGTTAGAAATTTATTTTAAGGGTAAGGATATAAATTGGTATAGGACATTGGATCCTAAATTTATATAATAATGGGAAAAATTAGGGGAGAAATTTATCAAGAGGTTTGAGGACAAGAGTGAACACTTGTCTTTGGTTGAACAATTAACCAACATTAAGAGAGCCCCACAAGAGTTCATGCAAGATTTTAATTCTAGATTTTAGAAAATGTGGGATAGGATCCCAATATTGGTGAGGAAAACTATTTAATATGATTTTATTTATTACCTTAGAGCCTTGAATAGTGATATTTATGTTATTATCTAATTAATGGGTCCTAGGACATTAACAGATGCTTATGAGATAGCCATTAAAGTCAAGAACAATCTTATACATGCAAAATAAATTATATTAAGGCCTCTGATGGCCTTTTTCCAAAATACAACACACTTTTCCATCTAAAATACCTACATTAATGCATATTCCAATGCCAATTAGATAACCACCAAGCCAAAATAATTCTACCCCTAACCCATCAAATGATCTGCAAGAGGTTAAAAGCCTTCTCCAAACTTTTAGAAATAAGCTAGTTACTCTTGAGAGGCAACAAACTCAAAATTATAGACCATATCAATAACTTTATCAACCTTATCAAAATAACATGGCACCATATCAAGGACCTTATTAACCAAATAGGCTATTGTATTAGGCAAATCCTCAAGGCCAAGGGCAAATTACTCCTATAAAGCCTTATCAAGCCTTCAACCCCAATATTAATAACACATATTAAGCCTTAGTCCCTATCCAAAATAACTTATTATATGACTATGAATTGTGTTTCTCTTGTGGTACTATCCACTACCAAACTACATGTCTTAATAGTCTCCTCAACTAACCATTGATGGTGTAAAACATAACACCATCATAAGAGACCCAAGCTAAGGTACCACCATATTAACAAGATTCTCAAGGGTTGATATAGAGTGATTATACACTCCTAAATTAGAAAAGGGATGGGTATTATAGAGTGAATCATTTTCAAGGTCAAAACCATGCTTTTTCTTTAGGGGTAACATCTAATACTATGTCCAAGAAAAGGTCTATAGAAATTGAACCACTAGCCGGTAAGTATCATGTGTCACCTTCCCTAGTGCTACAAGAGGTTTTTGATCTTACTTCATCCATAAAAGTGTAATAAGGTACTTATATCTATAATGTACATCAAAGGGTTGGTGATTCCCCATTTAATATTCTTGATCTATGAAGAAAATAAATTTGAATATACCCATGTGGGAGTCCTTGTCCTTCCTAGGATAGAAGGACCTAATACAATTAGCTTTGTCTAACCTTAGTCTTTTAGAAAAGTTAGCAAAGTAGTAGCCAAAGGTAGTGCTCACAAATATCCCTTAGCCAAAATAGGGTCAATTGAATAAAGGTGTGAAACCTCCACCATTCTATGTTTCCATGATCATTATTAATCATTTAGCCCATAATTTTATGATAGATTTAGGGGCTAGTATCTTAGTGATGCCAAAGAAGATAGAAGATAAGGTGGGTATGGAATATTATCCACTCTCCAAAAGATTAGTATAGTTGGATGCCATAGCAATTGAGACCCTTGGTGTCATAAATATTTGGACCTCACTTTGCATGTTTATCCTAACTTTTCCATTCTCCAAAATGTTTTCATAATTAACCTCCCTCCATACTTTTCTTGATGCCTTTCTAGGGACTTTAATACTAATATTTCAAGATACCTATCATATGATTGGTTTCACATGATATTTAAAACTAGGTATGGCACTAAGGTCTCCATGAGGTCTAAGCCAATTTCTAGGAACAACATTTAACCTTATGTGTTTAATGCCATAAATGCTAATTATACACTCTTTGACTAGGAAGATCATCATGTTAAGATAAAACCAAGTACACCCCTTGAAGGCACACCTAATTTGATACTTGATTAGTGGGGGACTGATCATCATGATTTTGACCCTTATATGTTCATTGAAGAGGTTGATTTGGGTAACTACTACTAGCATGAAGGGGATTCTTTCATTCTAAACCTTGTGAAGACTAATGAACGTGATGATGGAGTATGGTAGATGCACTTTGATGGATCCATAAGTAGACATGGAACAAGAGGAGGTGTCATGTTAATGTCTCCCTTGGAGGATAAATATTATTATTCTTTAAGATTTTAGTCTAGATACACCAATAATTATACTCAATATGAATCTCTCATCCATGGTCTCCATTGGGTTAGAAAGAAAGGGGTAAACTTCTCCAAGTCTTTGGAAATAGTGAGTGGTTGTCAACCAAGTAAGAGGGAAAAACATGACCCAAAATCACTTACTAAAGTCCTATAAACATAAATTTTGGGATCTTTTAGATGACTTTGAATAATTTAACAAATAATCCATCCCAAGAGAAGTAAATAAGCAAGTTGATAGCTTGGCTACCATTGGTGCTTAGTTTGAAATTTTGGATGATATCAAAAAGGATAAAGCACAAAAACATATCAAAGTGGTTATGAGGTCTAATATACTAGATAACAACACCCATTTAAAGGTGTTTGATAGTGATTAGTATATAATCCTTTTACTATAGGAAGAAGCTAAATTTTATGCAATAAATTAGAATAAATTACAATAACAATATGATGACCAGGTCATCCAACTAAAATCAAACAAGCTTCTAAAGGGATTGATCACACTCAAAAACTTCTTTAGTGTTAAGTATCAGGTCAGAGGAGAAAAAGTAAACATGAAAATCAAGCAAGAGAACTATGACATAGTTTACATCTTCAAGGATAAGCTTCTCCATCTCAACAATATATGTAATAAAGAGGAAAGACATGTATTTATTGAAATCTACCAAGAGTTTAAGGATATATTTCCATGGTGATATAGTGATCTCAAAGGGTTTGAACATAGTTTGGCACAACATACTATAGAGCTGATTTATGATGCTAAACTAGTTAGGTAGAAATAAAGTCACATAAGCCCCAAGATAGAACCTCTCATGAGGAAAGAATTAACCAAATTGATAGATGCTAGGATCATATTTACAATCAATCATTTATCTTGGGTTGAAAACTTGGTCTTTGTGAGGAAGAAGAATGGAGAGATAAGGTTGTGCATTGATTTTAGTGACTTGAACTGAGCCTCATTGAAGGATAACTACCCACTTCCTTATATGGATTAGATATTACAAATAGTGATAGGTGTAGAATGTTTTTGTCTCTTGGATTGCTATTTTGGATAAAATTAGATTTTGGTGAAGGAGGATCAATTAAAGATAACCTTCACTACCAAATGATGAAATTATTCCTACAAAAAAATGCACATTGGTTTATCTAATGTAGGTGCAACCTTTCATAGAGCCATGGACATGGCATTCTAAGGACTAACCAATGATATTGTACTTATCTATCTTGATGATATTTAAGTATATTATAAGAATGCAAATGATCATCTATCTCATCTTAGGCAAGTTTTTGAGAGGTGTAGGTAGTTTGGAGTCTCACTCAACCCCAAGAAGTGTATTTTTTTAGTCCATAAAGACAAGCTTCTAGGCCATGTTGTCTTCAATAAAGGAGTTGAAATTTATCCTAAAAGGGTAAGTGCCATTATAGCATTATCATTTTCTAATCACAATAAGGTGATACAAAGTTTATTAGGAAGGAAATTGTTTTTTAGGAGGTTTGTTACTATTTTTTCCAATATTATAAAGCCTCTAACTACTATGTTCAAGAATAAGTAAATATTCAACTAGTCCAAGGAAGGGAGAGACAACTTTAGAGTAATTAAACAAGCCATCACATAGGCTCCTACACTTATAAATCTAAATATTAACAAGGAATTTACTCTCTATGCCTTTGGAGGTATATATATTATCTTAGTTATGCTAGTACAAAATAATTAGGAAGATATGGAGCATCTAATGGATTTCTTATCCAAGGCTTAGAAAGTTATGAGGTAAAGTATTCCTTTGTCAAAAATCAAGTGTTGACTATTATAAATTTTTTGAAGAAGTTTAGACACTTGATGTATAATAATAAGGTGCATTTAATTATCTCTCACCCAAGTGTTAAAGAGTTCCTCCTAATCAAATATTTGAATGAGAAAAGGGTAGGATGGATTAAAAAGGTGATGGAGTATGATGTGGACATTAAGGCCATAAATCTAGTAAAAGGTAGAGGTTTGTGTGAGCAGTTAGCTTTAGATTTAAAAAATCATAAGGATATTATCTTAGTTCTCTAAGATGGCCAACAGTGATCTACACCTTCATTGCCTATTAGTTGGACCCATGATATGGATAACTTCCTTCAAACTAGTGAATGACCTCAAGGATTAAACAAGGCCAAAAGAAGGAATTTTAGATTATAATTAATTTCATATGTTATTATAGATGGTGACCTGTTTAGGAAATATGTCAATGATATCTTGTTAAGATGTGTTGAAAAAAATCACATTAGTATAATTATGGAAGCATTTCATGATGGATAATTTGGTGGACACTTTGTTCCAAGGACTATAACCATGAAAATAATAAGGTGGGTTATTATTGGCTTAATTTATTTAGAGACGTGTATTCATGGGTTAAGAATTGTAAAAAATGTGCCTTATTCACTAGTAAACAAAGGTTAATGGCTCTTCCCCTTTATCCCATATAGGTAGAGAATATTTTTATGCATTGGGGTTTATATTTCATAGGGATGATTAACCCTCCTTATAGTGTAGGATATAAGTGGATCTTGATAGCCACTAAATACTTTACAAGGTAGAGAGAAGCAATGGCTTTAAAAGAAGTAATTGAAGCAAATGTCTTAGAATTATATGACGGCATGGTCACTAGGTTTGGAGTGCCTTCTATAATCAATTTTGATAATGTAATGGCCTTTGTCAACACCAGAATAACTAGTTGGGTAGTCAAGCATGGCATTCATTTGAGTACATCTTCTAACTACTATCCTTAAGGTAATGGCTTGATAGAGTCCATGAACAATAATTTGATCATGATCATCAAGAGGGTGATGGATAAAACCATAGAACCAAGCATACTAGGTTGAAAATATCCTAATGGGTTAATAGAATCATCCTTAAAATGGTTATTGGTAATTCTTTTTACATGTTTGTTTATGGAAAAGAGGCAAGACTACCTATATCTCTTGAAATTATAGCTCTAAAACTTACACATTAGCTAAAAATGATGGAGGAGAGTGCTATGAAGATAATATTCTTAAAGATAATGGAATTAAAAGAGATAAGAGACCAAGATATGTGTATAATGGAGCTTCATCAAGCTCAAGTTAATAGGTATTTTGACAAAAGGGAAGCCCATAGAGTATTCCTTGGTGGAGAATTGGTGTTAAAATGAGATGAAGATAGTTCTAAACCTATGAGGCACACCAGGTTAAATTCCTTATAGAGTATCCCTTACATCATAACTAACTGCAAATAATCCACTACTTTTTAGCTCTTAAAGTTGGACAGGGAGGAGTTACCAATCCCAGTTAATGTGATCCATCTAAATAACTATTCTTAAAGTGTTTTGAACTTTTTACATAATAATTTAGCCACTTTTATTTCCTCCAAGTGGTGTTACACATTAGTTAATTATTTTCATTCCTCTAAGTGCTTTGGCCCTATTATTTATTCTATTCTTGCTTTTTGTCATCCATTTGGAAGGTGAATCTCAGTTCAGTTATTTAATCTAGGCAAAGTAGGTTGTAGTAGGTTTGTGTCTTCAGAATCAAGAAATTAGAAGCTTATATGACTCTATTCCCAATGGATACATAAGGCTACTAGTTTAGACTACTTAGTAGGCAAGCATCCCATAGAGGTCACTAACAATGTTGACCATTTTAGGTTACTATAGAGGATTAGCTTCTCAAGTTCAAATAAGGATTTCCAACACTTATCCATTTTTTTAATGTTCAAAATATAGCATGAAAGTGTAGAGGAATTTTAAAAATGAAATGAAAAATCCTAAAATAACTTAAGTCTTAGGCCAAATTTCAATCCCTCCAAGATCTTGAATTCCTAGGAAGAAGACACATAGCTTCCCTTCAAAGAGTGTGAAAGTAGAAAGTTTTACACTTATCACACTTTTTTATCTCCAAGACTCCTTCATATATTTTTGGAGCCTACAGGAGTCAAAAAACAAGAAGTTCTTTGATACTTAAGTGATTTTAAGATTTTTTTATGACAGTTTTAGGGACACTATGTTAAAATTGATGGGCCTTGGTAAACTTCTTGATGGTTTCCCAAGTTGTCAATATATCAGGGCTCCAATCCAAGCCTCTCAATTACATAAAAAAATCATTCATAGGTACCAATGATTCTAAACCCTTTTCAAAGCACCTCAACAATTAGTCGATTCTTCAAAAAAAATCTTGATGCCATATGTCACTCTCCTGGTGGTCTTAGGATTGTTCAAAAGGAAAAATAGTTATCCAATTTTCTTCAAAGTTTGCCTCAAAAAATGTTAATGTCATCAAAGTTTTAGGAAAGCATATAAGAGGGATTCTTCCACATGCCATAATCCTAGAGACCCAACAACTTGAAATTATTTGTATGAATCTCAAAGCCCTCATGCTAGTGGGTTAATGGGATGATACCACATGAAATAATACCACTACTTCACTCTCTTAGAGATTTGTAAAAGATCCAAGATGATGAATGAGTAGGATGATACCACATGGTGAAATCCCACTACTCTGAAGCCCTAGGAATTCCATGTAAATGGATCAGTGTGTTGGGAAATGGGTGAGCAAGATGTTACCTCATCTCAAAAATCTCATTTTATAATAGGAAGAATAGTTAAAATCTATTTGAATTCTCAAATAAACATTCAAGAGGATCAATAAGGTGATAAGTGTCAAAGGCAAAGCCAAAATATTGGGTGCCCAAGTGAATAAAGAAAGGTTAGGTGGAAAAATAAAAATTGTAGGAGCAGAGTCCAATTAATTTTTTTGAAGGAATCTTTCAACACTTAGTCAATTTTTCAACTTTAATCAGATCCACATGACATTTTTTTACTTAGTGGGGCTTAGTCATTTTTCTCTTTGAAGGATTGCTTAGAGCCACATGTCATTCTCTCATCAGCCTTGGGTTTTTATAAAAATTATTTTAAGACTTAGTATTTTTCTTCAAGGTTTGCCTAGTGATTTCCATGTCAACAAAGTTCTAAGTGAGCAAGTGGGATGATTCCATGTGTTGTAATCTTGGTGACCTAGGCCCCCAAACTATTTGTGAAGTTACAAAAGTTTGTCAGAACTCCAAGTTAATAGGATGATGAAAAGTGTCATAATCCCACTACCCCACTCTTTCAGAGTGGTCTATACATGCCCCAATAGTCTGTCAAAACTTAGGAAAATGAAGGATTGAGATAGAAATGCAAGATAACTAAAAGGAAATAAGATGAATATATTGCCTAGAGTATGGAGTATTATGGAAGAGACTCATGGTAGTAGCATATCTAAGATCATGATAAATAAGGCCTAAATGAGGAATATAAAATAGAAGACAATTGGCAAGCCTAAAATGATCCTAAAGAAGACATGTGTTTGGAACCTATCACTAAGGATTTTGCTAGCATCTACACTAGCATTATCTAAGCAAAATTTAATGACCCATTCCTTCAATTTAGTTGTTAACTCATGATCAAACTATGTATCTAAATTAATTCAAAAAATCAATCTTAGAGTGTCCCAATTTTCATAATCATGGTACAAATAAACTCTAACTAGTAGAGTGGGGGAAAGGGTGATGGAATCTGGCCCTAAATCATCATGAAAATAAGAGTATATAGAAGAGAAGTTGTAGGCTAAGGAAATGTGGTAGGCAGTTGCATAGCCATGCCAATTATGATCCCAAAGAGATTCCCACTTTATCGATCCCCTTATTTGATTAGCATGATTAAATTTTTAACCACCCCATTAGTGGGAAGGACCAAGATAGAGCTTGAGATTTGAATATTTGGCCTATAAATTAATCCTTGAAAGGTATTGTATGGACCCTCAAAGTGTGTATGATGAAGCCCTACCAAAGTTGATACTTGTTTATTGCCTCTAAAATTAATTCAAGTTGAGTTATGATTTCTTCATCTTGCATCTAGTGTTTTTGAGATGGATTGTTGATGAATGTTAGTGATAATTGTTTTTCTTCTTCATTCATGTCTTTATGTGAGTTAGTCATATTTCTATAGGTCATATGATGTGTGTCAAATGATTTTACTAAATCCAAAGTGTGTAATTCCATTAGTGTCTATTCTTAGACCTATTGATACTTCACCTTGGATATTTTAGTAACCAGAACCTTCATATGAAACACTTATGTGGGAAGAGTTATTTTGAAGTTGGAGAATCAGGTTGTGATCTTATCATTCATAGTGTAATCATAGGCAAGTATAAGTAACCATATTTTGGTGCATCACCTCCATGTTTATTTTTGGTTTTAACCTTATTTTATACCTTTTACTTGTAATCTTAGTAGGTTTAGTAGTATATAAGGTGAGGCATCAAGGGAGCTAGCCCAATCTAGAGAGTTAATTCACCATCTAGGCCACTCACATACTAGAAGTGATTCCATTGCTATCATCTTAGTTAAAAGGTTGAGCAACCTTCTTGGGGGCATAAATTAAAATGATAATAGTTTATATCATGACCAATGGAAATAACTTCAATAAATTTATCCAAGATTGATGTTGGTCTTGGAAAATTTCTAGATGTAATAGCCTCCTTCATATAGCATTTGGTGACTCAAACAAGTTTTTAGCTCTTGGTCATAGACCAATATGAAAAATTTCATTCCAAGGGTAACTACAAGGTCAAATTCAAAGGTTATTCCTTTTGATTTTATTGATTTATGCCTTTTCTAGTCAATATAAAGAGATTCCCTTATTCTTCTCCTTATACTAAAATTACTAGAAGAAAACTCCATTTCTACTATATCCAAGTTCCCCTAAAAGTAAAAAGATAGATAGAAACTTGAATTTTTTTGCCTTCAATGGTGTATCCCCACTAAACCTTGCACAATATTATGATATTCATGTGGTATCTCTTATAAGTGTCCCTTACTTTAGTGGATAAAACACCATTACCCCTATTGAGCATATTAGAGATATTTCCAATTTATGTAGTACTTATAATATTACTCAAGAAAATGTGGCCATTAGATTATTGGAAATTTATTTAAAGGGTAAGGCTCTAGATTGGTATATGAAATTTATCCTAACTCTATAGTTTCATGGGACAAATTAGGGGAGAAATTTAGCAAGAGGTTTAAGGACAAGAGTGATCACTTATCTTTGGTTGAATACTTAACTACCATTAAGAGAGCCCATAAGAGTTCATGTAAGATTTCAATTCTAGATTTTAGAAAACATGGGATAGGATCCCACTCTTGGTGAGGCCTACTCTTGAATATGATTTTCTTTATTACTTTATATCCTTGAATAGTGATCTCTACAATGATCTAATTAATGAGTGGTAGGACATTACTAGATGTTTATGAGATAACCATTGAGGTTAAGAACAATCTTATATAAGATAGAAAAATTACATTAAGGCCTTCAATTCCCTTTTATCCATAATTACAACTCACTTTATTGTCTCAAATACCTAAATTAGCACATATTATAGTTGTAATTAACCAACAACCAAGCCAAGATAAAACTACTCATAGCCCATCAAATGATCTATAAGAGGTTAAAAGCCTTCTCTGAACTTTCATAAATAATCTAGTTACTATTGAGAGGTATCAGGCTTAGAATTATAGACCATATCAATAACTTTATCATTCTTATCAAAATAACAGGTCCCCACATCAAGGTCCTCATCAACCAAATAAGCTACTACATTAGGAAAATCTTCAAGGCCAAGGTCAAATTTCTCCTTCAAATCCTTATCAAACATTCAACCACAATACAACCATCACATATAAAGACTTAGTTCCTATTAAATACAACTTAGTATAGAACTATGAGTGGTTTTTATTTTGGTCTTCCTCTTTACCAAATTACCTATCCTAATGGTGTCCTCAACCAAGCATTGACGGTGTAAAACATAACACCACCACAAGAGACCTAAGCTGAGGTACCACCACAAAAATAATATTGTTAAGGGCCAATGACAAGTGATGCTACAATATTAAATTTTCAAAGGGATGATTATTATAGATTGAATCAGTTACAAGGTTAGAACCAGGATTCTTATTCATGGGTATTAGCCAATACTAGGTCCAAAAAAGGGTTTTAGAAATTGAACTAACAGCTGGTAAGTATCATGCATCACTTTTTATATTGTTTCAAGAGGTTTATGATCCTAATTTAGCTTCAAAAGTGCAATAAGGTATCTCTAATAATAAGGTACAACAAAGGGTTGGTACTTCCTAATTTAATATTCTTGAGTATATTAAGAAAATAAATGCGAATATACCCATGTGGGACTCCTTGTCCTTCCCAAGATAGTATGCCATGTTAAGAATGTGTTCTAAGGTATACATAGAGATGTAATTGATGACAAGAAAATGTTATTAATGTCATTTTGAGTTGCCTTTATTGTTATTTAGGTTGAGTTTATGAGTCATATACTTGAAAGACCTAATGAGAAGTCACATGCTTGGTTCCATAGTGATGTGAGTAGATTGAGACTTGTAAGAAGATGTGTGGCAGTGGATAATAATGGTATGAGGTCATATTACATGAGTATTAGGTGTTGATAACAATACAAGAGGTTTCACAGTGTGTTCATTTTCTAAATGTGACTGACAGTTCAAGGCCTAATGTGTAAAGAGATCTAGTGTGGCCTAATGAGGGTTCAAGTTCATTTTCCAAGGTATCAAATCTCATGAGAGAATTTTAAAAGGTGTGAAATGTTTTATCAAGTGTGTTGACCAAGCATTAGGTCATATAATAAAGGAAAAATAATGAAATGTGGTTTTGAGGTTTCTTGTACTCACATTATGAGGTATAGTAGACCCGAAAAGAATTTTCTTATGCTTGATAGCACATGCATCCTTTAAATTAGATCCCAATAAGTTCATGTAAGTTGGGGAAGTTTATTATCTCAAATTTATTGGAATTGGTTTTGGATTTGATAGGAAATCCTTTATGAATGATTGTTAAAAATGGAAAGTAGTCTAAACTCTAATAGTAACCTAATAGGAAAGATCTTATTGGAAATGACTCAGAATGGATTGTATGACCTAGTTTGATTATTAGATCATGTAGAGGAATCTCATACTTTTCTCTAAGTGGCATTGGTATATCAAAAGAGTGAGTGGAAGCTAAAATAAACCCCTTGTTTCTTAGATTTTTGACATAGTAGATAGGGTTGACTAGGTCAAAGCATGAAAATTATTAGAGGATGATTTTTGAGACTTTTATTTTATGATAATTTAATTTTTTGAGTTGGTTATAGACTTAAAATAATATAAAATTGTCATGGAAGTTATCCTATCACTAGAAAGGCCTAATAAGGAAGACAGTGAGAAAACTAGGTAGAAGTGAGAATGAGATTAAGGATGGATCCAAATTCATGAGTTTATTGTTTAATACTTATATCACATATTACCATTGAAGATAATATTTAGAGATGATTATTTACAAGCAAAAATTTGCTCTTAAAGTGACCTATCTAGCACAATGAGGTCTATGTAGAGTGAAGACATGAGATTGGTCTATAAGACCAATATTGATATTGAACCTTATAATATATATATTTAAATTTGTTACAAGGATTTTTAAGGATCATCTAAACCCATTGTTGGATTTCATGACTGAGTTTTTGGAGCTACAAGTAGTTTTTTGTGTGTGAGTGAGAATTATGTTCCTAAGTCATTATGCACATAAAGTTATTTTATAAGTCTCATAGGTTAATTTTAATGAATTTTTCTTCATGATAAATTCCTATGAAGGTGTGAAAAGTTAAAGGTTCTTGATTGGGTTTTGAAGCCTGTGTGTAGTTCTAAGTGAGCATATGGAAATGATCACTTTGAGGTCTTTTACCCTATGTGGTGAAATCCAATGGACCTAATGATTACCCTGAGGTAATGTGGTAATGTGGATAATCTAAGTTTATACTTTAGATATTAAATGTATACTTTTTTGTAGTGAGAAGGCTTAATTATGAGTAGACCTAATGGTGTGGTTTAAGGAGTGAAATGAGCTAAACAGTTTTTGAGACCTAATATGAACTTAGTAGGGGTCTAATTGAAGCATGTGTGAAGTTTTTAATCCATTTTTGGAGGATAAATATGCTTTAAGGTGTTCAATATGAAATGTTTTTCTTGATTTATTCTAAGGGTGATCTCAGTATGGAGAGATTTGTGGCTGACCAAGGTGGGTGAGAGCAAGAGTCAAGTATAAAAAGGTCTAATAGGCCTCATCTGACTATTTAGAATATTATGGGAATGAGAGAATGAAATATAGGTTTGTAAAATAGGTATATGAATTGAATACCATAATATATTTGTTTTGAATATGTCATGAAACTCTAACAATAATTCTACAGGTGGTGAGCAAGGTCATATGACCTAAATCTACCAAGAAAAGGGCTAGTTGAGAGAAGAGGCCTAATAGGCTATTTAAAGGAGATTGAAGAGTGTGAAGAATAAAATAAGTATATCATCATTAGCTTATTAAGTAATAGGTTTCCAAATGTGATCAAAGGTTCCAGGTGCTTGAGTTGGTGCTGAGTCACCTAGGGGGTTGGTACCTCCTTACAAGTTAGTACTTGTTAAAGGACTAGTTGAGTTGGTGCTTGACTAGTAAGGGGTTGGTGCCTCACTAAATTTTGAATCATTTCTTATAGGACTATATTCCAAGTTGTTTTTTAGTGGGCTTTATACCCCATGAGGGTTTCTAACATAGATCTTATGTTCATGTGTTATGTTCCTACTTCATGATCAGATGAATGGTTGATTATGAATTGTTATATCTCTAGATTAGTTTGAATGATTAATGAATTATATATGGAATTGAAAGAAAAGTTTGTATGCTAATTCACCTCTTTTTTAGTGGTTGTGCTTCTAACATTACCTATTAAAATAAGCTTTGTCTAACTTTAGTCTTTCAAATAAGTCAGCAAAGGAGTGGCTAAAGGTAGTGCTCACAAATACCCATCAACCAAAATAGGGTCAATTGAATAAAATATCAAAAACTCCACCATTATATCTCTCATTAATAATTGGTAGTCATTTATCCCATAATTATATGATAAATTCAAGGGATAGTATCTTAATGATGCCAAAGCAAATAGAAGACAAGTTGGGTTTGTAATATTAGTCGTTCTTCAAAGGAGTAGTACAACTAGATGGAACAACCATTGAGACTCTTGGTATCATAAAGAGTTTAGACATCACATTGCATGATTTTACTAAATTTTCCATTCCCTAATGTATTTTCATAATTAACCTCCATTCATACTTTTCTTTATGCTTTTATAGGGACTTTACTGCCAAGATTGGAAGATACTTGTCATCTAATTGCTCTCACAAGCTATTTAGAAATAATGGCACTAAAGACACCATTAGGTCTGAGCTCATTGTTATTAACCATATTAAACATTATGTGCTTAATTCTATAAATGTCAATTGTATACTATTTGACTAGGAAGATATTCTTGTTGAACTAGAACCAAGTACACCCCTTAAAGGCATACCTAATTTACTACTTGATGAATTGAAGACTAATAATCATGAGTTTGATCATTATAGGCTCATTTAATAGGTTATTTTGTGTAACTATTGCTTTCACAAAGAGGATTATTTCATTTTGAACCTTGTGAATATTTATAAGTATGATGATGGATTATGGTAGATGCACTTTGATAGATTCAGAAGTAGATATGGAATAGGAGGAGGTGTCATGTTGGTGTTTCCCATGGAGGATAAATATTATTCTTATATGAGATTTTAGTTTAGCTACACCAATAATTATACTCAGTATGAAGCTCTCATTCATGGCTCCAATGGCCTAAGAAGAGAGGGATTAAACATCTCCAAGTATTTAGAGATAGTGAACTAGTTGTCAACCAAGTAAGAGGGAAAAACATGAAAAAAAATTAGTTATTAAAATCCTATGAACATATTTGTAATGTTATAAATTTATTTTAAGGGTAAGGATCTATATTGGTATAGGACATTACTCATAAATATATAAATTCATGGGGCCAATTAGGGGATAAATTAAGAGGTTAAGGACAAAAGTGATCACTTGGCCTTTGGCTAAATAATTAACTACCATTAAGAGAGCCACACAAGAGTTCATGCCAGATTTCAATTCTATATTTTATAAAATGTGGGATAGGATCCCACTTTTGGTGAGGCCTACTCTTGAATATGCTTTTATTTATTACCTTAGAGCCTTGAATTACGATATTTATGTGATGATCCTATCAATGGGTGGTAGGACATTACCAAATGCTTATGAGATAGCCATTAAGGTCAAGAACCATCTTTTATAGGCTATAAAAATTACACCAAGGCCTTTGATGCCATTTTTTCCATAATTACAACCCATTTTACCATGTTAAATACTTGTATTATCACATATTCCAATGCCAATTAACCAACCACAAAGCCAATATAAAACTACCCATAACCCATTAAATGATCTAAGAGAGGTCAAAATCCTTATTTGGACTTTCAAAAATAATTTAGTTACTCTTAAGACCTAGTAGGCTTAGAATTACAAACTATATCAATCACTTTATCATCCTTATCAAAATAAAAGGCCCTCATATCAAGAACCTTATCAAATAAATAGGCTATTTCATGAGGAAAATATTCAATTCTATGGCCAAATTACTCCTACAAATCCTTATCAATCCTTCAACCCCAATACTACTAGCACATTTAAAGCCTTAGTCCTATTCAAAACAACCTAGTACATGACTTTGAGTGGTGTTTCCCTTTTAGTCTTCCCTACTACCAAACTACATGTCCTAATTGTATCCTCAGCCAAACATTGATGGTGTAGAGCATAGCATCACCACAAAAATAGGCTTCTCAAGGGCCGATGCAAAAGTGATGTTACACTCCTAAATTAGCAAAGGGATGAGAATTATAGAGTGAATAATTTACATCATAACTAGGATTATTCTTTATGGTTATCAACCAATACTAGGTCTAAGAAAAGGGTTGTAAAAATTGAACCATCAGTTGGTAAGTGTCCTACATCACTTTTTCTAGTTTTACAAGAGGTTACTAATCCTAATTTAGTTATAAAAGGTAATAAGGTACTTTTGATGCTAAGGTAAAAAAAAGGGTTGGTGATTCCCCATTTAATATTCTTGAGTATATTAAGAACATAAATGTGAATATACCCATGTGGGAGTCCTTGTCTATACTAGGATAAAAGGATCAATTATAAGAAGCTTGTATAACCTTAGTCTTTTAGAAAAGTCAACAAAGGAGAAACCAAAGGTAGTGATCAAAAATACCCCTCAACCAAAATAGGTCCATTTAAATAAAATTGTGAAACCTCTACCATTATATGTTTTACTGATCATTGCCAATCATTTAGCCCATAATTATGATAGATTCAGGGGATAGTAGCTCAGTGATGCCAAAGTAGATAGTAGATAAGTAGGGTTTGGAATATGAATCACTCTCTAAAGGATTAATATAATTGGATGGAACAACCATTGAGACTCTTGTTATCATAAAGAGTTTGGACCTCATATTTCATGCTTATCCTAACTTTTCCATTCCCCAAGATGTTTTCATAATTAACTTCCCTTCATACTTTGATTTATGCCTTTATAGGGAATTTGCTACCAATATTAGAAAATGCCTATCATCTGATTGGTCTCACATGATATTTAGAACTAAGTATGGCATTAAGGTCACCATAAGGCTTGAGCCAATGCTAGGAACCATATTGAACTTTATATGTTTAATGTCATAAATCTCAATTATACACTCTTTAACTGAGAATATCATCCTATTGAGCTAGAACCAAGTACACCCCTTGAAGGCACACCTAAATTTCTACTTAATGAATTGGGGTCAAATCATCATGATTTTGATCTTTATATGCTCATTAAAAAGATTGTTTGACGCAATAACATCACTAAATCTATACATATTCATCTATTTTCATGATTGGAGTCATTAGGGAGTTATTATAGTCATGTCAAGTCCATAGGAATTAGTCTTAGGTGTTAGAGTAGTGTCAATTTTAAATTTAGTTGACATTGGAATTTTCCTACCATTTTACAATTTTTAAAATTTTGAATGTTTTGTCAAGGTTAAGAGGCTTAAATCTTGTCTAAATATGTCTCAATGATATAATTTATGTGGTTAAGGTATAATAAGGATTAAAATTATGTGAACACAATACATAGGGTTAGTAATTTGATAATTTTGTTAGTAGTTAGGTTCATTTATGACTCGTCCAATGTACAAGTGTGAGTTAGAAAGGTAGTTATAGAAATTTTTGAATAAATAATAGTTTTGGATGTAACAAGTCATATAAGGTAGAAGAGTTGATGGGGTTGGTTTTTAAGGTTGTAACATTTTAAAACCCCAAAGAAGTGAATAAATAAGAGTTTTTGATCATTTGTAGATAATGAAAGCAACTGTATAATTTTAGAGTTTAATATATGTCAAATTGGAATCATTGGTAGGTAAGTTTCAATGTGTTTATAAATTCATTCATATGATAGAAAATGTTTTAATGTTGGTCAATGATATATGAAAAATAATTTTGTGTACCCTATTTGTTAGTGTTCTAGATTTTAGATTGAGTTTTGATTTATGGCAAAGTAAAATTCTATAAATATATTGTTAACAATCTCAAGTTATCATTAAGCATTTCATTATGAGATAAACTTATTTCATGAAGCTCATAGGAAAATAACTTTTAGTTTTTTGTGTTTGAATTCATAGTCTAATGAAATACTATGAAAAGAGATTATGTCAATATCTTGCAAATAATGATTGTATGCACAAAATAGTCAAAACAATAGTTAATGGTAAACAAAGAGAACTTGTAAAGGAATAGAAAGAAATGTATAAGAAGGTGTTTAGTGATTGAAATAAGATAAATGGGTTTCATACAGTATTTAAGAGTTATTAATATAATTTTGAAACTATTCTAAGACCTTAAGACAACATCTTGTCTGTAAACCCTATCTAAGAGTCTAGCATAGTCAATTAGAAATTTTGATAGGAAGTTGTATTAGAGATATATTAGGAACTAAATTTTGTTTTAATTATCATAATGGAGTAATATTAGACCATTCTCAACCTTTATTATTTTGAAAAACTTTTCTTATGGTCTAAACCCTCTCAAGAACATTTACAAACACTCTAGATTCTGATAGAGTATATAGTAAGAGAAAACACTGAGAGAAAACCTTGAACAAAGGAGATGTACTAAGAATATATTGATTAGAGGAAGTCATTGACCATTATTAAAACCATACACATCATTCACAAAGTCATTAAAGTGCTTAAAACCCTTCTCGAGTCATTCTACCTATTCATAACTTTGAACTAGGGTTTCTAATTTGAAACATGGATTCCAAGAAAACTAACCAATGGAATCTTCCTAAATTTTGTGATTTGATAGATATTAATGCTATATAATATATTTTGAATTTTTTTGGGTGTTTTTATATATAGTCATGTATGGATATCAATGTGTATAAACAAGGTCTTATTTAGATCTAAAAGGGCTAAAAAAAACACAATAAGGGTATATAAAGGTAATCAAATAATTGAATCAAGGGTTGAAACTTTGTAGACATAAAAAGTGACTAAAAAATATTTGAAGATAAGTGAAATTTATTTATTGGATTTCATACAACATTGTACATAGATAATTTCCTTAAAAAATGCTACTAGTCTATGTTTAGAGAAGGGTAAGAAGGTGTTGATGTAAGATTATTATTTATAAAAGGTTGTAAGTTAGATGAGGTAAATTAAATGGATGAAATTAACATGTTAGAGATATAAATAACCATAAAACCATTTGAGGACCCAAATAACATTTGAATTCATATTATACTAATGATCTTTTGTTCAAGGAATGAAAGAAGAAATACGACAAAGAGAGATAGATTGTGATTGTGTGTCTAACCTTTGCATCATTTGGTATCAGAGCGAGCAAGAATGTGTGTGTGTGTGCATATATATATATATATATATATATATATATATATATATGTATGTATATGTATATATATATATATATATATATATATATATCTTTTGTTCAAGGAATGAAAGAAGAAATACGACAAAGAGAGATAGATTGTGATTGTGTGTCTAACCTTTGCATCATTTGGTATTAGAGTGAGCAAGATTATACTTGGCCTTCTCCACATAATCTTGCTCGCTTTGATACCAAATGATGCAAAGGTTAGACACACAATCACAATCTATCTCTCTTTGTCGTATTTTTTCTTTTATTCCTTGAACAAAAGATCTCTCTCTCTCTCTTCCTCTCTCTCTCTCTCTCTCTCTCTCTCTCTCTCTCTCTATATATATATATATATATATATATATATATATATATATATATATATATATATATATATATATATATATATATATATATATGCACGCGCGCGCACATACACACACACACACACGTGTGTGTGTGTGTGTGTGTGTGTGTGTGTATTTGATGATTTTAATGAAAGTATGATGAAATTTGTTTGCAAAGACTACTAAAAGAAGATTATATGGGATTGAGAGAGGTTGGTTAGGTAGATTGAAAGCCTAGAGAGGCCTAAGGAGAGAGAAAGAGCTAAATAATCTCATTGATATAAGGATATAGCTTGGATGAAAGATGGAAAAAGGTGAAAAATACTTGTTTAATGTGGAGCAAGGTGAAATGGAATTGCTTGGGAGAGTAAAACTACCTAATACAAAGGACCAACAGAGAGAAGAATAGAGAGGTGAGATAATTTTAGATGAAAAGGTAAAAGGGTTGTTTTCTATTTTTTAAAATCACATGTCGTGCATACAAAATAAGGAAAGTTTATACTACTTTGTTAAGAAAGTGAGCATGTTGAGGGCATTGGCCATGGAGATAAAAGTAATTGATTAGGTACAATAAGAAGAAGAGAATAAAGAGGTTGTATAAGTTAAGAGGTTTGAAGGAGAGAAGAGGATACATGTATCAGTATTCCCACCCAAAAAAATACAAGAAATAACAAGCATGGGAAAGAGAATGGTTTCCAAGAAGATAATTAGGAGGTTATTTTCATTAATTTATGCATTCCATGTGTAAGATGATTGTAGGACAAGAAACAAGAGCTGAAGGTGATGAAGATGAAGATCAAATTACAAGAAGATGACCTCAAAAGAGGAATCAAGAGAGAGAAGAAAGAAGGAGGAGCCATCATAAGATTTAGAAAGAATCATAAAGGCCTATGTATCTCAAATAGGCCATAAAATTTAGGAGGAGGTATCTTTGAACAAACAGTGTTGAACAAAAACATCAAAGTTAAAGCAGTTATAACTTTTTGGGAAAGTTTTCATTCTCTCCTCAGTAGAATGATGTAGGATTATCACTACTTTTGTACATATTAATCTATTTTCATGCTTGGAGTCATTATGGATTTAATCTAGTCATGTCAAGTCTATAGGAATCAGTCTTAGGTGTTAGAGTAGTGTCATTTTTGAATTTGGTTGACAATTGGAATTTTTTTGCCATTTTACAATATTTGAAATTTTGAATGTTTTGTCAAGGTTAGGAGGCTTTAATATTGTATAAATAAGTCTCAATGCTATAAATTGTATGGTTAAGGTATAATAAGGAGTCAAATTGTCTCAAAACAATACATAGGTTTAGTCATTTGCTAAGTTTGTTAATAGTTAGGTTCATTTAAGACTCTTCCAATGTACAAGTGGGAGTTGGGAAGGTAGTTGAGGTAGTTATAGAAGTTTTTGAATAAATAATAGTTTTAGATGTAATGAGTCATAGCAGGTAGAAGAGTTGATGGGGTTGGGTTTGAAGGTTGTAACATTGTAAAACCCCAAAGAAGTGAATAAACAAGAGTTTTTGATCATTTGTAGATAATGAAAGTATCTATGTAATTTTAGAGTTTAAGATATGTCAACTTGGAATCATTGGTAAGCAAGTTTCAATGTGTTTTTGAATTCTTTCATATGTTTGAGAATGTTGTCACATTGGTGAATGAGATATGCAAAATAGTTTTGTATACCCTATTTGTTAGTGATCTAGATTTTAGACTGAGTTTTCATTGATGGTAAAGAATTTTTTTGTAATTATATTGTTAGCAATCTTAAGTTAGCATGAAGCATTTCATTGTGAGGTAAACTTGTTTCATGAAGCTCATAGGAAAGGACCTTGTAGTTTTTTGTGTTTAAATTCATAGTACAATGAAAGATTATGAAAAGAGATTGTGTTGAAAAGAGATCATGTAAATATCTTGAAAACAATGATTGTATACATAGAGCAGTTAAAACATTAGTTAATGGTGGATAAATATAATTTTTGAGGTCAACACAACCCCATTTCTAAAAAATGGGCACCCTTGTCTCAAATTGTGATAATTTGTACCTTAAATTTGAAAATTCATCTGATCAAAGTACCATGAAAGTGTTTTACACTTTATCTTTATTTGAAGATCATCCACACCTAATTTAGTTGGCATATTTTTTCATAATTTTGATTTAATCTTGCCTAAATTTTCTAACATTTGATCTTTATGTTTCAGGTTGTAGCTCCAATGGAGTCCATTTAGAATGGGCAATGTCTTGGTTTCCATATCTTAATGTCAATTTGATCTTTTAATAGCCTTTGGTTTATCAAAGATCAAATTAAATAAAACTAAATTCATCTTGAAACCCTCATTCAAACTACCCTAGCTCAAGCCCATTTAAATCAAATTCAAATTTGGTGGGAACATTTTATGCATAAATAATTTATCTTGACATGAGCTTAGTTCTATTTTTATCCTAAGGTTTAGTCATGTTTTCTAACACGACCAAACCTTAGTCTAAAATTTTTATGTTTGGTCTCTTTATTTTCTTGAGCCCTTTGGTCCCTTTTATTTCCACAAGGTCTAACTAAACAAAGGGTCCCTTTTACTATAGACCTAGCTTAAAACCCTTACCCTAAAGTTCATTTTATTTATTAATACAACAAACTTTACAATAAAACTATATGCTATTTATTTGATTATTCTCGAGATCCCCTTTATTATGTCTCAAAACTTATCTTAAAATGCTTTTCCTAAGGTATTTCATATGTTTATTAACACAAAATAAAACCATAGTCCAAAACATTATGCTAAGTTATTTATTTTCATGATCATTGAATTAAATATTGTTTTTATTCATGGGATCAATGATCTGTATTTTCCCAAATGATTGAGATTAATGGTGTAGGATTAAAGTTGAAAATTTAAGGCTCTGACCCTAAGATAAGGTTTGAGCATCTTCTAAAGATTAATGATACACATTTTCTCAAGCTAAATTGATCTAATGGTGTGTATCATTTCAAAACTTTAAAAGATCCCCAAGACAAGTGAGAATGTGACAAGTGCCACAATCTCAGCCAAAGAACACTCAACAACCAATGGCATTTCACCCCTCAAATCAAGATCCAATGTAGTATGTTTACTCAAGAAAGGATGATCAAACGGTGTGTGATGAATGTTGAAAATTCAAAATCCTTTGGGATAAAAATGGATATGACACATGGAATAACTATGGGCCATAAATTAAAGCTCAAGCATCTTTCAAAGATTGATGGCATGCAGATGAGCATACACATTCAGATCAATAATCTATGGAGTAGGAGATACAATTCAATAGATCAAGATCAATAGATCATGATTAATCCATGTATTTAAGATCAATGGTGTGAGATCAACATTGAAATTTCAATAAATATCTAAGTGAATGTGTAAGTGACAAGTATCATAACCATGGGAAATATAGCAAGTAGCCAATAATATTCAAGTTTTCAGATCAAGATCGACCGTCCATATTGATCTATGCCAAGTTGATCCAACAGTATGAGATCAAATTAGATTATAAAAATGTAATGGTAAATTTTAAATATGAATGAGAAAAATTTAATAAAAATTCCACATGAATGGCATAATGATGCCACATCGAAGCCACATAAGTATAATATGCCAAGTGGAAGATCTTGCAAACCTAGGAAATACAAGGGCATAAGTTGTAATCTAATTGGGATCTAAGAATGAAGCTCATGCAATTTTAGATAGATATCAACATTAAATCAGTATAAAAATCCTTCAAGATAGCCTTGGAAAGTACAAAAACCTTGATTTGGCCCTGTATTCACCATAATCAAGTTAGACAAGCTGAATTGTCATCTATGTAAGGGTAATTTAATCTAGAATTGAACTACAAACCACTAGTGAGGAATTTGAAAAATCCACAACCAATGAAAAATCTCAAGGGATAGAATAAATTATTTGATCAATATATTGATTGAATATCAAATCCCTAATTTCAAAACAATTATCCTTGGTCATCTAAACATAGTCATGGGATTGCTTGTGGACAAGATCAAGGTTTTGAGCACCCAGTCTAAGAACTTGGAAAACCTCCTTGAGGATGACAAACAACTACAATATAGGAAGTATCACTTACTTGGAACCGTGATTACTGATTCTACTACACTTAGTTCCTTGGGCCTCATCCCTTATGAAGAGCAAAAGCCAAGGAAAGATTGGGATGGACAACAGTAGGATCATGGACATGATCATAACATTAAAATAAAATATTAATAAATCTAGGAGCATCAAAGAGGATTTAGGAAGAAATGATAGAGATCTTAGAAGCCTAGTAGACCAAGAAGATGAACTCTTGATGGAACCTATTGTTAATTTGAAGCTAATTGATGAAAATCATCATAGAGCAATGAATATCCTAAAACAACAATAGGGAACTTCATCAACACAAGGGTCCTAAAGATTAGTCAAATTAAGAATATTCTTCCTATATCTAAGCATTGTATATTTTTAAAATGGAATATTCCTTTTTTAAAGGCATGTACAACTTGTAAAACACATTGCCTACAGATCAGTCCATTATGGAAAGTCTAGTGTATTCTAGAACATTTGTAGAAAGGACAACTATCCTTGACACTTGTGAAATTATCATTGGGTATGATTGACTGACATACCTCATTGAGCCTTCTATAAAATGGGTATTTTCATTTGTAAAAAGGGAGGGAGTTCTTAGAGCCAAAATTACTTTGTAAACTTGGAACAAGCAGTTCAAGCAAGGACTTCTTCAAAGTTTGTCCAATATTTATCTATGTGTTTGCTATCATGGCTTCTCTCTTACTTGATTAGTTTAATTTCTAGTTTTGAAATTTTACTATGAATTTTTGATGTGCACATTGAAATTCATAGTTGTTAACTTGTGCCAATGCTAGGTTAATTGAAATTTCTTAGGCTCATTTTGTTTTCTTTACTCTTCTTACATTTGGGCTAATGTTGTTTACTTGCAAAAGTGAATATTTAAAGTGAATCTAGTTATTATTTTCATAATTTCACACCATACTTAGGTGTTTGTGTAATGTGTGATAGGATTTGAGCTTGTGCTACTTCATGTGATACATTGGTTAAGTGCATGTCTAGATGAAGTTTGAACTTTGTCATAATATTTATAATGAAGATTAAAAACATGTTTCTTCTTTTCCCTATCCTTTATGTTGATCCTTTTTAATCAATTCACTCTAGTTTAATTGTCATTGTAAATATCCATCTTATATTAGTTCTTAGATTATATTTTGATCATAAGTCACTATTCTTAGCATAAAATACTTCATATTTTACATAGATTAGCTATTTGGCCATGGTGGATCCCAACCACCAAATTAATATAAATTTGTGAAACAGATCACTTTTTATGCCTCTATTTCATCAATAGATAATAGGATTATCATAACTTGTAACTCATGCATTGAATTCTTAGGAATTAATAGATAAGAAGTGTTTCCTAAATGTTTTGGGCACTTGTGATACATATTCAGGCATCAATAGGAGGGGCTTTGTTGGCGCTAGAAGGAGGGTATAGTTAGATCTTTGTATATTTTAAGTATTTTTGCTCATTCTTGTGAATTATATTAAAATATTTGTGTAATATTTGCAAAATTATGTCATTCTTTACTCAATTATGTAAATATCATTTATATTTATGGTCTTAGACAATCTTTGTGCTTCCTTTAGACAAAGATCGATGTTATTTGAAGGTATATGATTTATTATGGTAAAGATGGCTTAAACTTGATCAATTCAATATGTTTGAGATTAGTAATAGTTATTTTTATCAAATATTGATAGATCCTTTAAAAAATTTAGTTTATTTGATCTTAAAAGTGTAAAGATCAACCATACTTATGTGTTTGGATACATCTTTGAGCTAACTTAGTTAAATATTATTGTGCTTAATGTGCAAGTCTAATCATTATTCCATGTAAAGATAAGATTGACACATCATAGTTCAAATAGCATTTAAATCTCATAAGCTAAAATTACCAAGAATCAGGACAAAGTCAAACTCAAAGACTAGAGAACCTCTACTTTCATTAGAAGTTCATAGGAGAACTAGGTGAGATAAAGGTAAGCACAAACTTTCAAAGTCTTTACCAACTTCACCAATTTAGGGTGATCTTATGTTTAATCCCTATCAAGGTATGGATTGGATAGGTAGTTATTCAATCAATGTGTTAGGTGTGGTACATGACCTTCCTCGTAATCTTGAAAAGTATTTGCCAACATTTAGTCCTAGTGGCATTATAACTGTTGAAGAACACATTAAGATTTTCAAAGATTTTTTAAGATTACTGAATGTGACTCATGAATATGTAGCATGTAGACTATTCCATTTTACTTTCAAAGATGTTGCATATGAATGGATTCTCAACCTTCCTAAAAACTACATTACTAGTTGGGTTGATTTTAACAATGTTTTCATTAATCAATTTGGTAAAATCATTAGTCCTTGTGTCCTATACTAGCAATTCACCATAATGAAAAGAGATGAAAATGAGCCCATAAGATCCTTCAATACTAGATTCTAGAATATGTTCAGTAGGACCATATCTCCTTATAGACCTAATGAGGCTTTAGCTTTAATAATATATAAGGATGTCTTGGATCCAATGACTTCTACATTTATAAAGAGAGTTGTTAGGCCCATGGATACATTATCTTTAGCTTATGTTGAGGCTATGATCATTAATAACTAGATGTAACCCCAAGGAAAATTGGCACACTCCATTCCTAATGTCAATCTGCATTTACCTATTCTTAATGTCATTTCCAATGCCAGCCAAAATGTGCCTACCTTGAACCAACTTCTAATCTTGAACCAACTACCTTTTAGTCATGCACATCATACTCAAAACCTAGGATTCATGAACATTGCTACCAATTGATCTCATCCATAGGATCATAAAGATTTAATGCCTATATCTAATGCTAATATTCAAGTTTAGAATTTTGAGGCACCAAAGAATGAGAGTGACACTATCTTCAAAATGGTTTAAAATATTAGCACTTACTTCCTTTATTTATAAAAGCAAGTATGCAATACTGGAGAGAGATCTAGTAGGAATTTATCCTTTGAAATGTTTAATAGGCCCACTAATAGATTTTAAAATGATAGTTACCATAACAACAAGAACAATGATCCATCTTCTAGCAATAATTTACTTGATATAAATCTTTCTAATGTTACTTTAACGGCCTATTGTAGAGTTGATTACACTTCTAATCATGGGGAAATAGACTATGTTGAATTTTATAATGCTTTTTAATCCGTTCAATAAGAGTTGGATACTTTTGAAATTATCCCTAATAGGTATTTATGATGTAGGTACATCTAGTTCTTCAAGGTCATCTATATCATCTAATTCAACTCTCATGGTGGAGACATTTGAGTTCCATTTCTAAGAGGATAATGAACATGAGGATATTCTTGAAGAGATTCATTCTTTTCATCAATTTCTAAATAAGACTTATCCTCTAAGATGTATAAAGCAGAAGAAACCATTGACCACTTCAACTCCTTCAAATAACTTTGACACTACTCCTGATACTACCTCAGACAACAATCTAGAGCCTCCTAAGGGAAGTAATTCTAAGCATAATATTGATACATCTAATTCTTCTAATAGGATTGGATATAATATTATAGAAGACATGAAAAAGATTAAGGCTAACATCACATTGCATGGGTTGACATATATTACTAAATAAAGTGATTTGTGGTTGGATTCCTTGAGTAAAAAACCTGCTAAACCACAAAATATTGCACATGCCAATGTTGTAATACAAAAGAACAAAGTAGATGTCCCACCTTTCTTGTTAACAATCAGAATCTTTGGTAAAAAATTGCATAATTGTTTATTAGATTTAGGTGCATATATAAACATCATGCCTGCAATTATTTACAAGCAACTTGGTTTGACATTAATTAAATTTGATATAGTTATAAATCAATTATATGAGTCAAGAGTCAAAGTAATTAGTGAGTTGTTAAATGTTCAAATTTAGATTTCCTCAGGGCTAAGGATCTAATAGTTCATTGATATCCAAGTGGTGGACATCCTTGATGCTTATGGGATGCTATTGAGCAGAGACTAGACTAGGATCTTGAACGATTATATGTCAACAGATTATTCACATGTGGTTGCCTTGGAAGAGATTCTCCAACCAAATTAGGATAGAAAAAGAGACTAAAATGAATCACATGATCACTGAGTAAAATGTTTTCAATGAAAGGATTAACATTGTAGACTCTAATTTAGGAGTGTACACTTCTGAGACTTCTAAGGTATGTGACTCTAAAGTTTCTCATATTGTTCTTGGACTATGGAAACTACAATTTGATGGTGCTAGGTGTAAGTCTGGGTCTAGAGCAAGAATTATTCTAACTAACCTTGTTGGTAAAGAATATAATGCTTCTTATAGACTTTAATTTATTTGTACTAACAATATTATATAATATGAAGCTTTAATGTTAGGATTTCAACTTGTCATAAAGTATAAAGTTAAAGAATTTATAGTATATGGTGACTCATAGTTAGCGGTCAATCAAGTAAGATGTAATAACTAATTCAAGTTGTCATATATTAAAATATATAAGTTTAGATTCTAGGATTTGATTTAATATTTTGATGCTTTTAACATTATTTCCATCCCTAGGGAAGAGAACAAGGATGCTAATGATATTACCTCAATAGCTACTAATTGCATGCCAAGCCAAGACTCCCAAAACCTTAGTATTGAGTTGGTTCCATGCCCTTTAGTCCCTGATAATATGAACCATATATAGGTATTTAGTGATGACCAACATATCCTAGACTTCATGACTATCTCAAGAGCATTTAAATATCATGTCATAGATGAAGTCAATGAAAATACTCTTGAAAAAGTTGGTAAACTTGATTCCAAGGTCATTTAGTTGAATGAAAATAATATCCCCAAAGGCATGATTGCCTTAGAGAGACTATGTGACATAGATAGACTAGCTAAGATTATAAAGATTCCTAAAGTAAGTGTGAAAGATTATAACATAATTGATCTTGCACTTCAAGGTCAACCTTTACTAGTTAATATTGGTATAGCCTATACAATCATTGAGTCCAAAAGAGACACAGAATTATGGACCAAATATAAAGATGTCATAACATGGTCCTATGATGACCTAAAGATGTTTCATCCAAAGGTCATAACACATACCATACCTTTAAAGGAAAATTATAAACTATTCAGACAAAAGTAGAGGCTTGTCAACCCAGTCTTAGAACCACTGATATACAAAGAGGTCAAGAAGTTATTAGATGCACAGATTGTGTTTACCATTAAGTACTCCACTTGGGTAGCTAACTTAATACTAGTCAAGAAGAAAAATGGTGAAATTAGATTGTGTATTGATCTCAAGAATTTGAATAGATCATCTAAAAAGGATAACTATCCTTTGCCTTCTCTTGACCAAGAGATCCAAATTACATCTAGTTCTATTATGATGTCTTTTCCTGATGGGTTTTTAGGGTATAACCAGGTGCTGGTGAACCAAGAAGATAGGATGAAATTTTCATTTACTACTAAGTGGGACACCTTTGCCTACAAAATAATGCCATTTGGACTTATAAATGAAGGAACTACTTTTCAAGGGGCTATGGATCATTCTTTCCAAGGTTTTATAGGTAAGTGTATTATCATATACATAGATGATCTAACTATCTTTTATAAAAATAGGGATGATCATATTATGCACCTAAAATAGGTACTTGAATGATGTAGAAGGTATGGGATTTATCTCAACCCAAATAAAAGTATTTTATATATTATAAAGTGAAAACTATTAAGACATGTTATCACTAAGGAAGGAATCTCTATAGACCATGATAGAGTAGATGCAATATATAATATAGATCTCCCTAATAGTAGTAAGGAATTTAATTCATTATTTGGTAAAATAAACTTTGCAAGAAAGTTCATTTTTTTTGCAAAAATAATGAGACCTTTGAATGACATGTTGAAGAAAGATGTTAAGATCACTTGGAATGAGGAAACAAAGAAGGCCTTCAAGGAAATCAAAGAAGAAATTGGACAAGCCCCTATGATGATAAGTCTAAACTTTACTAAAGAATTGTGTCTTTACTCCTTTGCTTCTAACCTTACAATTGCAGCTATCCTAACTCAAAATATAGATAGATGTGATCATCCTATTGCTTTCATGAGTACTAATTTTAAAAATGTTGAATTGAATTATTCTCTTATTGACAATAAAGCATGTGATATAGTCAAGATAATGAATAAATTTAGGAATTATATCCTTATAAATAAGGTACATGAAATACTACCAGACCCTACCATTAATCTCATGCTTAGTCAATGTAAAATTAGAGAAAGGAGAGGTAAGTGAATGTCTTTTCTCCAAGAATATAATCTAGAAATGAAGAATGCAAAGTTGGTAAGATGCCAAGGGTTAATTTAGTTGATTTATAATACTAATTCCAAATTTAGTGTTATGTAGGTTGATCAAAAAATCCTTCAGTCCAATGATTGGTATGATCTTATTATTTATTTTCTAATTAATGGCTATTGTCCTACAGGGTTAAGTAGAGAGCAAAGAGGGCTTTAAGATTAAAAGCATCTCATTTTTTGATCATGGATGGAGTGATGTACAATAAGAATGTTTAAGGCATTTACCTAAGGTGTGTTTCCAAGGAAGAGGTGACAAAGATATTGAGTACTTTCCATAAAAAATTGGGAAGTTGACATCCATCTGGAAGGACTATAACCCATAAGATCCTTAGAGCTAGTTATTACTAGCCTACTATCTTCAAGGACACTCATGTGATATAATGCCACTCATATTAAATCTTCAACACTAAAGAGTTCAAAGAAGCCAAGTCACTAAAGCTAGTAATGATTAATAAACATTTTGCTCAATGGGGGCTAAATTTTGTGGGGTTCATTAATCCCAATTCTTTTAATGATCATAAGTATGTTCTGACTTCTAATAACTAATACACCAGATGGACTGAAGCAGTGGCAACTAAATAGTGTAGTATTGATGAGCTGATCAAGTTTTTAGAAGAAAACATATGCACAAGGTTTAGGAAACCTATATCTCTAGTCTGTGATAATGGATCTACCTTTATATCCATTGAGATGACTGAGTGGGCATATGACAACAACATTATCCTCAAGTTCTCTTCAAACCATTATCCTCAATGTAATGGAGTGTTAGAATCAATAAATAAGAACTCGATGAAAGACATAAAGAAGTTTGTAGCTAATAAACCTATAACATGGCACAATATACTTAAGTAGCAAATAAGCTCTCAAGGCATCACCATTATTGATAGTTTATGGTCAAGAACCCATCTTCCCCATCACCCTCAAGCTACCAACATACAAGTTCATGCAAGAATACATGGAAGATGATCAGGAATTTGTAAGCTCAAGGTTACTTGACATTCTTTAGATGGAAGATACAAGATAAGAGGCTTTTACTAATTTTAGTAGGCACCAAACCATAGTGAAAAGGTGGTTTGATAATCATTCAAAGATAAAGGTGTTTAGGCAAGGATATTTAGTTCTTATTTGGGATAAGGCATCTAAGCCTAAGGGTAAACATGGGAAGTTCACACCTTTGTGGATAGGTTTATATTAGATTATTGAGAAGCTTGGAGACAACACCTTTAATATGAAAGACTTATAATGAGTAGAGTTCACACTGCCACCAATGGGCAATACCTTAATCACTAATTCTCTGCTATCCCACTTGGGGTCTTCATGGAGGAAATTATAAGACTAGTTGGAGTTAGTATAGGTAGGCTTGGTTAGTTTCTTTCTATTCTTTCCTTCTTGTCCCTTGTTTATACATATGTTTGTATATAATTGTTTGCTTATTTCCTTGCTTTCTATTTGTTTGCTTTCTATTTGGTGTGTTTACTTTCTCTACTTTTTCCCTTTCTTCTAATAAGTCTTTTTGGATAGCCTTTGGCTAAAAATTCACCCAGTTACTCAATAACTCCATAATTTAGAAATGCAAATATGTTTTATCAGCATTGGTTGATCACAGATTATTAAAATATGAGATTATGTTATAGCTTAGAGAAACTAGTAAAGAATAATAAATAGGTTAATTATTCCTTGAGATTATAAACCTTGTTTAGATCTGAGTTTGGTTCTAAGAAGGATTGCACATGTAGGGTGAAAGACTAGATTATTAGAATATAGTCATGTTTGCACTTAAAAAACATTAATTGCCTAAGATAAATTTTATAGAAAAAGATGATTGTTTGAATATCAAACACTTGAACAAATCAAAAAACCTGGCTAACCTAGTTCCCAACCTTTACTAGAAAGTCAAAATGACTTAAAAATTACAAAAAAAAAGAGTCTTATTGCAAAATTCAAGAGCTTTCTAAGCAAATGTGATTCTAGTAATCTTCATTAGGGCTATGGGAACCTCACTTGCAGTGGAGAAAGGCCTTGAGTGGATCCAAATGCATCTCAATCAGGGATATGAATGCTTGGCTAGTAGTAGAGTAATACCCAAGCCTTCCCTAAGCTAAAGCATGATTCTTAATGAACATCCAAATATGCTATAAGTCAATGTCAATGGTTAAAGTCATGAATCTAGAAGTTATTCTCTAATCCTATAACAATCAATAATTAGAATCAAAGCACACACATAGTATGGCTATGTCTTGATATTTGATCCTAATTTTCTATGTGCAAGATTTGTTCTAACCATGAACTAATCTTAATAATGGTGCTTGATCAAATAGAATAAGTAGCCTAATTATTAGCTTAAACCAAAGTCTCTAAATTCTAACATATTTCTATGTTTCCCCTAGAAGTTATCATTTTTTGAGGTTAATATACCCCCATTTCTAAAAAATAGGGACCCGTGTCTTAAATTATACAAATTTGTACCTTAAATTTGAAAATTCATCTGATCAAAGTACCATGAGAGTGTTTTACACTTTATCTGTATTTAAAGATCATACACACTTGATTTGGTTGGCATATTTCTCTATAATTCTGATTTAATCTTTCCTAAATTTGCAAACATTTGATCTTTATGTTTAAAGTTGTAGCTCCAATGGATTATATTTATAATGGGCAATGTCTTGGGTTCTATATCTCAATGTCAATTTGATATTTTACTAGCCTTTGGTCTATCAAAGATCAAATTAAAATAAAATTGAATTCATATTAAAACCTTCATTCAAACTAACATAGATCAAGCCCATTTGAATCAAATTCAAATTTGGCAGGAACATTTTATGAGAGAATAATTTATCTTTCCATGGGCTTAGTTCTATTTTTATCCTAAGGTTTAGTTGTGTTTTTTAACATGACCAAACCTTAGTCTACAAATTTTATGTTTGGTTTCTTTATTTTCTTGAGCTCCTTTGTCCCTTTTATTTCTACATGGTCTAACTAAACAAAGGGTCCCTTTTACTATAGACCTATCTTAAAATCCTTACCCTAAATTTCATTGTATTTATTAATATAATAAACATTAGACTAAAACTATATGCTATGTCTTTGATTATTCATGAGGTCCCATTTATTATGTCTCAAACTTAGCTTAAAATGATTTTCCTAAGGTCTTACCCATGTTTATTAACACAAAATAAATCCATAGTCTAAAACATTATGCTATCTTCTTTATTTTCATGAGCATGAACTTAAATATCGTTTTTATTCACAAGATAAATGATCTATGTTTTTCCAGATGAACAAGATCAATGATACATGATTAAAGTTGAAAATTCAAGGCCATGACCCTAAGCTAAAGTTTAAGCATCTTCCAAAGATCAATGGTACACATTTTCTCAAGCCATATTTATATAACCATGTATATCAAGTCAAAGCATCAATGAATCCCTAATAAAAGTAAGAATGTGACAAGTGTCACAATCTCAACCAAAGAATACTCATCAACCAAAGGTGTTCCAATCCTCAGATCAAAATCTAATATAACACATTTAATCAGGTGAGGATGATCAAATGGTGTGTGATGAACATTGAAAAGTCAAAAACCTTAGGGATGAATGTGTAGATGACACATGGCATAGCTACGGGCCACAAATTAAAGTTTAAGCATATTTCAAAGATAGATGGTACACAAATGAGTGTACATATTTAGATTAGTGGTCCATAAAGAAAGAGGTATAGTTTAATAGATCAATATTGATAAATCATGATTGATCTATGAAATCAAGATCAATGGTGCAAGATCAACATTGACATTTCAATAAAGCTTTGAGTGAATGTAGAAGTGACAAGTGTCATAACTATGAGCAATGTATCAAGTAGCCAATATCATTTGAGTTTTTAGATTAAGATCGATGGTATATGTTGATTTATGCTAGGATGATCTAATGGTATGAGATTAAAGTAGATTTTCAAAAAGAAATAGTCACTTTTATATATGAATGAGTAAAATTCCATAAAAATGCCATAATGATGCCACATTAGAGCTATGTAAGTATAATATTCCAAGTGGAAGATCTTGTAGACCTAAAAAATGAAAGGGCATAAGTACAAAATCCAATTGAGATCTAAGTAATGAAGCTCATGAAATTTTATATAGCTACTACCATTAAAGCATTATACAATACCTTTAGGATGGCCTTGGTAAATACAAACACCCTTATTCAACCTTGTATTCACCATAATCAAGATAGAGAAGCTGAATCATCATCTATATAAGGGTAATTTGATCCAAAATTGAAATACATACCACTAATGATAAATTTGAACAAATTCATGACCAATGGCAGATCCCAAGGGACAGATTAAAGGATTTGATTAATATCTTGATTGAACATCAAATCCCTAATTTCAAAATAATTATCCTAGCTCATTTAAACATAGTCATGGGATTGTTTGTAGACAAGATCAAGGGTTTGAGAACCCAATATAATAACTTGGAAAACCTCCTTGAGGATGAAAAATAGCTACAAGATAGGAAGGAACATTTACTTGGAACCATGATCATCGATCATACTACACTTAGTTCCCTGAGCCTCATCCCTAATGAAGAGCAAAAGCCAAAGAAATACTGGGATGGACAATAGTAGCATCATAGACATGATTATAATAGTATAAGAAAATATTATTGAATTTAGGAGCATAAAATAAGATTTAGGAAGAAATTATAGAGATCTTAGAAGCCTAGCAGACCAAGAAGATGAACTCTTTATGGAACCTATTATTAATTTTAAGCTAATTAATTAACAACATCAGAGAGAAATGAAGATCTTAAGTAGTAATAGGGAACTTCAATAGCACAAGGGTCCCATAGATTAGTTGAATTAATAATATTATTATTGTAGTTAAGCATTGTATATTTTAAAAATGGAATATTATTTTTGTAAAGGCATGTGCAACTTGTAAAACACATTGCCTATAGATCGGTCCATTATAGAAAGTCTAGTGTAGTCTAGAAACTTTATATAAAGGAAAAATTTCATTAACACTTGTGCAATTATAATTAGATATGACTGACTGGCATACCTCATTGAGCCTTATATAAAATGGGTATTGTCATTTATAAAAAGGGAGGGAGTTCTCAGAGCCAAAATTACTTTATAAACTTGGAGCAAGCAGTACAAATAAGGAATTCTACAAAGTTTGTCTAATATTTGTCTATGTGTTTGCTATCATGGCTTCTCTCTCAATTTATTGGTTTAATTTATATATTTTAATTGTTCTTATGAATTAATTATGTGCACCTTTTAATGTAGATTTTTTAACTTGTGCCAATGTTAGGTTAATTGAAAGTTCTTAGGTTCATTTCATTTTCTTTACTCTTCTTGCATTTGGGATAATGTTGTTTGCTTGTAGGAGTAAATATTTAAAATGAATCTAGTTCTTATTTGATTTATTTCACACAATCCTTATATTTTTTCTTGGTGTGTGATAGGATTTGAGCTTATGATACTTCATGTGATACATTGGTTAAGTGCACGTCTAGATGAAATTTAAACTTTGTCATGATGTTTAGAATGAAGATCAGCAACATGTTTCTTCTCTACCCTAACCTTCCTATTACTCCTTTTTAATAAATTCACTTTATTTTAATTATAATTATAAATATCCATCTTATATTAGTCTTAAATTATATTTTAATCATAATTCACTATTCTTAGCACATAATACTTCATATTTTACATAGATTATCTATTTGGCCATGGTGGCTCCCAACCACCAAATTAATATAAATTTGTGAAATAGATCACTTATTATACCTATATTCCATCAATAAATAATAGGATTATCACAACATATAACTCATGCATTGAATTCTCAAGAATTCAAAAATGAGAAGTGTTCCCTAAACACTCTGGGCACCTGTGATACATATTTAAGCATCAACAAGAACTTGTAAAGGAATAGAAATAAAGGTCTAAGATGGCGTTTAATGAATGAAATAATCTCAAGGGGTTTCATATAGTGTGTAAGAGTTATTCAAAAAAAAATTAAACTATTATAGGACCTTAAGACAACATCTTGTTTGTAATCCCTATTTGAGAGTCTAAAACAATCAATTAGAAAATTTGATAAGTTGTAGCAGAGATCTCTTAGGAAGTGAATTTTTTTTTAATTAGTATATTTGTGTAATATTAGACCATTTTCAACCTTTATTAGGGTGGAAATTTTTTCTTGAGGTCTAAACCCTCTCAAGAGCATTTACAAACATTGTAGATTATGATAGAGTATATAGTAAGAGAAAACCTTAAACAAAGGGGATGTACTAAGCATCTATTGATTAGAGGAGGTTTTTGACCATTATGAAGACCATAAAAATAATTAATAGAGTCATTAAAGTTCTTAAAATGCTTATAAATTATTTAAAACCCTTCTCAAGTCATTCTACATATTCATAACCTTGAATTAGGGTTTCTGATTTGAAACATGGATTTCAAGAAAACTAACCAATATATTCTTCATAAATTTTTTGATAAAATATATATTAATTCAAGATAATATATTTTGAATTTTTATGGTCTTTTATATATAGATAGGCATGTGTGGAGAGTACTATGTATAAATAGGGTCTTATTTAAACCTAAAAGTGCTAAACAAAACACAAGAAGGGTATAAAAAGGTAATTAAATGATTGAATCAAGGGTTTAAAATTTGTAGACATTAAAAGTGCCATAAATAGTATCTAGAGATAAGTGAAATTTATTTATTATATTTTTTACAACACTATACATAGATAATTTCCTTAAAAAAAGGCTACTAGCATGTGTTCAGAGAAGGGTAAGAAGGTGTTGATGCAATATTATTATTCGTAAAATGTTGTAAGTTGGATGAGGGAAATTAAATGGATGGAATAATCATGTTAGAGATGTAAAGAAGCATAAACCCATCTGAGTACCCCAAAAACATTTTAATGCATATTGTACTAATGATTTGTTGTTCAAGGCATGAAACAAGAAACAAGACAAAGAGAGATAGATTTTGATTGTGTGTGTAACCTTTACATAATTATTTTGGGTAACTATTGCTTGCATGAAGAAGAAGATTTAATTATAAATCTTTTGAATACTGATTATCATGATGATGGAGTATGGTAGATGAAATTTTATAGATACAAAAGTAGACATGGAATAGGTGGAGTTGTCATGTTGGTGTCTCCCTTGGAGGAGAATTATTATTCTTCTTTGATATTTTAGTTTAGCTACACCAATAATTTTTGTTTATATGAAGCTCTCATCCATGGTCTCTAGTGGGCCAAGAATATATGGATTAAACATCTCCAAATCTTTATAGATAGTGATTTGGTTGTCAACCAGGTAAGACGGAAAAACATGATAAAAAATAAGTTATTGAAGTCCTATAAACATAGAGTTTGTGATCTTGTAGAGGAATTTAAATTATTTAAAATATAATCCATCAAAATATAATTAAATAAGTAAGCTAATAGGTTGGTCATAATTATAAATCTAATCCATTCTAGCATTATCCTTGCCTAATCATAAGGGACTACAAAGTTTCTTAAGAAGGATCAATTTTGTTAGGAGGTTTGTTCCTAATTTTGACAATATTTTGAAGCCTCTAACTTCTATGTTAGAGAATAATTAGATATTTCACTCATGAAAACAAGGGAGAGATAGCTTTAAATAAATTAATCAAGCCATCACACATGCTGTAACCCTTATAAATATATATTTCACCAAATAATTTAATCTTTGTGTCTTTGGAGGTATGATTACTATCTCAGCTATGTTAGTATAGAAGAATGAGGAAGACATGGAGTAACCCATAGCTTTATTTATCTAGGTCTTATAAAGTTATGAGTTAAAGTATTATTTTGTCAAAAATCAAGTGATAACTATTAAAATAATTTTGAATAAGTTTAGACACTTGATGTCTAACAATAAGGTGTATTTAATTGTCTCTCACCCAAGAGTCAAAGTGTTCCTCCTAAGCAAAGATTTGAATGATAAAAGGGCAGGATGGATTACATAGGTGATGGAGTATTATGTGGATATTAAGGTCAAAAATGGGGTAAAAGGTATAGTTTTGTGTGATTAGTTATATTTAGATTTACAAAATGATAGGTATATTGTATTAGTACTCCAAGATGGCCAACAATCATCTGTGCCTTTGTTACTTGTTAGTTGGACCTATGAGATGGTCAACTTCCTTCAAACTAGTGACTGCCCTCAATGATTAAAAAATAAAAAAAATAAGGCATTTTAGATTGCATTCAGTTCCTTATTTTCTTATATATGGTACCTATTTAGTAAAGATGTCAATGGTATCCTGTTAAATTGTGTTAAAATAAACCAGATTGGTAGGATTCTAGAAGCATTTCATGATGGATCATCTATTGGACACTTTTCTCCAAGGAGTAAATCCATGAAGATAATAGATTAATGTTATTATTTAAATAATATATTTAGATATGTGTATTAATGTGCTAGGAATTGTAAAAAATGTGCCTTCTTCACTGGTAAACAAAGATTAGCAACTCTTCCCTTCCATCCCATCTAGGTAGATCATCCCTTCATACAATGGGGTTTGGATTTCATAGGGATGATTAACCCTCCTTATAGTGAAGGCCATAAGT
Source organism: Torreya grandis (assembly GCA_037957365.1). Lineage (NCBI taxonomy): Eukaryota > Viridiplantae > Streptophyta > Pinopsida > Cupressales > Taxaceae > Torreya > Torreya grandis. The sequence goes on along the minus strand of JARHVA010001751.1, from coordinate 1,334,111 downwards.
GGACCTTGATAGCCACTGACTACTTTTCAAGATGGATATAAGTAGTGTCTTTAAAGGAATCAAATGAAGCTAATGTCTTGGACTTCTATGAAGGCATAATCACTAGGTTTGGAGTGCCTTCATAATCATTTTTGATAATCCAAATACTGTTGTCATCACTAGGATAACTAGATGAGAATTCAAGCATAGAATTCATTTGAGTATATATTATAACTACTATCCTCAAGGTAATGGCTTGGCAAAGTCCACAAACAAGAATTTGATCAGGATCATCAAGAGGAATATAGATTAGAACCAAAAAATTGAGCATACTATGTTGAAAATATCCTTATGGGCTAATAGAATCACACCTAAAATGGTTATTGGTAATTATCATTACATGATTTTTTATGTAAAAGAGGTAAGTTTACCTATATCTATTAAACTTCCATCTCTATAACTTACACATTATCTATAAATGATGGAGGAGAGTGCCATAGAGATCAGATTTATAGAGCTAATAGAATTATAAGAGATAAAAGACCAAGTTATGCATATAATGAATCTTCATCAATCTTAAGCAAAGAGGTATATAAATAAATAAAATCCCATAGATTCTTCCGTAAGGGAGACTTGGTATTAAAATGGGATGAAGATAGAGAGAAACCTATGAGGCACACCAAATTCAATGCCTTATGGAACAACCCTTACATCATAACTAGATACAAATCATCCAATGCTTTTCATCTCTCAAAGTTGGATGGGGAAGAGCTACCAATCAAAATTAATGGAATCCATCTATATCACTATTCTTGAAGTGATCTAAAATTTATACATAATAATTTCTCCACTTTTATTTCCTTTAAGTGTTGTGGTACATTAGTTAATTATTTTATTTCCTCTAAGTGCTTCAGCAATATTAATTGTTTTACTCTTAATTTTTATCGTCTATTTAAAATTTGAATCTTAGTTCATTTGTTTAGTCTAGGCCAAGCTAGTTATAATAAGGTTGTGTCTATGGAATCAATAAATTTGAAGCTTCTATGACTCCATGCCCAATGGATGCATAAGGCTACTAGTCTAGACTACTTAGCAATCAAGCAACCAATAGAGTTCACCAAGAATGTTGACCATTTTTGGTCAGCATAGAGGAGCAACTTCTCAAGTTCAAATATGGATTTATAACACTTAGCCATTTTTTCAATGCTCAAAATGGGGGTAGAAGCACATAAGTGATGATAAAATGGAATGTAGAATCCCAAAATCACTAAAGTCTTGGGCTAAGTTCAATCCCTCTGAGGTCCCAAGTTCTTGAGAAGAATACACATAACATCCCTTCAAAGAATGAAGAAATAGAAAGTTTTAAACTTAGCACATTATTTTTATCTCTTAGATTCATTTGTATCTTCCTAGAACCTACAAGAGTTGAAAAATAAAGAATGACTATGACAATCGATTTCATGTTTTTTTTAATGATAGTTTCATGGGGCACTATATTAAAATTGACAAGTCCCAAGAAATGTTTTGGTAGTTTCTCAAGTTTTCAATGTGTCAGGTCTCTAGTCCAAGCCTCCTATCACCATGTGATAGTCATTCATAGGTCTTGATGAATCCAACCCATTTTTAAAGAATCTCAACACTTCGTCAATTCTTCAAAATGTAACCTAATGTCATGCATCACTCTCCTAGTGATCATGAGCCTATTCAAAAGGTAAAAGACTTAGCCAATTTTCTTCAAAGTTTTCCCTTTGAAATGATGACATTAGTAAAGATCCAAGTAAGGGGATAAGTGGGATGATTCCATGTGCTATAATCCCCAGGTCTTAGTTAACAAGATGATGCCATGTGGCATAATCTTGCTGCTCCACTCTTCCAAATATTTCTATGTAACCCATTAAGATGTCATAGTTCTGAGATGATGAGTGAGTGGGATGACACCACATAGTGAAATATCATTTCTCCAAAGCCTCAATTGATCCTTATAAATGGAGTAGTGTGTCAGGGAAATGGGTAAGTGAGATGTTTCCATGTGGAAAAATATCACTTCACCACAAGAAGAATGATCAACATTTATTTGAAGCCTCAACCAAACATTTAGGACTGAGAAGGTGACATGTTGCAGAGGTAGATCCAAAATTTAGAGTGCTTAGGCAAATAAATAAAGGCTTCATGGCTACCAAGTGGAAAAATAAAACCCATAGGAGAAGATTCCAAGTATAATTTACAAAGGAAGCTCTTGAAATTTAGTCAATATTTCAACTTTGCTCAGAGCCATGTGGAATTTTTTTGTCTAGTAAGACTTAGCCATTTTTCTCTTTAAAGGATTTCCCAGAGCCATGTGTCATTCTCTTAGTAGTATCAGGCTTATAAAAAAATCCTTTTAAGACTTAGTATTTTTTTTCAAGGTTTGCTTTATGATTTTCACATCATCAAAGTTTTAAGAAAGTGAGCAAGTAGGATGCTTTCATGTGCCATAATACCTATGACCCATCCCCTCAAAACCATCTATGCAATTGTAATCAGTTTGTCAAAACTCTAAGTTAATGGGATGATGCCACATGGCATAATACTAATACCCCACTTTTTTAGAGAGGTCTATGCATTCCCTAGTATCATGTCAGAGGATGGATAAATGAAGGAGTGAGATGGAAACATGTGAAAATTACAAGCCCAAAAGATTAAGACATTGCCTAGAGCATAGAGAACTAAAGAAGTGACGTGTGGTTGTAGTAGAGCCAGGAGTGTGATAAAGAATGCCTAAAGGAGGAAAATAAAATAAAATATAGTTCATGAGCCCAAAATAATACCAAAGAAGACACGTGGTTGGAACTTACCAATAAGGAGTTTATTGGCATCTACACTGGCAATATCTAAGGGAAATTTGATAGCCTATTCCTTCTATTTAATTGTCAAATCATGATCAAATTGTGTAACCCAATTGATTTTTAGAATTAATATTAGAGTGGCCTAATTTTCAGAATCATGGTGTAGCTCAACTCCAACTGGCAAAGTGGGGGAAAAGGTGATGGAATTTGGCCATAAGAAAACATGGAAATAAGAGTAGATAGAAGAGAAATTGTAGGCTAAGGAGACATGGTAAGAAGTTACATAGGCATGGCCATGATGATATCAAGGATATTCCCACTTCCTCAACCCCCTTCCTTGATTAGCATGATTGAATTTGTAACTACCCTATTAGTTAGAAGGACCAAGATAGATCCCGAGATTTGATTATTTGGCCTATAAATGAAGCTTTGAAAGGCATTGTATGGACCCATAAAGTGTGTATGGTGAAGCCCTAGAAAATTTTATACCTTTTTATTACCTCTAAAATTAATTTAATTTGAGTTATACTTTCTTCATCTTGCATCTAGTGTTTTTGAGATGGATTGTTGATGAATGTTAGTGATAGTTATTTCATTTCCTTCCATTTATCCTCTTCATTCATACCTTGATGTGTTTTAATCATATTTTTTATGTCATATGATGTATATCAAACGGTTTTACTAATTAAAAAGTGTGTAAATGTCATTAACATCTTTTCTTAGACATCTTAATCCTTCACTCTAGATATTATAGTAACCATAACCTTCATATGAAACACTTGTGTGGGAAGATTTATTTTTAAATTGTAAAATTAGGTTGTAATGTTGTCATTCATAATGAAATCATAGGTAAGTAGAGGGAAATATATTTTAGTGCATCACATATGTGTTTATTCTTGGTTTTAACCTTATTTTACTCTTTTTCCTTGAAATCTCAGTAGGTTTAGTAATAGTTCAGGTGAGGCATCAAGGGAGATATCCTAATCAAGAGATTCATTTCACCATTTAGGATACTCATAGTATAAAATTGATTCCTTTACTATAATCTAAGTTTTAAGTCTTTTCAACCTTCTTAGGGTCACAAATTAGAATTATAACACCACTTGAACTACCTCATTGGGGGACTGGATCTAGTGCCAAGCCAGTGTTTATTTGCAAAACTATAAAATGTGCGATAAGAGAACTAAAAGATTTATTAGTTTTTTAGTTTTAGAATGAAAATAGTAATAATATAGTGTGTAAATTGAATAATTTAATTGAAATAGGAAAAAAATCATAATTTAAAAAAAAATTGAGTTAAAACAATGAGGTTGGGGGCATATATTTAAAAACTTGCCAAAAATTAACTCATTTTTGCATTTAAGTATTTGTTATTTCAAAGCTCTAGATTTCCTATGACCATTTCAAATGAGGAAGTAGTAAACATAAAGAGGAGGATGAGTGATTGAAAATATACAAGATAAAGGCATTGTTAGGTAGGATCAGGTAGGTTTTTAATATGCTTTTCTATTTTTCCCTAAATCAGAAATTTTAATTTAAACTTAGTTAAAATCCAATGGAATTTGGAATTTTTAGTTTTAAAATGATTGCCAGGGGGTAGATTAGGAATATGTATAATTTTAATTAATGTAGGTGAATTTTATGTGTTTTGAGTGGTTTTGTGAGGGCATGTGGATTACAGATAGGACTATCATATGTGGACACAGTCATTGATCTTTGTAAACCAACAATTATGCCATTACCATGATAATTATATAATCACCATGATTTGAAGAATAGGAAGTTTTATAACTAATTCTTAATGGTTTTTATGTAATTTACTAATATTTTTATGTAACCACCACCTAAAAAAAGGGATAATTTCATCCCTTTGAAATAGAGGAAAGATAAGGAAAGGAAAGATTATAAAGGGTATATTTATCTCTTAGGCTAACTTAGGGTTTCCTTATTTATTTTATGAGATTATATACATTAGACAAAATATTAGGAGTATTATTGGATCCCATAAGTCTTATAAATATTTATGGTGGATGAATTGGCCATTCTTGATCATGTTGGGATCCTACGAATAACATAGACAAGGATCATCCCAATATCTCGCAAACTACTATATGCCATTATAACCTATTGGGACCCTAATTAGAACATGTTTGTGTTCCTTAATCCTAAGGGGATTGGATTAATACTATTTTTGATAAATACTTGATTACAAGCCTTCCAACAATGGGTCAATTAGTTTCTATTTGGGTTATTGATAACAACCATGATGCCTAGAGTTAGTGTTGACCAAATTTGACTCTTAGGTCATATTAGGGCACCCCTAAGTAAAAAATTGGTTTTATAGATGTTTTTTGGTGCATAATATATTTTCATGAGGTGTTTCACAGGTATTTTAATGTTATTCAATAATATATTAGCCTTATTCATAAATTTCATTAGCCAACATGTCATTTTAAATCATTTTAGGGGTAAAAAATTTGCATTTAATGTTTTTTATAGGTTTTTTGGGAAATTTGAAGGTTAAAAAAGATGATTTAATTCCTAATGTGTCCATATAAATATTAAGTAAATAAAAAAACTAAAATATGGTAGGTTATGTAGAAGAAAGTGACACTTATATAGCCTCCTTGGGAAGTGTGCCACTTAAAAAGGTTGAAATGTGACTCTTAAACTTCCACATGATCATATCCAAGTTTTAAATTATCTATAAGTGTCATATAATTACAAAAATATTCTACTCCTTTTCACCTTTCTTGGCAAGAAAAAGTGACCTATAGATTTGTACTTGGTATAGTCAGCACAAGGGGTTTCAAGAAATATGATCTTGGGGGTGTATTATACACTTAGTAATATTAAATTTGATGTTTTTTTGTAGATTAATGGTGGTCTGATCTTTATGAACCATTCCTAAAAAGTTGACCTTTCAAATCTGCTTGCTAATCTATGCACCTTACAAGTTTTTCTCTTATTTGTGAAAGTTTGTACAATTCACTTCTTAAGATAGGTTAAAAAGGATGTTTAATCCATTACATCATGTCCTCAATTATTGGTTTCACTTTTAGATTTGATTTTATGAGCCAACTAGCTTAGTTTGTAAGGAGTGAAGGAGTAAAGTTACAGTCATTTCTACCTTGCTCTAGAAATTGGTATTTTATAGAGGTTTTGTGTGAATGGAAAAGGGTGTCCCACTACTTAAAATTCATATTTTCACCTCCTTCCATGTTTTGGATCCATCATGTCATCCTTTGAGAAATTTGAAAGCTTGTCTTACTCCATTGTCAACTTCATGCTTGTTTTCACTTGCAGTCACCTATATAGACTTGCTTGACTTATTCATGGAGTGATAATCATGGTATTCTAGTTGTTCAAACCATTAGTATTTGGAATGAGTTCATTTAAATTCTTGTGAAATATTTTCAATGTTGTCACATACTCAATTTCCATGTTGAAATAGTCATGAGATGCTTATGCCTACTTTATCCCAGATGTGTGTAAGTGGTTTTAGGTTAGAAAAGGTGTTTTTAAGCTAGTTTCAAAGTGTTATTTATGCATATAATCTATTTTAAGGTTGAAAAATGTATGTTTAGTTGTTTTGGATCCATTTTCCACCATGTTTTACCACACTTCATACCTTCACTATCTACACATAGCCAAAACATCTACCTACAGTCATTGTTGACATCATCCTTGGGGTTGAAAAGATTGACATGTGTTCCAAATCCTTAGAAATAATATTGGTGTATTATGATTTTTGATAAAAGTATATAAAGTTCATATGCATATGGATTTCCATGTGGTTCACCTCTAGCCCATTATGGTGCATCAATACATCCACCTACAAGTGGTTGAGTAGGGTACCAAAAAGCTTACACAAAGAAATGGAGCCATTTTGACACTTATTTATAACCTTGGTATGATGAATAGACTTTATAATTCATGAAAAGTTTCAAGATATAATTTTGGGGTGTGAAACCAACTTGAAGAACCAAAAGGCTATGCTTTGGGAAATTATCCCCAAAAAGCCAAAACAAAGGTCCAAGACTTTTTTTGAGTCTTCCCATACAAGGTTATTTTGAAATCTAGGACCTCTAAGTATTTTTGTCTTCAATATTACACATAGTAATATTAACACTAAAAAGGAGATAATTATTTGGATTGAGGAGAATGATTTTTAAGAGCCCTCAAGTTGCTCTTTGAACACTAAAATTCCATAGTGCCATGTGAAGTTTTAAGGTGACTCTAACATCTTCAAGAAAATGGGACAAGATATTATAGATATAATGTTTTAATAGGTATAATGATATAAAAATGGTATGAAAATCATCAAAATTCTATTTTAATGTAGCATTTTATTCCTCATAGACACCTACATGTGTCCTTCCATAGAGAAAAGAGGCACCTATAGCTGGAAGGTGATTGGTGACTCAAGAAAAAGGTTGGATCATGTTTTAAGCTCATTAAAAGTAAAAATAAGGTGAATATAGGGGATAGATGATTATTATTATTATTCATATAAAAATCTCAAACATCATTTCCAAACTCAGTTGGAACTATATACACCTACAACAGTCCTACAGGCAGAATGGTCTTAGTTTGACCAATGACCTCAAATCTGATGCCAAGGTGATGTTTTAAGGCTTCAAAATAAATTTACTAGTTTAATTACACACTTTTTCACCTAAAGGGATCCAAATAATACTGATAATCATCATGAACAAGTTTAGTTGAAGCAAATACACCTACAGGCAATAGTTTACTCAGGGTTACTTAGTCATTTTGGAGAGGACTCAGTCTAGTGAGTTGAAGCTACATATAGAATGATTAGAAGGGGTAATATGAATAACAAAACAAATATTCACCTTATATATTAATTTAATAAACTTTATAACCTTTAGGAAAAACAAATACACCTACAGGTAGGGGAAACTTAGGGTGTCTTAGTCTAAGTATAATAGGGTACCCTAAAATGAGCTAGGAGATGCATATAAGGCCCAAGAGGGAGTTTGGATAATTGGATAATAATTTTTACATATAAATAAAAGTAATGGTAAATACATGAACTATAAACATGATGCAAAAAACTTACAAAAGACATTTTGTACCCCTGTACTCACCTACAGCCACTATGTTGCATTCTTGAAACATAAAGGTGAGATAAAGGAGTAGACTTATATAGGGAATAGAGGAAGGTTAAAATAAATTTATAATGGTTCATGATAAATATTATAGTTTTTAAAAAATCCCAAAATTATACCAAAGTGATCATATTTTTTCCCTACTTGGCCAAATAGCAACAGTCCATATAAAGAGCTAAGAAACCTCTTTGCTCAATAAGCAAGTATGATAATTCAAGAGGAAATGGGTTTTTTACGTTATTTTAAAGATAAATTATCATTAATTTAATATGATTATAATTTTATTAATGCCTAATATCATTTTATCTATCCTTGAAGATTCATTCTTGGAATGAAGGAGAAAATATAGGAAACTGAGCTTTTTAGAGGCCTTTTTGGGGCATTTGGAGTTGATTAGGCACCTAAACCATGGAATAAATAAAAAAAATTTATTAAAAATTATAATTATTTATTTTAAATTATTCAAAAATATTCAATTTTCCATGGGTATGATGGCTATACCTCACTATTTTGTCTCAGAGGTCAGCCAATCCAAGCAAATCAAGTTTTGGCAATGTGAGTTAGTGAGGCAAAAATGAGTAAAAGACCTAATATGGAGCCTTGGGAACCTCATGGAAACATATGATAAGGTTTATTTAATTAAAATTTATTATATTGAATCATTATATCAATATTATACCCTCAAGGTAACCAAATTTCTCATGAACATAGTCCAACATGGTAAACTTCCACTAGGCCTAGTTGGCAAATGAAGAAAGAGGATGAAGAAGGGTTCTTTGAGGGTTATGTAATGATATTTTAAGCTCAAATTGGATGTGAAAATTCATAATAAACCAACCTACCTATAATATATCAATCCTAGCAACCAAATCTAATAGGGTGCCTATTAGACCTATTAGGCTTTGAGAAGACCTAGTGCCAAATGGTAGTATAACATCATTTCCACCCCTTGATGGACTATACAGATGATTGAGGCATTTTAGAGAGGTTGATATACACATTATTTAACTCATATTATGTAGATAAACCTAATGTAAATCCATGTCTATCTCAAAGAGAACACAAGTATGTAGGAAAAGTAAGGACAAGCTCGAAGAAGTGTGTTCAAATGCTCAGATCTTTTCTAAAGTTTTGCATGGGAACCAAAGGAATTAGGAGAAGCTATTAGGGTCCCTTGGCAAAATTTTTCTATAATTTTGTGGAAGGTTTAATTTCCAATCTTTATGAACATAGATTAAGACCAAAAACTACCTAAAACCTCACTAAACCCTTAGCTAGGACCCGATGGAGAAAATGAACTTGGAAAGCTATCCTAATGACATATTTTAGAAATGAAAGTTATTATGCCATGTAGAGGACTCCCTTAGGCTATCTCCCACTAAGATGAGTTGTATGAACAACATGATAAACAATATTTTATTCACTATTTATTCTATTTTATAGGCTAAAAGAGGTGTCTAAAGATGAAATCAAGTTTGGGTGGAAGATTAGGAATTATAAGAACTCCCTATAGCCATTTTATTCTAGGAAAAAACTCCTAAGTATAAAAATCAAAGCTCTCCTTTCAGCCAGTCAAAACTGGCATGGTAGACAAGGGTGAAAAATCTATGTGTGAGCCTTTTTAAAGCATGCCTAAGTAGTTTAAGGCCATGGATAGTCTTTCTAAGTATCATTAACTCCATCACATGGATTTTCATGGAAAAATGAAGGCATTTTTTAGGCCAAGTGTGAGGGGTGACTGAAAAAGGAGTTTTTTAGATTACAGACAGTGATGGCTTCCTTACAGGAGTTTTAAAATGAGTAGGAATGAAACCAATGCATGGAGTTACATGATTTAAGGCCTTAAATATTATACCAATCATAAGACATGTCCCTATTCAATGGTGGGATGTTCAAATAGGTTCAAATTATGAAGGTAGTTTTATGAGCCAAGACTAGGAGTTTCATGCCACTTTTCATAAGTTTCATGACTTGTATGAACATTTGGACCTCCTAACATTGCATGGTTCATCTGATATCTCTTTCTCATGAAATTGTAACCTATTTTCTTAGATTGACAAGAGTTTAAGTGACCTTTGGACTTCCCTTGTCTTGCTCCTCTCTCAAAACCTATAAATATTGACTCTTTTGTCTCTTTATAGCATTCTCCATTAGTTAATGGTGAAACCCTAGCCAAATTTATACTTTAATGAATCTTGAATAAATAAATAAATAAGTGATTTTTCCTACTTAAATGTTGTATAATTGGGTGTTATTAAAATCTTGTTGGTATTGTCTCGTAGAAGATGATCTTTTTTAGCATGTTATCCTTGATTATTCACTAAGTGTGTATAAGAGTGATTATTAAAGGTCTTTGTTAGTGTTTTTTTCAAGTGTAGGAGTGTATTAAAAGTGGTCTATGACCATATTATCTCAAGGAATCATTAATTTCTCTCTTAAGCATCAAATACCTTCTTGAACCTAGCTTATGAAATGTTGATGTGACCCATGCAACTTGAATTGTGAATTTTGTGTGAAAGAAGCCTTGTTTATCTCTAAGTAGTATAAGTTCAGTCCATAGGAGGGAATATAATATTGGTGCATCACATTTTTTTTGGATTTCTTAGTTTTTTTCTTAACCCTTTTCATCCAAAATTGATAGGCAATAAATTACTTCAATGAGTGCATCAAGGGAACTAGCCCTTCTAGAGATTCATCTCAACAAATTACTTCCCACATCAAGAAAGATGTTTCCATTATGCCACTTGGATGAGGAGAACTAGGCATATCCTCAAGGGGTGCAAATCCAAGTGACAAAAATTAGTTCAATCAATCTAGAGATGTTGACACACCTAAGGTGGGTGTGAAGTGTGGTGTGAGGCTTTCCTAGGTGGAGGGATCAATGATACCTAAGTTATAGAAGGGTATTATTGGAATATTTGCCTCCAAATAGTGGGAGACAAGGGAACTAATAAATTACTAATTAGTTGGTCACCAATTATATGACATATTGAGGAGAAAGGGGTATGTTACTCCTATATCTAGGATTTACTAGCTCAAATGTATAGGGATTTTTACTACATGGCCCATCTAAGGGACATCTCAATTAGCCACCTAATGGTCATCATGGGTTGGATTTTATGAGAATATTATTATGCATTAGAGGGTAGTATCAATTGGAGTGCTTGGGAATATTAGATCCACCAGATGGACATATGTGTTGCCCTTCCATGCTTTGCCTAGAGTAGTGGGGACTTTGACATCAACTGACCTACTTGTTATGACCTACTAAGACATGGTTTATAAATGGTATAATTAGGGTACCTACCTTTCAATACCTTCAGGGCCACTTTGGTTCAGTATCAACTATCATAGGTCAAGGTAAACCCTATGGATAGGGTGTCTTATTAGTTTGGCATACCTTATGTGGGAAACCATTCAATTCCTAGGGTTGTCTATAAGGGCATATGGGAGGTGAGAGAAGTGAGACTAGGATGGTTAACATGACACCCACTTGTGATAGGGGTGCCCATCACCTGATCAGCTTAGTTAGGAGTGGTACATGGACCTCCCATGTTACTAGTTATGGAAGAATGTTAGGGAGAATTTGGGCATCAAAAATTTGGCCCACCACCAACACCATAAAATTAGTAAGAACCTTTTCAAGAGGACCCTACATGGTAGCATCTCCAGGGAGAGGGAAATAGTATGGGATCTAGTGTATGTCTAACTAGAGGAAGATCTGGACATAAATGAGGAGGAGATTGCATACGATGATTCTAACCTTAATTAACATGAGGGAGACTTAGGTAATATGTTGATTTACATATTTTTTATTATATCTTGTACTTTGATTTCTTTAGTTATTCAATTGATTTTATGTGAATTAGATTTTTATATTGGTTAGATTTGACATTGATTTTTATACTTTGTGATCATAGACACTTTAGGTGGTTGGAGGTGGATGATCAAGGACACCATGATCAACATTTTTCATCTGAGCATTGGTTAGACTAGATACTAGATTTTAGTTAATATTAGACTCCCCACAAGGATTAGCTATCATAAATATGTCTTCAATCTATCTTGCCATGCTTATGTAATGGTGACATTGCTAAGGATGGAGAATAACACCTTATTAGCTAGAGTGAGGATGGCAAAGGCCCTAGTGGATATTATTGTGGGTGGAGGAGGAGATAGATCCTCCAGCCATAGGACAAAGAGGATTAATTTAGAGGGGGGTGGTAGCTTGGGTCATCACATTGGCTTTAATATTAAAGAGCATAAGGTGGACTCTAATGGAGGATATATCAAGAGATATTGATATAGTGAGAGTACCCAACATTCTTCTACATCAGAAACCTCTCACAAGAGAAGGACATGCTCTTGAGACATATATTAAATGTTTTTTCCATACCATTGTATATTTTAATTACTTTTTAGATACCTTGAAGCACATTGTCCCTATATGAAGTTGTTTATATTGGATATATTTCTTATACAAACTAGACAATTATCATGATATATAGAAATGCTTTTGGATTATTCTAGTGGCTTGTCATTCATGTGATGTGAGTTTAATTTTCATGTTTTTTTATTTATTTTATACACTCTGGATGGTTAGGTTTGTGATGATGTATATGTATATTTATCTCTTTTCTTTTGATATTTTTCTATGGAAAATTATTATGTACATGTGGGAACATAATGTATGAAAATGATGTAATGTGATGGATAAATATATAAAACTCTAGATGTAATAATGTTTATTTTGAAGGTGACTACGTAAATGTTTTTTTTACACAACATATGACTTTAAATTTTCAGCAAGGAATGAAAGGGGACATAAGATAAATGTGAGGGGATAAATAATAAAATCCATGGATCAAAATTTCATAAGGAAAAAAAGGAATATGACCTAATCCTTATGAGCAAAGTGGAAAATTTACATCTTGATAGACTTATAAAACACAAACTTTATTGGTTTCATCAAGAGATAAATAGTCCTAATAGAACTAGTTAATGGGAAAATGGTACCCACTTTAAACATAGGCATGTAGGTAATATTTTTGAATAAATTTCTCTTTAGACACTCTTTGATTTGATAGTGCTTCTACATTTAAATTTACTTATCATTGTGACCTCTTAAACTTAGTCTTACGTTACTAGGAATACACATGGGCTCATCACCAAATATTAAATGTAAGCGAGTCTCCCCAATGCTACATCCATGCAACCAATAAGAGGTGAGGGATCAACACCAAAGTTTAGTAAAGGAAAAGAGATGTGGGATTTGACCTTTTGAATTTGTATAAGCCTTTTATTTTCATAGGATCATTTTTTTTTTTCAAAGCCTTTACATCTAAATCTTAGCCTCATGAAACTAGTGAGATGCAAGGGATCATCATCGAATACCAACACTAGAAAGTAATGTTACCTATTTTTTATCATGCTAATGTTCTATTTTTAGAAGACACCATAAGGGGAGATTCCATCATGGATAAGCCACTAGACTATACTATATGATAGCATTTTTTAAGTCATGCAAGAAGATGTAGGGAAGATAGATGTACTCTTCTCATAAGAACTAAGGAAAAGAAAAATGTAATGTTGATTTTGAGAATGTTTTCTATGGTATGAAATGGAAGTGTGATAATGGAATGATATGATATGTTTTAATCTAAAAAGTTTCATGTTATGTGAATTAACAAATAAATAATCACCAAACATGAAATTTGATATGCAAGACAAAATGCTAACAATGTAAGATACAATGTAATGAGGTAAATGTGACATGAGATAACTATATATATAAAAATTTTAGGTGTAAATAATTCATATATTCACCAAAATATTTTCCATTTAGATTGCATAAATAATAGGCTCCATTATTGAAATTTTATGTCACTAAGTAAACGCCTAACCAGTTGGGTCTGAACTTATCACCTTCTCCTTTATTTTTGTCAATTTAGATGTCAAGTCTAAGGACAATATATCGTATATGTATAATAAATTTATGAGTATAATTATGAAGTTCACAATACATTTGATAGGGCATGATTGGCTTTGTTTGTCTTGTTATAATGTTTGGATAATGAAAGGCCAAAGTTTGTGAGAATTCAATGGGTTGTTTGACATAAATCTTATCTTGTATAAGAGGTTTGTGTTCATATTATAAAAACTTAAAATATTTCTGATGAAACATGGTTGACACTATTTTTTCCATTATTATGATTAGGAGAGTTTTCAAGAGTTTAGTGAGAAATTCCCTATGCTCTTCCTCTTTTGTAGGAGGGAAAGAGGAACCAACATTTGGGATATTTGGGTAATAATTATAATTGATGCTAATTTCAATAGTTCCTATTTTTAATGTACAAATTTTTGTCTCAAGCATTGATGTGGCTGGAGGAGTATGAATGGTTTGTTTATCTATATTAAATTCCAAACTATGATCTAAACTATTACTTGCCCTTGTGTGAAAGGGAGTTATGTGTTTATGATGATGATATGGATCATCAGGGTATTTTGAGGGTTTATCTCCATGCCCAAATATTTATATAATGCCAATGTGGGGGTGTTTAATACCATATTGAAGATCTTCTAAATTGAGATCCATGTGAGAACTATAGGTTCCAATCTTATAAGGATCAAAAGGAAGACTAATTAGTTTGTCTCCTTCTAGGATACTAAGAATGTCATCCATAGACTTGATTGAGATAGATGTCATGATCATGGGAGTTTATTTGCTTACTATATCTATTGTTTCAATTCCATTTTCTCTAGATTTTTCGTTTTATGGAAGATTAGGAAGTTTGGTACCCTTCTTTAAGACAACTACCTTAGACTCTAGGAGATATTTGTCTTCAACCAATTGTGAGATATTTACCACAACATTGGTGGGTAAGTGATAACTAATGTGCATCCCTAATTATTTTTGTATGGTTATTTAAATGGCATAAAATGGCTTAAGGTATCCTTGAGTGACAAGGACTTTCCCTAAGTGGAGGAACATGATTTGTTAGAGTAAGGTAGAAGGGATTGATTTCATCATGTGGATCCAAGGACTACCTAATATCATGTTATAATGTACATATTTATCAATCACGTAAAATTGACTACCTAAGATCATGTTATAATTTACATATTTATCAATCACGTAAAATTTCATCAACACAATATTGGGACCTAAAGTGAGTAGACGCATGATGGTTCTTATTTATAGACATCCAATTCCTAACACCATTTGTGTTAATACTATCAATCTTACTCAAATTATACTCAAATGCACATTTTAGGTCAAAATCACTAAAACACCTTAAATGGATGTAACTTGTTATGTACAAGTGATGATTTAGGCCAAATTATCCCTAAATGGAGAAATGCATTTTATGTGATTCCAAACTTTGATCAATTCATTTCAATTCAAAATGATGATTTAGACTTTTTCTGCTCTAGATCACTCTCTTTCTTCTAATTCATTAGTACACATCACCTACCTTTGTTATTTTGGGTTGAAAAAATCTTAAATGGGAATATGGTTCTAACTCATCTATTATTACCTTTTAATTCTTCTCGAGTCAAATTATGACCCAGTAATATGACTTTCTGACCATTTTGATTAATTGAGGGACAATTTCCAAAGAATTGCATAAATGTTGATTAATCTTGTTTAAGGATAATTAATTAAAGTCATGATATTAAGTATATTTTACATAGAGGTTATTTAATATTTATTTTTGGAAATTTATTCTTAATATCTGCATCACATAGTGACATCATTTATGGGGTGGCATCTATAAGCCATAAATGCATAAAATATCAAGATTATGGGTCTTCCATGCCTCTTCCATGCCTCCCATTCCTCATTAATTCCCCTTATTCCCAAATCATTATAAGGGAATTTTTGGATTTTATCCTCCAAAATTGAATGGATTCTTGGCCACACATCTTGATCTCAAGATGGATGGTTACAATTCATTCTGATAAATCTCAAAAATATATAAATAAGAGGGCATAGAATATCACTTTTAAGCTAAATTATTGTAATGTTATAATGCTAAAATTTCTTCAAAACTCATTTTTGTTTTGATTATTTTATTATTCATATTTGGATTAGCTTTATTTGATAGGCAATTAAATAGTTTCAATATCATGAGCCTAGGTTTTATGGAGTGTTCTTGAGACATTAGAGGAGTTTGCCACCATTTTTGATGAAGATAAGAATGCTTGATCAATGGGAGAACATGTTTTTGAGACAATTTTGAGAAATGGAGTCACTTTGGAAGGTAATGGTTTAATTTATTTCAGTTTTATCCTATTGTTATTAGCAAAACCTTGCATGAATATATTGGCTTGATTTAATTAGCTCTCTATGTATTTTTCTTTGATTTCTTGGACTAGTGCTTGACTAATCATTTCTTGTAATCCACTCTAAATTTATTGCATAGCTAATCCAATCATCACTTAGGGGAAAATTTGTTGTCATTATAGCCAATTGTCTTCTGATCATTTTTCTTATACCATTTTCATTATACCATTTCTTTACTATTGATCAAGGCTTTTTTTAGCCATCCTAATTATCCCATTTTGATCTTGGTTCCTTTGATTTGTGTTTCACTTTTTGTGGGGGGAGTTCAATCTAATTTCAAGAGTTTTTAAATTTTGTATTTGATGACAATCTATGGAAATAGTGTGAGATTTGATCTAGCAAGTTATCTTTCATCTATCATCTTATATAGTATCACTAATTATAACTGCCTATAGGCAAATCATTATTATTTTAATAACCTTGATTATAACTACCTTTAGGTAAATCAAAATTATGACATTATTTATTAATTATAACCACTTATGGGTAAATTAGGTACAATTCCTTTTTATCATGCATTACCAAATCACCTAGTTGTTACTATTATCATTTGCCTTATCATTTGTCTTTATTTGCAAACTTGTTGTGACATAGTTGGTTTTTCATCACCTTCTATGTGGGAAAAATTACTATGACTTGGGGTTAAGTATGCCATGTTAAATTCATGTCAAGGTCAAATTAGTCCCTCTGATCATATGTTCTCACCTTCTTGCAAGCATTTTAAGTTGGTACGTTCTTACCATTTCATGATCACTCTTTTACGCTCTCACCATCTTACGAGTTGGATCGTTCTATGTCTCTTAATTATCAAATCGAGTTGAGATACTTCAAAAATGCCAAAAATATTTATTTATTTGTGTTATCTAGTATTTTGAGTTCTTGTTTGGTCTTTCTTCTTTGTTTTCTTTTCCAAGTACATCTTGATGATCCACATATATCTTGAATGTTCATATCCTAATCTCATGTTGTTAAAATGTCTTGTTTTGATTTTATACATTATTCTTCCTAATTGAATCTTGATGTTCATATCTTGATTTTAAGTTTGGTTCATTTATGTTTATCTTTTTTATTTATCTTTGTTTTTTTGTTTAAATGTAAATAGCTATAACTCTAGTTTTGGTCATCATTTACCATTATCCTTAGTTATAGGTATTCACATTTGAACCAGATCCACACACTTGAAATTCAATGTCTTCCTAATTTTTTCATACTTATGATACATAATTTATTTTTCAATAGCAAGCACTTTGTGCTCTAGATTCAATTCTTAACATCAACACAACTCTGATGAACAGTTCTTAAGAACACTATGCATAAACTAGGCTTAATAGGATTAACACTTGACTTTATGATTAGATGTGAATCTCTTCGAATACATCATGAGTCCAATCAATCTTTTTTCATGTTTCATTCATCCCTCATTCCATTTATGGGTAAACTACACTAACCTGAAGTTCATGTTGGAACATGCATCCATGGAACTATGTAGGTAGTGTCTACTTGTCTTGTACATCTAAATTTAGCGTGATCATCTTCATTATCATTTTCATCTCTCTCATCACATTATGCATTCTCATATGCCTAATTTTTTATGGCTTTCTAAAGCCATTAGACCATCACATCTATGTTTGTACCCACTCACTTTAACATATGTTTTGGGCTATATACTTGAGATACTTGCTTACCAATTACCCATGTTATGGAACCACATCAGAGCCTATCATAAGAATCAAATCCACTCTATAAGGTCAAACCATTATTTATTCTTTATCAATGATCAAAATTATCCCTACTGGGGAAAAATTGTATCATCATGATCAAATCTACTCTACTAGGGAACTTATTATCATCTCTATGAAGACCACATTTTCCTTTTCCTTTAATTCCAAGCTCTTCACACTTTTTCCCATGATGGTGATGTTTTAGTGTGAAATTTGTCTTGGGATTGATCAATGTTGTAAGCATGAAACTTTCACTCTCAAATTGGGTGCATTTCAAGTGTGTCCATTACATGTTTGGATTCAATCCTTCTAATTCCCCCTATCTTTGGGGCCCATTAGACCTCTAATTATATTTTATAATTTATGGTAACCACATGTGCAAAAATTAACTCATCTGGATCTGATCTATTCAATGGGTTAATATCTCACTTTATCTCTCTTTTTGAGAGTACATCCTTGTCTTTCATCCTAGTATGTCCTTTTGAGGGGGCATCATGGGTCATTTTCAATTTCTTCTTGACAACTCTATTATTTTAAAATATGTTGATTCCCTTGAATGTATCACTACACCTTCTCAAATAGGGTAAAAATGTAGACATCCAATTCCTAACACCATTTGTGTTGAAATTATCAATTTTAATTGAATTGCACTCAAATGCACATTTTAGGTCAAAATCACTAAAACAACCTAAATGGTTGAAATTTGTTATTTACAAGTGCCAATTTAGGTCAAAGTATCCCTAAATGGAGAAATTAATTTTATGTGATTCCTAACTTTGATCAATTCATTTTAAGTCAAAATGATGGTTTTGCCTTTTTGTGCTCTAGATCACTCTTTTTCTTCTAATTCATTATTAAACATCACGTACCTTTGTTATTTTATGTTGAAAACATCCTAAATGGGAATACAGTTCCAATTCATCTAACATCACCTTCCAATTCTTCTTGAGTCAAATTATGACCCAATAGTATGACTTTATGACCATTTTCATTAATTGATGACCAATTTCCAATGAATTGCATAAATGTTGATTAATATTGTTTAAGGCTAATTAATTCAAATCAAGAGCTTAAGTGGATTTTACATAAAGGTTATTGAATATTTATTTTTCAAAATTCATTCTTAATATCTAATTACCTAGTGACATCATCTATGGGGTGGAATCTATAAGACATAAATGCATAAAATCAAAATGAACATCCTTCGACCTCCACATATGGGGCATGAATCCACTTTGTCTGGGTTTGAAGCTAGTATTATTCAATAATGCAAATAAATGTCTACACACATTGATAAAACCATAGATACTTCCCTCTCACTCAAATTAAATATCAATTCAATGATTATTTATGAAATATTACTTTGAGTGGATGATCCTCCACTATTTATCAGTTTACAAATTTTTGATATCCAAGACAAGTGTACTTTGATTGATGAAGGTTATGTAAATTGTGTTTCTTATCTTGATTTTATTAAAACACTTGGTTACTATGAATTAAATCTAAAATCTACCAAAAGTATGTGTCAAGGATATGATCAAATACAAATTCCTCCTCTAGGTTGTGTTTGGTTTCCTATCATGGTTGTTCACATCATTATTCATATTAAAGTAATGATATTCATCTTTATTTTATCATATAACATCTTACTCAGTCAACCTTGGACACACCACATGAGAGATATAGCTTCATCAAAATGTCAGTGTGTTAAATTTCTTGATAATGGTGCTATTTATAATATTCAAGGAGATATAAACACTTAGAATTTTGAATAATTCTAGGAACATGGTGTTTTCAAAATTCCACCCTAGAAATTTTACCTAGTATTCCATTTCATGAATATCAATGATTTAACTACCCCATAAATTATACCAGAGGTTTTAATGGTCACCCCAAATTTTTGGGAAATATATTTTCTAACCTATTAGATTATGATGATGATATAGCAAATGAGATTAGTTTGAAAATCAAAACTTCTAATCTTCCTTCATAAATAATTACTCAATTACCTCCTTTACAACCTTGGTCTCAACAAAAACCAATCGATGATATTTTTGTTACTATAACCAAGACTAAAAAATTAATTCCTCATAATTCTTCAATTGATAAGATATCAATGATTTCACTATTGATCTTCATACTCCTAATTACAATGATGGATATCCATTATATGACCCATTTTTAGTTGGTTTTTCTCAAACTAAAACCATAAAAACACTTAGATATCATTCTTATTATAACACTTTTTTCATAATATTATACCTATTGATGTAGTTCCTTCTTCTCTTATACCTAACATTAGCTACCTTTAATTGATGTTTAAAGGTTAGAGACATAACACACACATAAATTCTCACTTAGTCATTTTGGATCCTCTTTAGATCATTCTTCTTAATCATGCTATGATGGGACCATTTTAGTTTGCTAGGTTTTATAATAATTTGAGCCTTCTCCCTCCTGAGATGTCAACCACATTATGTTGGGTTATATTGTGTACATCTATAATAGTGGCTGAGCCTAAAATAAACTCTAGTTTGATTTGTATTACTAATGATGATGGCATTTAACCTTTTCCTAAGTTTGATCCTTTACCTACATGAGGGAAAGATGATCCATATTGTGATTTCTATAAGTCTGATGGTCAGTGGGCCAAGGATTTTCATACATGTTAGAGGTTATTAACATTACAATAAACCTCTAGTTCTACTCCCACTCTAGATATTAGACTTCCATAGTCAACTACTACTAGACATACTTTTTATTTTCATGGTACAACCACATATTCCTCTACACAATTTTGATAGATTTAAAATTATATTAGTGTGTTTCATATATATAATGCATAGTCTATTTATAAGACTCTACATCATCCCAATATTTTTATAACATACATCCCTAAAAATGGGAATGTCTATTTCCTTTGGCATTAGTATGCTACACATTGTAAAGATTACTGTAAAATACTCTAATAACATTTCCATGTTTTTCCATGGCCTACACCATCACCTTATTATCAACATACCCAGGGTCAATCATGGGTAAAGGCTACCCATTTCATCCTAACTTCATCATCCTAGAGATCAAAGGATTTTAGTCGCATTATGGAACCAATTCATTGCATTGATTATCCTTCACAGGAGATGCCATATACACAACCCTCTTATTCTAGCATACTTACATTATCCATTGAAATAGTGTGATATGAATTCCTTGCATGTATTTAATGAAGATATATGAGACTAAGGTAAAGGATAGTTTCTAATTACAACATGATTTATTAGATGTTATTGATGGTGTATGCCATGAAGTCTATTAGCATTTATGAACACATTATTTTTCTATGGCATATTATGCCTCATTTTTTCCTAATTGATTTTTGATATGTGTACTTCATTATATCATTTGTGATGAATTGATTATCACTTTTTTCTTTCCTCTATATGTACATAGTCACTCTTACATTCATGGTTCTTGATTTATAGCTATATAATATTTCTATATTCAATTTTCATGCTTTATTTACAACTCTTTATATATTTTATAAACACTTGTTTTCCCCTATCTTAGGATGATTATTTTCCTTACATGGATGTTTATTTTAGATCACTTGTTGAATAATATAGTTATTTATATGACATGGCACTTAGACCAGACCCTATACTATCATATTCTCCCTTTGATCAACTATAAAACATATACATCAATGTACCATTATTTACATGGATCTCTCACAATCCCCAAATTTCCCATATATATCCCTCATACTAAACAAACATAAAATTAGTCTTGATATTTCATATTTACTATTAGGAAAGTATAAGAATTTTTTAAGCCAACATAAGTTTTAGCTACTTGTCTCTTGTAACCAAAGTTTAAGTTTCTTTTTGTTCATCATCTATATCACTCATGTATGGTTCTCAAAGATCCATAATGGGAGAGGAATAACAAAAAACATAAAATTTAAAATCCAAATCATTAAAATAAAAATAAATGATCAAAATGCAAAAATAAAATACTCAAAAGTCAAATTCACACCAAAATATGTGATACTTATTTGACACATCTCCTATTATAGTTGAAGTTTAAACTCTATATTTGGCCTCATTTAGAGCTAAGGTCAATTAAGGTGTGGTAGGCTAGTAGAATGGGATATGAGGTCTCATTATTACATCTAGTTCCACCTACTTTCTCATGAAAGTACTTAATATTCATAGTAAATTGATGACTCTGTAAGGGGTCCTAAAGAATGGGGAATGAACTATGGGAAGTTAGGTCCATTTTAAATTTTATTGCATATATAGATTTGATGGCATTATATTTATACATCACTAATTAACCTAAATTTGTGTGGACAGTGAGAGTTCTCTAGAGTCCTTAATGTATAAGTTCTCTTTGTCTTGTCAATATGTTTTGAGTGTCTTATTTCTACTAAAGATTATTCACCTTAGTTCCACCTTTATTTACCCCACCACCCATTTCATAACCACCCATTGATATTAAATCTAGTTTCTGAATATTTTTTTATATTGGAGTATTGTTAACAAAAGTCAATACATCTGAGGGTGCATAAAATAAGATAAAACTACAAGGGTAGTCAAATGTCACAAAGGAGAACTAAGTTTAAACATTAATGATACATCAATATAAAAAATGCCTCATGCAAGAGTGAACAAAATAAAGGAAATAAAAAATGAACCAAAAACATAGAAGTCATGGGCCATGAAGCACCCTAAAAAACCATAAGTAGGAGTCAATTAAATAGGAGAATCCCATGCCTTCATAGTAAAAACACCCTTATAAGAACCATCAAAACCATCCTTTACCAAGAAACTAAGCCCTTTTAAAAAGTGCCAATAGGTCCTAATTGAGCAGTAGAATGAAATTCCACTTTCTAGGGGAATTATCGAGAGACTTTATTGAGAAAATGGTAAATTCTATTTTCTTTTGTAAAGTGGAGGACATAATCAACTTCTTTCTAGTCACCAACTTTAACCAATTTTTCAAGTCTGATAGAAAACTCATTAATTTATTTATGAATGTTATTCCAATTTTCCCTTTGTTATTAATCATTAAATTGAGAAGAAGAGGTAATTTCTAAACTAGTTTCATCACTTATAGCATCATGTTCAAGATCCAAACTCATGAGACTAATACTGGAGGAGTTAAGTTTTTCACCATTTACCTGAGAGTCTAGAATGGGATTATCACTATTAATAATCAAGTTATGAGTTGCATTCAACCAAATTTGTACTCCATATTTGTTATAATCAAAAAATGCAATCCATCCATGGATGGGATCCTTAGCATGCATAAAATATGAGTCTTTGATGTAGGACCAACCATACTTTGAAATCTCAAATTTATTAGCCATGTTATGGGAGAGATTACAATATAGATGAAAGGATAATTTTAGAAATACATCAGAATCTAGCAGATAGTTTGAAGTGACTTTTAGCATTCTTTTACTAAGAAATTTATCCAACACCTCCTATGGGATATTGAACCTAAGATGAATCTTCATATAAATAATTATACTAATGACTTCAATTGAGAAGTTAGTAAGTGATCTATATTTGAATTGAAACACATCTTCATTCCTTTGTCTCAAAATGAAATATAAAATTTCATTTGAAAAAATAATCCATAACTTATGGAAGAAAGGATGGACTTTTTTCTTATGATAAACATAACCAAAATCAATATTTAGCCAAGTAAGATCACATCTAGAAATAATAGACCAATAGTGTAATCAAACTTTATAAACATTAATAATAAATGGGCAAGTGAAAAATAGATGTTCTAAAGACTTAACATCACCACATACCAAATTAAAAGGTATGACCTTAAATTTCTTAGAAATAAACTCACTAACAACAAACCTATTGTAAATAAGAAGCCGACAAAATCAATATTTATTAGGTTCCAAATAATAATCCCAAAATACATTAAACCTAATGGACCAACTTCAAAAAGGGTTAAAAACCTACCAAATATGGTTAAGTGAAAGGTAGGAAGTCTTGGGAAAATAAATCTTGATGTATATATTTTTAGTGGAAAACTCATGAAAAATATATCTATTAACTCACTTGATACTTTCCTAGAGTTCATCTTCATTATCCAAGACTAAAATGGTATTATTACCCTTAACAGGCTTTTAAACCATAGAGAAAGTCCTCCTTTGAGACAATGAAATATGATATTTGAACCTAATGAGATCCCATGAGGCCCAACCCTCAAATTATAAGATATCCTTGAAACTTGTAGACATTTTTAGAACAAGTGCAAGGCATAACAATCCCTGGTAAAATCAAGGGGATGGATATTGAGGGAGAGGTTATACCATATGGATCTATACCCCTAACAATAGGACTCAAACTAGTTTAAAACATGATTTGTAGTGACCAAATGCTTGACCAAATCCCAAGCTTTCTAGATAGACCCAAAAATAGGATAACCAACAACTTTGACTAAGAAAGGGTCAAAAAGGAGATTTTCCATATGTAACTAAGTCCATCTAGGCTTTCCTTTAGGGAAAACTCTCAAAATATTGTGCCTAATGAGAACTTTCCAAGGTTTATTACCATAAAATGTCTGAATGGTCCACTTCATAGCTAGAGTGATGCCTTGAATTCTAAGGTCTTTTAGACCAAGCCCACCAATGAATTTAGGCCTACAACAAAACCTCCAAGTAATTGCATGCCTTTTATCATTACCTTTACCATAAGACCATAGGAAGTCTATTATAATTTTTTTCAATAAATTAATTTGGTACTTATTAAACATCCAAAAGGAGGCATAGTCAATACTGTAGGAGGATAGGACCTTTTGGAAAACATTTATTCTTCTTGGGAGAGATAAAACATGACTTTTCCATTTACAAATCTTCTTATTAATTTTTACATACAACCATTCCCATATTTTCTTAAATCAAGGGTTGAGAGTAAATGATATAACTAAATATCTAATAATATGATTAGGTCCTTTTCATTCCCAACCAAACTCAAAAATACCATCAGGAGGTTCATCAGACCATCCCATCATAAAAAACTTATGCATGGATACCTTAGAACTTGAGGCTTAACAATAGATATTGAGCCTTAATTATATTTGGATTATGTTGTCACAATAAATATTTAAAAATAGATAGGTGCCATAAAAAAGAGAACATCAATAAGGACACAGTTGTTGGGGAGAGTGATACCCACAACTGGGGGAGCTATCTCACCACAAGAAGTAGATAATAAAGGGATTCAACAATGATGACAAAAAGGGACAGACTAAGAGTAAATCCATATCTAATAGACCTATATAAGTCAATACCTTAGTAAGTTCCCCATTAACCTCCATAACTACAAAGGCATATTTAAAAATAACATTAACCATTCTGCAGAAGTAGTATTGGTTTCTAAATCTTTCCCAACTTATCTATTCCCTATTGTTCATCTCTTTTATACAGGATCAAAATAATATTGTTTTAGTTCATATATAATTAGAATAGAAGATACATATTTGAGTAGTTATGAGATAATTTATTAATCATTTCTTTATCCTTATCATATTTTCCTTGGTTATGGTTGAGACTCTGAGTTTATTATTCCCCATTTTGGCAGACCATTTCATTCTATTTATCTTACATATCTATTCAATTT
The DNA here is from genome assembly GCA_037957365.1 of Torreya grandis. Taxonomy (NCBI): domain Eukaryota; kingdom Viridiplantae; phylum Streptophyta; class Pinopsida; order Cupressales; family Taxaceae; genus Torreya; species Torreya grandis. The sequence goes on along the minus strand of JARHVA010001751.1, from coordinate 1,308,455 downwards.
TTACATTATTGATTAAGGATTGTTTCTTATATTTCATCAAATTTTGTTTAAATTTGTGTTATTTTCCCATATTTATTTGAGTATGGATTGTTACTTCTTTTAAATTGATCATAGTTCCACTATTTCAATTTCATGTTTCCTTGGTTTGATTTGGTTTGTTATTTTTTCTTACCTATGGTACATCTATTAGGTTTGTGTGTCATTTAATAGCCTTGAATTTTAGGTTAATTTATTTATTATCCTTTTATATATATTACTTGGTATTTTTATCCTAAGTTTTTACCATCCTAGCTTTCTAAAATTCCAAGTGACTTATTCAATTTTTAAAGTTTTCATTTACTTTGATTTCCCTATCATTGTTTTTTTTTAATCTTTATTCTTGTATCCTTAGGTTTTGTATAAATAAATTAATTCCCCATTCACTATAAAGACTAAAAACATAATATAAAACCATTCAATGATAAATCTAAGTCAAGTTATGTATATGATACTTTTGATTACTTCTAAAAAACTTCTTACTATCATTTCAATTTTAATTTCAATTTCTGCATTTTACTGCAATTTGTTAGCTCAATGTTGTGTGTTACTATATTATTTATCAAACCACCATCCCATGTAAAAATTTCATGACATGTGATGATATTTGAGTGGGGAATATATATACACAATATTTTTAAAATTTATCATTTATTGACACTTTATCTCTTATAAGAACATCTCAAGTTTCAATCTCTCTTAGTTCATGCCTTAAAGGGTACATTGATAAAGGGGTGGGAAAACCATTGGTTCTTAAAAATATTGTTGGTCAGCTCTATCATTACCTAAATCAATTATAAATCATGCTTACCCAACTCCCCAAGCAATCTAAACCCTGTTTACACATTTTCATAAATATTTTTACTTTCAAATAGCCCCTAATTAAGTAAACACCATATTTTACTAATAAGTTAGCCAATATGATCATGTTATTAAATATTAATCACATGTTATGGAACTAAATCAGCCTAGCTAACTTAGTTTTAGGCTTAAAAATAACTTTTTTCTAATAAACTAGATTGAAATAATCGATCTTATCGGCTAAATTTTTAGAAGGGTTAAGGCTTATCCATTTCTATAAAAACAAGGCTCATTTCAATAGAATATAGAGGAACACTCATTTTTGCATCATTAAATTTCATAATTATGTTAAATTTTCATTTAAAGGACCCATTTTTTAAAGTTTTGCTTGGAGAGAAGATTAATTTTCTTATGGGAAGTTTTGGATGCAAAGTAAGAGTATTTTATCCTAGATTTGATTTATATAATGTGATCCTTAAAAATACACAACAAACTTGTATAAATCACCATTAGCTAATGGAGATATTTAGACTCTATAGGTTCACTCAAGGTAAGTATTCCTAACTCTTGCTATTTCATTTGACAGATAGATATTGTATAAGTAATAGGTGTTGAATGGATAACTCCTTGATTAGCTTACCTCTATTCTTAAACTAGTATATATATATATATATATATATATATATATATATATATATATATATATATATATATATATATATATATATATATATACTAGTTTAAGAATAGAGGTGAGGTAAGCTAATCAAGGAGTTATATATATATATATATATATATATATATATATATATATATATATATATATATATATATATATATATATATATATATATATATATATATATATATATATGATAACTCCTTGATTAGCTTACCTCACCTCTATTCTTAAACTAGTATATATATATATATATATATATATATATATATATATATATATATATATATATATGGTTTTTTTTTCCATATTATATTTTAGGTTATTTAGGCTCTTATTTTCCCACCATCATCCCTTGATTATTTTTTTGTTCAACTATCCCCATTTTTCCACAAACTTTTGAGAGCACTAGATTAGTTTTATTTCATGTATGTAGACCTAGATAGGATTATTGCATAGTACCATTTTCTTAGAGGCTTAGAAACGTTATATTTTGGTGTTGTGTGATAATAAATCTCTTGTTTAGGTTTAGAAAATCCAATTTGGTCATGCTCCTAATATAAATAATATAGTAATGGATGTTAGTTGATTACCTTATCTAATATTGGATTTACTAAGTTAGATAAGTTGTAGATCTATCTTAATTTGTTTCAGACAACCCCTTCCCTTGTATTTGTCAAATTTAAGTGCTTCAAAGTGAGACATGAAATTTACTTTAAGGAAAATATGTCAAATTGATATGAGCATTTTTCATCAAATTTATACTTCTTGCCCTAATTGTGTACTTAGAATCCTAAAATAATGTCTTTTATATCTTGAAATTACTAGAGAGTAGGAGTGTTTTTGGATGGATAAAGTGTATGTTTTTGAGTGTTTAAAGAGGTAGTAGATTAATTTGGATAAATAATTTCATTATTATTGAATTATTTTGTAATGGGTACCCTTTGGGCCAAATTATTAGGGATGTTAATCCTATATCCAAGATTATTCTATTGGCAGGTATTGGGAAGTGGATTAACAACACATTATTAATTTGGATGAATTTAATATCAATATGGGGGAATTTTATGATGAAATATAGGGACCTATCACAAAGGCAGGGAACTTGTTACTAATTGGTAGGAATTTGACTAGAAGGGATACATTATGGATTAATAAGGGCTTCTTGGGTGATGCAAGGGGTATCCCTTGAGGACCCAAAAATGGTTTAATTTTTATCTTATATTGGTCTTATAGGTGTTATAGGTCATTATGAGTCCATATGTGTAGTTTATATGGTTTTAAGATCCATAGAATTTGAACTACTCATTTTCTCACCAAAAGTTCCTATTTAAAATTTGAATGTTGTTAAGACTTGTATAAGGACTTTGGAAAAATTTATGAAGGTGGAATATGTATTAACATTAATAGAGGTTTTAGATAATATTTAATGTCCATTATATGTTCATTGGTCTATATTTATGGTCTTATAATTCATATGATGTGAAATTCAATAAAATGTAATGTGACCAAAAGAACTTCCATGTAGTCAAAGGCATCAAGATTCAGTTATGCCTCTTTGTAGGAACTCTAGGGGTTATTTATGCGATATGGGATATTTGTTAAATTATAATAGAGATGTATGGAGAAGCATAGGTAGGTTTTTATGTAGATAGGAGGGGAATATTGGTAACCCCTGTTTTGAAATGAATATGTGCAAACCCTTTTGAGGTCAATTTTGTTGTTGTTGCCATTATAAGTGTTTGATTGAATGAAAGAATGAAATTTAATGTTGTTTTCAAATGTGTTTAAAACTAATTAATATATATTGATGAATATTTTTACATAGATATAAATGGAAAAGACTTTTGGTTTAAGAATACATACAAACCCTATCCTTGTGAATTTTGCTTGTTGGTAGACTGTGATTTCAAATTGGCAATGTGATGAAATTTATGGATCGTATTAACATTATTTAAGGTTTTTATAGTGTTTTTATGATTATATATTAAAATAAATAGTATTTTAATCATCTGATATGTAGACTCTTTTATGAACATGTCCTTATTTTGTGTTACTTAACTTAATTACAAACTGTGTGTTTCAAAGACTAAGAGTGAAAGGTGAAGGCAGACATTTATAATGTGGGTAAGTTTGTGGTGTGATATTTGAAATTAAATTATTAATATATGGTTTTTTAATTCATATGGTGTTGGTAGTTATGACAATAAACCCTGTTTCTTGTAGTTATTTATGGTCATAGTAGACTGAGCATTGAACTTTTAAACGGATATGATCAAAAGTAACATGTTGAAAATTATTGGAATGTTTTTGTAAGAATATGTAATTCCATTAAATGTGGAAAAACTCTCTATTTTTATCAAGAACAAGTATGAGTTGTTTAACCTTGTCAAAGGCTTGTAGTTATGTTGTTTCCTACATAGTCAAGTGAAAATATGCTTAAAATGTGTAACAATGGGTTAGAAGAGTGAATAAATTGATTAATTAAGGTGTTATAGGTATATACAGACCATAAGAATCAATTTTTAATCTTTTAAATGCATCATAAATCATACATTAGATTTTTATTTGGTCTCAGTTGAGACCAAGCTAGTGAAAATCCCTAAATTAGGGTTTTACCCATATCTAAGGTTCTAATCAACCAAAAAGTCCAAATATTTTTAATATTACCAAATTACATGTGGAATAACTAATTATGATGATTAAAAAAGGTGTACAAACTGGAAATTTTGAATTTTTAAGGATGGGTTTGTATTAGGCCAAGGAGAGACCTAGTTCTTTAGGTCTAAAGAGAAAAGTGAACTTGTGTGAAGAGTTAAACTAACAAAATTAGTCCACACATATATTTTTATAAGGTGAATAATATTTAAGCATTGTATTTTTGTAAATTAATGTATTTTTCCCTTACCAATCATTAATGACTGTGAAAAGGGCTAGTAAGAGTATGACAATTGTATGCAGAGTGGAGTAAAGGGATAAGTTGAGAGTTGTATAGTGTTAGAGAGTTTATGAAAGAGTACAAAGGGTAATGAAACACCTAATCAACAAGATCAAATAATCTTAAGGTTCAAGAAATAAGGATAATTTTTAAACCATAGCAAGAAATTTAAACATAGAAGTCATTGTCAAGCATAGTGTGAGTGAGAAATAAGGTTTAGAGTAATAATTTGGTATATGATCTACATCATTTTGGTATTACTTCAAGGTAAATATTTTTTGGATTGTTGAAATATTTGATAATATGTGTTTTGAATTGAAATTTAGGATAGGTGATGAAAGACAGTGCTCTATAGAGAGAGATAACATGGAAGATGAAGATTTGGTTAGGATAATGACCCATATGATTGCTCCAATGGTTATGAGGATGGAGGCTATAGAGGATGTTCTCAGGGAAAGATAACAAAGAGAAAAAAGAGGAAGATAAGAAAGATAAGATAGGTAGTAAGGTGAAGTAGTACCTTTGCAAGTAAAGATAAAAGAGAAAGAGAATAGAGAGGTGATTCAAGGGAGACCAAAAGTGATTGTAGTAGTAGGTCAAGAAGTCATGGGAAAACACCATGCAAGGTAGATCAGACCATTTTTATATGGTAGAATGAGAAGAGATGTAGGTCCAATGAGGCATGGACCAAGACATAGATTTCAGGGGTAATGCTAGAATTACCATAGATAAGGACATGGGATAGAAAAGCGTCCAAGGAATAGGAGCAAAATTATGTGGTAGTAGAGAGGAGAATGAGGAGAGAAGGCATGACATGAATTAGTCATTAATTATAAGGAGAGTCTTATTTTAGTATAATCAAGCTAAGGAACTAGCCCAAAGAATAATTTTATTCAGAAGTAGATGCAAGGAAAGAAGTAAGGTATGTAATTTGGTAATTGATGGAGGTAGTACTAATAACATTATTTCATTAGAGATGGCACAAAAGGTAGGCTTGAAGATAATGCCACATACAAAACCATACAAAGTTGCATGGTTTCAGAAAAGACACTAAATACTGGTAAGTGAACAAAGTTGGGTTGATTTTTAGATAGGAAGGTACAAATATCAAGTGTTATGTGATATTTTACCTATAGATGTCTATCATTTATTTCTGGGGAGACCATGGTAGTTTGATAAGCATGTCATCCATGATGGTCAAGAAAATGTATACATTATTAAGCAAAGTGGAAAGACATATACACTTATCCCATTGAAAGGTGAAGAAGATAGGAGAGATGAGAGAATGATGATGATGATGATGATGATGATGATGATGATGATGATGATGATGATGATGATGATGATGATGATGATGATGATGATGAAGCATTATTGGAGTCAAACAATGGAGAGTTTGGGTTTAGTCAAAGTACCCAAGAAAGAAGAAAATAAAGTAAGTTATTTAGAGTTGGTTGATATGAGGAGTGAATAATGTAAGGTGCTGGTAAATAGTTTTCAAATAAATGAAGATACAACACCAAAGAGAGTGCTCAAGGAAGAAGATAACTGGAATAAGATGGGTAGTCAAGCTCATGTGACAAAGTACAATAGTATAATGATGTATATTGTAGCTGAGATGGAAAGGAAATGGATTGGGATTGACACCAATAAAGTGAAGAAGATGGAGATTAAAATTTACAAGGTAAAGACTCCATGTTTTATGTTTAATGAATTGATTTTTGATGAAAATTTAGGTATGGAGTAAGCAGCCAAAGAAGGAAGAGTAAATATATTAAAATGTTTGAAGGAGAGTATTGAACAAGAGGAGGATGTTGATGAGATGGGAAATATATATCAGGCCCATGAACAAGGTGACTATGTAGGAGTGATAAATCAAGAAGATGAGAGATGGAAAAATAATATGCAGCCCATGGATATGTAGGGGATTGGGGGCAGTCAAAATGATGTTGATGAATAATAACAAATCAAAAGTGTATATAATTATGAGGTATGCAAAGGACAAGAAGAAATGATGCATGAATTGGAATGGGTAATAAAATAAGTATTAGTAAAGGAGGAAGAGTCCATAATTGTAAAAGTGATGAATGATAGAGATAATGATAAGATGGATCAACTTGTATAAAAACAAGATTGGTATATAGATGCATGGCAAGAAGAAGGTAGCAAACATGTTTTCTTTAACAATTTAGTTTTGTGTGTAGGTATGTTGATTGAGGAGATGAAGTAGAAAAGGCATAAATATGGGTCCCAAGAGTATGTACACCTATATTAGAGGTAAGTGGAGGTAAATACCTTCTATGAGGAGATTCAATGCATTTAGGTAGCAGCATATACTAAGTGGATCACTAAGAAGCTATGGCATGATTTTTCTAGCTTGGTAGTATGATGTAAGGGGAACCCTTAAGGACTCTAAAATGGTTTCATTTTTATCTTATATTGGTTTTATAGGTGTTATAGGTAATTAGGAGTCTATATAGGTGTTATTAATTAAGAGTCCATATAATTCAAAATACTCATTTTCTCGCCAAAATTTCTTATTTGGAATTGGAATGTTGTTGAGCCTTGTATAAGGACTTTGGAGCAATTTATGAAGGTGGTAGATATATTAACATGCCTAGAGGTTTTAGGCAATATGGAAGGTCCATTAGATGGTCATTGGTCTATAGTTATGGTCTTATAAGTCATATAATGTGAAATTAGAGAAAATGTAGTGTGACCAAAAGGACCTCCACATAGTCAAAGGCATCAAGATTTAGTTATGCCTCTTTGTAAGAGTCTAGGGGTTAGTTAAATGATATGGGACAGTTACTCCATTTGAATAGAGATGGATGGAGAATCATGGATAGGTCTATATGTGGATAGGAGGGGAATGTTGGTAACCCCTATTTTGAAAATAATATGTCCAGACACTTTTGAGGTTAATTTTGTTGTTGCTACCATTGTAAGTATTTGATTGAATGAAAAAATGACATTGATTTTTGTTGTCAAGTGTGTTTAAAACTAATGAATATCTATTGGTGAATATTTTTTCCTCAATATAAAGGGAAAAGAATTTTGGTTTAAAAATACACACAAACCCTATCCTTGTGAATTTTGCTTATTGGCAGACTGTGATTTCAAATTGGCAATGTGATGAAATTTTTGGATGGTATTAACATTATTGAAGGTTTTTAGAGTGTGTTTATGATTATATATTAAAATAAATAGTATTTAAATCATCTAGTATGCAGACTCTTTTATGAATAAGCCCTTGTTTTGTGTTACTTAACTTAATTATAAGCTATGTGTTTCAAAGACTGAGAGTGAAAGGTGAAGGTAGACATTTCTAACATGGGTAAGTTTGTGGTGTGTGATTTGAAATTAAATTCATAAATATATCATGTTTTAATTTATATGGTGTTGACATTTATGACAAGAAACCCTGTTTCATGTAGTTGTTTATGGTCACAATGGATTGAGCATTGAACTTTTGAAAGGATATGATCAAAATTAATGTGTTTCAAAGTATTTGAACGTTTTTGTAAATGTATATTATTCCATTGAACATGGAAAAACTCTCTATTTTGATCAATAACAAGTATGAGTTGTTTAACCTTGTCACACACCTATAGTTATGTTGTTTCTTCCACAGTCAAGTGCAAATATGCTTGAAATGTGTAACAATGGGTTGGAAAAGTGAATACATTTATTGATGAAGGTGTTATAGGTATTTAAAAACCCTAAGAATCAATTTTTAAGCTTTGAAATGGGTCAAAATCACACAATATATTTTTTTTTGGTCTCGGCAGAGATAGAGCTAGTGAAAACCCTAAATTAAGGTTTTACCCATATCTAAGGTTCTAACTAACCAAAAAGTTCAAATATTTGTAATATTACTAAATTACATGTACCCTATCTTATTATGATGATTATAAGGTGTACGGACTGTAAAATATGGATTTTGAAGGATGGGTTTGCATTAGGCCAAGGGGAAACCTAGTTCTTTAGGTCTAAAGAGAAAAGTGAACTTGTGTGAAGAGTTAAACTACCAAAATTTTCCCACGCATATATTTTGACAAGGTAAATAAGATTTAATCATTGTATTTTCATAAATAAATGTAAATTTTCCATACCATTCATTAATGACTATGAAAAGGGCTAGTAGGAGTGTGATAATTGTATGTAGAGTAGAGTAAAAGGATAAGTTGAGAGTTGATGAAAGGGTAGAAAGGGTAATGAAACCAATAATAAACAAGATCAAAACATATAAAAGTACAAGAAACAATGATAATTTGTAAACCATAGCAATAAAGTTGAACATATAAGTTATTGTCAAGCATAGTGTAAGTGAGAAACAAGGTTTATAGTGATCATTTGGTATATGCTCTACATCATTGGGGATTGATTATAACCTACTATGGTGGAGGATTTGAATTTTTTTTTGCACATTTGAAGGGATATGATGGGAACTAGAACATATTTTTTTTCAACTTGAGGGTGTTTGTTGTGAAGTAGAAAGAACTTGATGTGAATGAGAAGGGATTTAATATGAACTAGAAGGTATTTGTTGGGAATTGGAGGGGACTTTATGTAAATTAGGGACTACTTGTGATGGATTAGAGAAAGGTATTTACTAGGAATTAGGAGTGAATTAGTGAAGATTAGGGAATTCTTATGATGGATAAAGGAAGGGATTTGATGGGAATTATGATAGATTTGATGTGAACTAGAAGGAAATTGATAAAAACTATAAGGGATTTATTGTTAACTATAAGGGATTTGTTAAGAATTTGAGGGGAATTGATGTGGATTAGGGAATTATTATGATGGATTGGAGGAAAGGATTTTTTGGGAATTAAGAAATACCTGATGTGAACTAAAAGACACATGGTGTGGATTATTGGTAGCTTGTAGTAGTGGATCCATTAGAGATGTTTGCTCAAGGTTCATGAATGGATCTATGCCTGATGGAGGATTAGCTAATGGATATTTTTGATATTCTCAAGGGGTGGAATTTGATTCATAGGTGGGGGAATGTTAAAATAAGCATCAACTAAAGAGGTATCTAAAGAAGCTATATGTTAACTACTCTGCTATAGTTGGGTGATAATAAGTTGGTTGTGTTGGGAGGGGTATACAAGTTTCCCTTTTTCTTTGTTATATGATTCTATATTTTGAATAGAACTATGTATGAGATATTTTTTGTGAGTGGAAGTGGAATCTAGTGATATCTCCTCTATTCAAACTTGGCTATGTACTTATTCTATTCTGAATGGCACATCCTTGTATTTGAATTGATATACCTCATCACGTGGGTTTTCATTATTTTAAAAATATATGAGTGGATCATAAGACCATTCATCATTAAGATTAGGGTTGTAAGAATGCAACTTTGTTTATACTTAGGCATGTTTGGATTGATAATATTTGCCTTGAATCAAAGTTGGTTATTTGAATTGATTAGAGTCAAAATTGTATAAAATACCTTATTTATCAATTCAATGTCAAATTTCAAATTTGAAAAGTGTGCCTAAGTCAATTTGTACTTTGGTGTGATATTTGAATGCCTCTTGGTCAAAATAGATTGTGTGATTGGACTTGTTAATGTCAAATTAGAATGTTGTACAATTCATTTTTTTCCATAAAGTTTTGGAATGTTAAACGATTTTTGAAAATTTGAACACTTGATATTTGATTTTGAAAACACTAAGTTTTTTTTATGTGAATTGTTATTTAGATTGATTTGGATTGCAATTTTTAACTTAAAAAATTAATCTTTTTAAAGTTTTATTTACTTTAACCTTTAAACTTTGAACCTGAGAATTTGGACTTTGATTTTGAATTTAAATTTGTCTTATTTTGATTTAATATGTTTGACATGAATTGAATTGTTGTATAGGTTAAATTTGAATTTTAAGTTTGAAAATGTTTGACTTGGTTTGAAATTTGACCTTATTTGACATTTAAATTTTATTTAAGTTAAATTAAATTTGAATTTTGAAAATGTTTAACTTTGGTTGACTTAGAATAGTTGATTTTAGACTTTCTTGTTTGACTTTGAAAGTTTGATTTGATTTAAAGGTTGGCTTTAATTGAATTTGATGGTTTGACTTGGATTTATAAAACTTGAATTGATTTGAAATTTTTTATTTGTTTGGAAAATGAGAATGATTTGGATTTGAATTAGATTTGGAATTTGGATTAGAATTGTATTTAGATTTAAATTAGAATTGGAATTAGATTTTGGCCCAAATAAACTTGTTATATATTTGATTTCAAATGGGTAACATGATAGTACAACACAAACAAGGTACTATTTTACTTGGATAACATGATGTTTAAAAGGGGATCAAAATTATTAAAAAATTGGGTAGAGTAATGTCTTATAGCACAAATGTGTAATGAAAAAGTTTTGGACTTAGGATAGTTTTTATTTGTTTGATGTGTAAGGTATATCATGTAAAACATGTATAAGACAACAAATAATCAAGCACATGCATAATGTACAAGCCCTATTTTTAGTGGAATAATGGTTGTGTAATGTGACTATAGCCCATGTATCCACCTTACAAGAATAAGGAACATGTTAATCTCTAAAACCTCACTTCAAGCGGTATGTTATGATATCTTGGGTGAGGTTGGTTTCCATCACACTACAAATCATTTACGACCGAAAGGTCTTAATATAATTTTTTGATAAGTTTTTTGAAAATGGTCCCCAATATATATTGTGGTACATGGGGCTCAAAATCCATCAAAGTAGAACAAAGAATAGGCCATTTTAAAGAGGTTTTATCCCCTTAATGACCACTTCAAACATGAGATCTCAGTGAAGTGCTACCAAAAATTTGGACTTATAAGGTGGTATCTGATAGCTTAGCTTCAAAGATAAACCCCTTTATTTTAAGAAAACCTTTATGGGGAATTTATCTATGATTTTAAAAAAATTATCCTAAATTTATATAATCTATTAGATGTATGGGTTTGGTATGCACACTAGGAGATGAAATACCATTCAGAACACCCTAGAAACTTATAGATGGTGATGAAATCCAACTCACACACACAAAAAAAAATTGATGTTTCATAGTTGATCCTTATGATCCCACAAGGGGTAAAGACAAGAGCATGATCTAGTTATGCTTTAGGAAAGGACAATAGTAACCTACATTTTTATTCAACTAGGGTCCCATAAGAGGGAAATGGGAGAGCATACACATTGTAGGTACCCACAAGTAAATAAATAATATAAACACATAATCAATGATAACACAAGTATTTTTAAAAAAAGAAAACATAAATGTTGCTTATTTTTGTGCACTAAAATAAAGTGTGTTTGTAAATTTTTTGTCCTGGAAATAACTAATTATTTGTCAAGTAAACCTAAAAAATTAGATTAGAGTCTGAATTATGGTTTTTGAATAACAAGGGAAGTTAAATTAATGCTTATTTTAGCCTCAAGAATTTTTAACAGAGTGATCTTACCATTTAATAGGGCGATTCCATCATTTATTAAATTAATCTCATCAATCTACAAATATAGAAATCAAAATACAAAAATATGATGATTCTATCGATTACTAGTGTGATATCACTATTTTCAAGAAAAAACATAGTAAAAAATAAAACAAAATTAAAATCACTATTTATATTATCATTCTACCCATTTACAAGAATGAAATCACTGAAATGCAAGAAATAGAGGGAAAGGGGTTACCAAGGTGTTTCCACCAATTTATAGGTTGATCCCACCAATTTATAGTTTGATACAACTATTACTTTAAAATTACAATATGTGTAAAATTCAAGATAAAATCCACCATTTCATAGGTCAATACCATTGATTTATAGGGTGATATCATTGTTTACCTAAAATATATATATATAACCAAAAAATAGAATAAAAATGATACAATTGATTATTAGGGGGATATTGTTGATTATGTGAAGTGATCTCTCTAATTAGCATAGTGTTCCTACCACTAATCTCAAAATAAAATTCTGATAAATTAGAAGAAAATAAAGAGAATATTAGATCAATTTTAAGTTAATTTATTAATTATAAGAATGTTATGACTTTTTAAAGGAGGTTCTAGGTGTTAATCCCACCAAGTGTGCCATATATAAACACATGAGTATGAGGGAGTTAATTTTTTGTTAGTATGAAATTTAAATGAAATGCATACAACATAAAATAAAATTTCATGTCCTCAAATTAGGCAAGATCAAGGAAAGAGAGAAATAAATGTAGTGGAAAATAAATAAAACACAATGGTATTCCTTCCCTTTAGATTCTCTTCCTTTCCAGAATATATGTTTAATTGGCTCAAATATAATGATTAGGATCTTTATCAATGTCATGGCATCATTATAACATCATATCCCATTATGCTATGCATGTTTTGATTGATCAATGAATAACTTGGTAAAATGTTTTCTTCAAGTTTTGGTAGAGTAAGTCTAGAACATAATTTTTTTATTTTGAAGAAGAGGAAGGTCTCCTGAATTATATATTTGTCTGTAATGTGAGCCATTGATCCAAGATGGAGATCATGGTTGAGGACCAATCATCATCCTCATAAATGATGGAGGGTGAATTTGTAATCAAGTCCATAAATGGAATCATGGAGTATGTAAGAGTTTCAAATTATGAATATATCATGTGTGTAAGAGGTTTTTAAGAGCATGTTGAGTGTGTAAGAACATGTCATAACTTTTGCTTGGATACTTACCTTGATGATGTCATCTTTGGTGAGACAATAATCCAAATTTTATTTAAGAAATTCTAAAAGGCTATGGAATTGACAATTATAGGATAATTAGGCCTAATTAACAAGGGTTAATTAGCCATGGGAATTAATATGACTTTTGTAATGTTGTTTATCAATGAAACATTCTATTTAATTATCTTGTGGTAACATTTACAAAGTGTCAACTTGATTTAGGATGTTATTGGTAATTTTGATGTTGTGTTACAGTATGTTACCCAAATTAAATATGTTTCATCATGATTTGGGATTAAATTGTTAATTCTATAGATGATTTGGAACAATTGATGATTTCTAATTAGATTGATGCATTTTTGCAGAAGGTCATTTTGATTACAATTTAGACACGAAAGTTATTAAATTGGAGTGTTTACATATATTATAAAATTATATATTAATATGTAATGTATAGTGTTAAATTATATAATACTATATATATATATATATATTTATATATTATATTATTATATAATATTTACATTTTTTTATATTAATTTGAATAAATATTAATATATATATATATAGCATATATTATACTATATATAATATAATATAATTATAATATATATTATTTATTAATCATATACTATATATAAATGGTATATAACATATATTATATATTGTGATTGCAACTAGGTAGCATTCTATCATTCTCATTTCCCTCAATTTCACACAAGGAAACAAAACATTGTAATTCATCTTTGATTTTTTTGAATTATAGAAAAAAATTAGGAGGATATATACCATATTATTTTATAGTCCCTCTATAGGAAATGTCAGACAAAAATACTCCACCATGCTCTAAGAAAATGGCCCAACTGGTGAAATCCTAAACCTCATCTAAAAGCAACCTTATGCTTGTGTGACTCTATTGGCATACTAATAGAAGTAAACATCAAAAATAGTAATAGTAATTACAAACATCATAGAGAGACATGTTATGGATATTATTAAAATAATACCATCCCATTCTTAGTCATTATGCCCATCATCAAAATTTCAACTACTCTGTCAAGGTTTAGGTGTGTGTCAATGGCTAGTGGGAAATATTTATTCAAATCAAATATTTTTTGGCATGATTTTTATAATTTTTTAAAAATACAAATTAATATAATTAATAATAAGCTAAAATCATCCCAAAATAAAACATATATTATCTTTAGATAAATGTGAAATGGAAGATTGACTATGTTATAAGACCCACCAATCCATGTCAACATTTTTTGGAAGGAAAAGGCATTCCATTAAAATACACAGACACAACCCCCAAACATATATTTCACAAGAGACACATCCCATAAATCAAAATTTAAATCATGTACTACATTTAAATGGTCACTAGTTTCCTATTAATATACCAATTAAAACTCTAATCACATGCAAGAAAATGAACTAGCTCAAACACACTATGTTTTCATTGAAAAACCAAAATGAAGCTACATTGCCACAAATAAAGTAATAATTTGGTGCAAATGAACCTAATAATTTGTAATTGATTAGGGGAAGGGGACTAATTACTAGATAGGGTTCAAAAGTTGTGATTGTAGTTGTGAATCCTTTATGTTTTAATTATGTACAATTATTTGTGTAATTTTTATAAAAGACACCTATACATTATATTAAGGTATTTTCATTATTTAGACAAACAATATAAAAATAATAAACTTATGTTTAAAAAATTACATACATATAAAGCATTATACATCATAATTTTAAAAAAATGTATAACATAGTGAAAATAATTCATATCTTATTAAAAATCATATACACTTTGTAAAACATTACATCCTTTCCATATTTCTTTAGGTGTAAATAATTTAAAACGATAAACTTTTGGTTATATATTTTGGCTCCAAGTTTTCAAAATTTCAACCTATTGACTTCAAATTTTGTCTCCAACCTATTTAAATTTCAAACTTATAAATCCAATATTTGGCTCCAAAGTATTTTAATTTCAATATTTTGGATATAAACTATTCAAATTTGATCATTTTTGGTTCCAAGACTCATCCTCTGCATATGTATTCCATTATATAGTTAAACCAAGCATGCATGATGCATGGCTATCCCTTCAGAGGCGAGGCTCACTCTCACCTTTATCCTTTCATTATTATAAGCTATACATAAGAGGTAGAACACAATCAGTATACATAAACAAAATGTAGTTAGTATGGCATAGTAATAGAAACAAGTTTTAAAGAGGAGCTTTAAGTCATCTAAGAAGGAGATGGAGGCTTCCAATGGAATAACCTTAAATTTTCCTTTTTTTGATATATTTTTTATTCTATTTTTGGGTTTATTTCTTGTGTTTTTTTTACCTTCTTTGATGGCACTCCTACCTTCTCAAGAAACAATCTAATGTGCCTCACTGAAAAATCCTTTTAATTATCCACATTTAATCTCTTCTGATATTATATAGGGACAACATAAAAATTTTACCTAAATATTACACTCATATCTACCACATTTTGATAGCCTTTATTTTTAAGGGTCATCTTGAATGTTGTCTTGACATAGTGGGATTTAGTAGCATGCCAATGGGGTTGTAATGCCCCCTAACCCATGTTGTTATTTTTTTAGTATATTTGTGTGTATTCCTTCTAGGGGTCATATTATATATTTATCTCTCAAATTTAGGTCTTTGAAAAAGATATTTATTCAATCTAATGGATTTTATTTAGTTTTTAATATTCACTATTAATTAAAAGAAGTTTTCTAGAGCTTTGAATTCTCTAGTGTGGCTTTGGACAAACACATTGATTTTTAACAGGTAGCATAGGATTTAATTCATCATGGAGGAATGAATAAAGAAGATAAATTCAAGATTATTAATGGTCTAAGTATATTTTGTTTGTAAATTTCATGAAGCTTTTAGATACTCTATTTTTCTTTAGGGGATGTACTAGTTTGCATTTAGATCTCATGGGCATCATATGATCTTGGTGGGTATAAATATTTGCATTTAGATTTATAATTTAGTTGTTGATATTATTAAATGGAATTACTAGGTTATTTATAATAATCAAAGGTTTTATTTGAAAAGACATAAAAGAGTATCCAGTTCACATTTTTTGAATGTGTGTTAGTTCAGTTCACCTAAAATTTCATCTTGATTATATACCAATTTGAACTAATGTTATATATGTATATAACAATAGGTGACCATGATTTTTTATATTTTATATTGTCAAAATATGTTTTTTGATTAATAAATAGATACATCTTTTTTGGGGTGATATTAGAACTACCCATAACTAATTCCATCTGACTATCATTTTATGGGTAATTATGCTTATTATTAGGTATTCAGAGGCCATTATACATTATACAAGAGGAGTATGCATATGTTCAATTCATCCAATTTTTTGAGGTAAATATGGGCATCTATCATAGATTTATACTATACATCCTATTTACCATAATAGCTATTATATCATAATAACTCTCTACATATTTATAGTCTATCCTTTATCCAATTCATCAAGTTTATCCTTGAGATTTGATATCTATTATATCACATTAGTAGTTAGGATTTATTAGTAATTGGTATCTATTATATTTTTGGTTGTATGATATATACATAGTGGCATCATATTTCAACATTCCTTATCATATATCCTATCCATTTTGATAGATTTTAAGATTTTTAGGAACACTAGGTGGAAAGAAATGGTCATTTTTTATGTTCTTAATTTACTTGGCATGATTTAAAGTCTTTTGATATCAGTGTAGTAATTTTAATAATTTTTGGACATTACATGCATTTTTTTACCTTGAATTAATTATTATTTTTCAAGGTTACCCTATTATATATTTCCATAAATATTGTACCTTTAAAATTTAGTGTAATAGAATATAGTAGTTATATGCTTCCATGGTCTCTTTCTTTTATTCAGTTTGTAATTTATTTATTGGTTTAATCTAAATTAATTTTACCAACTTCCTAGTTCTTTGAAACTTAGTAAGCTAGCTCCTACTCTTTGTCTCATAGTCTATGGAGCTACTAGATCTACCCATGTTTCCCATTTTTTAAAGGGAAAAAGAAAGGGCTACATAGATGAGATCTATATTTGACTAGTTAGTATGAATCTAAATTGAATGGATCAACCTCACGTAAAATTATAGGATTTATTACATGGCTAGACATGTATGTATATGTGACTTGATCTTGAAAAGTTGAGGTTGATTTCAAAGAAAAATTATATCTTACTAGAATAATTCTCACTTCCAAATATTTAGATCACCATGTGGATTACAAAAAAAGTACTTTTCAACTATAAGTGACTTTCTTGATTACTAGGTACAAGGTATGATTTTTATAGTTACGTCGAGACTATGCTTTTGGGTATGAAACTTGAATTTGAGTACATAAATATCAAAAAAATAGGATAAATTAATCAAAAAATTAGGAGAAATTAAATGCAAAGATATTTTATTAAATAACCTCATAGATTCTCTTTAGACTATATTTAAATTTATTATTATTGCCTTTTAAAAAATTTGGGTACAAACCAATGGGTTTTATGTTATTGCAAAACTTCATCCAAAAGTGCCCTTAAACATTATCAAGGATGTTGGAAAGGAGTTCAATAACAAAGTGATTTTGGATACATATTGTAAGTTCTATGACTATTATAGTGGTGGTATTAGGGACAAGGCAACTAACATTTGACACTTAACGACATAAATTTGATTTATTTTGAAAATTTATACTATTAAGATTTCAATCTTAGTTATTACATAATAACACTATCAGATGGTGATTCAAATTTCAATGATTACATGTGTACATGAAGACGTGTGTTGATGGATTAAATGTAGAATTGGAAAGGTTGTTTGATTTTACATTATGATTTGTATATCCTATGAATGTAGTTATTTCTATAAGGTTGTTAAGGGAAAAGGTTCAAAATATTTTTTTATGTTAATGATTAGGAAAAATAAAAATCTAAGAGTGAGCACTAAGAGACTATAGAACTTGATTACCATTATGTGCTTATTCATTGAGGGTTGATAAATGATTGATTTGTGGGTGGGTGGCTATGTCAATGGGAAATGGATAGAATATTTTTTTCTTTCCATGAAATAGAGAAAATAAAAATTGACCTCCAAGCTACATTTACTTATAACTTGTTAATTCACCAAGATTTTTTTTCAATTTTCTCTAAAAAATATTTAGATTTTGTTAAATATGCTTCATCCTCATTGCAATGCATAAAATACTTTATAGGATGGTCATAATGTCATTGAA
>JARHVA010001751.1:1080000-1280000 GCA_037957365.1 Torreya grandis | reverse complement strand
CCTGGGGGTTGCCGACGTCGGCCGATCCATGACCGACGTCAGTTGCATTCCTGTCTTATCCTACCGACGTTGGTTGGCCAGACCAATGACAGTCTCTGTGACACTCTGCAACTCTCCTGCAACCTCCTCCATGTCTGCATCAGTGAAGCTTTTAGCTCCACAACCTAACAATCTCCCACTTGGAGATAAATAGCTACACTGTACCTATACCTGTACTCTGTCTAATCTATTTCTTGGTTTGTATCCCTCTTCAAGATCAATCCTGAAGACAACCCACCACACATCCCATGGTGTACCTCCTATCATCCGAGTACCCTGCCACATCAGAACCTACAAATGCATGTAGTGGAGTCCTAACCCTGCATAGTATGAATCCCTGCTGCTGGTCCCTCTCAAATACCTGAGAACCCACTTCCCCAAATTGGCTCCTAACTCTCTAACAGCTCCCACTACATGCGAATACTTAGGTCTATACCAGACCTCATGTGATTTTAGACACTATACCTATCTAGCCCTTAGTGTGCTCTGGCTCTGCATCCTAAACCTTGCTAACACCTGATTCACATTAGCTCCCACTGGAGACAAAATCAACTTGTGATCTCCATGTCTCCCATGTCAAAGAATTTCACTACTCCAAACTCCTCATGACATGCCACTGAACTAACCTTACCCTTAGCTTAGCAAAACCCTATATGTACAATCCTGCTAGCAAAACATACCATCCACATACAGCAATAGAATAATGTTGTAATCATCATCCACCTAGTAAGACAAACCACAGTAGTTACCCTGACATTGACTAAAGCCATGCTTCATCCTCCACCTGTCAAAACCTATACCACTGTCCTGTAGCTCCTCAAGACCATATGGCTGGTCTTCCGTATCACGTATCCATTCACTCTATTCTTTAACTAAGGAATCCATTCATCTCTATGCTATCATACCTGTTGGCAACCCTACCAAAAACTCCACTTGGTTCTGCAATATATCCTCATACCATGCACCCACCTATTTCCTAGATCCTTCCTGCTCTACAATCAGTAACAAGTATAAAGAAGAGGAACAATGAATTTGAGGGCCTACTTACATCTTTAATCCTCCATATGGGTGTTTGAGACTCCTTGATAGTGTGTCATCCACCCAAAATCTGTTACAGTGACTGACCTCGGTCACGCCATAGTCTGCATCCAACCAACGTCGGTTCCCATGCATCTGTCCCTGACTACCGACCCTGCCATCATCGGTGTCTCTACTACCGACGTCGGTCCTCCTAACTGATGTCGGTGTTACCTATTATCGACGTCGATCCTCATGACCGATGTCGGTCTTACCCTACTCGACATCACTGGCTTTGATCTGCACATGACCGACATCAGCACCTGTTTGTTCGACACCAGTTCCTCCTAACCGACATCAGTATCTGTGTTCGCCTGTGAGTGATGACTTTTTACCCACAAGCTCCTTTGAATCAATCCCCATGTCCAAACTACCCTGCTCAGAAGTATCCAGCCCCATCCACTGGTCTCTGTCTGCCATCTCCTCCAAGTACACCAAGGCTTTCCAGTTCTTAAGCACGTCAAATATATCTATCTTTAGCTTAAGAACATGCATCTCCTTCCTGCTCATGTGACCAAGCCTATGAAGCCACGTCTCTACAATAGAAGAAGAATCAATAATATAAACAAGTAGATAAAGAGTACCTATTTTCTTACCAACAGCTAATTCAAGTGCATCCGCTGTGAGAGTTCTTGTGCATCTCTCATTACCCAATCTTTCTGAAGAAATTAGCCATATCTCCAAACCTGGGACCTGCATGACCTTCATCAACACCTGTGTGTTGGCTGCCTATAATTTCAGCTTCACTTCCCCTTTGCCAATTCTTTGGCAAGGCTCATCAGCTCCTCTACCTGGGGCTGCATGGAAAGAGGCAACTAAATCTTTTAACCAAGATTCAACTTTATCCAAGAAACCTTCCAGAGCATCCTGTGCAACAACACCTGCAACATCTACTTCTTTAGTTCCTTCATGCTGATCTGCTACCAACCAACAATATTCTTTTACCTGCTCTTTCTTTCCATGGGACCATAAGTGACCATCTGTGCTTTTCAACTCCTCCATTCTTAGCTTACTTTCATCTGCCATTGCTCTACTCCCACTCAATCAGAAACCTTGAGAGTGACCTATAACCAAACACAAAACCTGCTCCCTGTAACCTTAGCTCTGATACCACTTGTCAGGATACATGAAACACCAGAAGCACACAGTTGATTACCAAACCAAGAAACTTAATATGTGGAAATTAACCAGAATAACAAGTAACTAGAATTCAGAATAACACATGATATGAGAGACAATACACAACTTGTATTAATACTTATACAGAAAAGAATACAATAAAGAAGATGCCACTTCTTCTCCACCACCTCTTCAGAGGCTTCCCACACCTCAAGTGAATAGTAATTCTCTCCTTAAAGCTCTCTCTCTTAGGTCCCAACACACAACTCAAACTCTAAGTTGGTGTTCACCTCCTGTGCTCCATGCACACCACAAGTGCTCCACACACTCCACAAGTACTCAAAGTACTTCAAGTAGATCTCCCATGAACCTACAACAACCTGCAATTCAATAGACCATACTTATGGAAGGAACTCACTTTCCTTCCTCTTTGCTCTATCTGAGTACACACCTATACTCCAAGTAGATCCTGCCTGATTCTACTCCCTGTTGTGTTGCTATCCTATTTGATCTTGCACACTTGCAAATAGACCTGGTTCTGCACACCTGTGAACCTTGACCTTGCACACACATACACCTGTAGATCAATGATCTTACTTACCATGTAGATATCCTATATAGGCCATGCACACCTGCTGACCAAGATCTTACACCCCTGAAGAATCTTGCTAACTCTCTAAAACCAGCACCCACCTTGGTACTACTGTGGAACTAGGAGGAACACCCTTGCTCACCTCACACATAGGAGTTAACTTTGCTCAACTCAAACTAGAACAACTTTCCAATACAACCATGAGTCTATTATATAGATCTCATACAAACAATGATTAGACATCTAATTACAATAATTAGATCCACAGCTCTCAGTCTAAAAATAGATCTAATCATGCAAACACTTGGTTTGTTAGCTAACTGCCCGTAATAAACACAGTCCGAACCACACAGGCGACCGACGTCGATCCCTGTCCGCCTGAGGGTCGCTGACCTTGGCCGATCCATGACCGACGTTGGTTGCATTCCTGTCATATCCTATCGACGTCGGTTGGCCAGACCAACGCCAGTCTCTATGACACTCTGCAACTCTCCTGCAACCTCCTCCATGTCTACATCAGTGAAGCTTTTAGCTCCACAACCTAACAAGATGTGTAAAAAAGTGGGTCCATGATTCAAAAGTGTATTATCGATAAAAACCTTTTTTTTTTAATATTTAGATGTTTAAATTGCTAATTAATGTGAAATAAAAAGGGAAAGTGATCATAAAGGACAATGTTTGGTAATGTATCCACCAAAAAAGGAAAAAATATTTAAAAGAGAAATGCAATTACGTGGAGATCATGTCTCTATCAAGACACTTTAAAAATATATTAGATCCATAGTGGAGTATGTTTCATGTGTGTCATGTACCATTCATGGGGCCATAAAACCCAAATTTATAATTCATATATAAACATGCCTTTTGTTCACCTGATGTATACCACATAGGGAGGTGAAAAAGCTTTTTAGTTGGCTATTTAATCATATTAAAATCCCCACACATAACCCAATGGACATTTGGAAACTCTTAAAAAATCCACTATCAAAGAGATTCCATTTA
Source organism: Torreya grandis (assembly GCA_037957365.1). Classification (NCBI taxonomy): domain Eukaryota; kingdom Viridiplantae; phylum Streptophyta; class Pinopsida; order Cupressales; family Taxaceae; genus Torreya; species Torreya grandis. The sequence continues at coordinate 1,276,171 of JARHVA010001751.1, read as the reverse complement.
TATCATGTCATTAGATACATAAATATTAATAAAACCAAAAGAGTGATATCAATATTAAAGAGCACCCAAAGAACATGATTAGAAGGGTCACACCAATGATACACATAATGTGGCCACCATTTTAGAGAAATAAATGTTATCAATCCTTCATTAACTAGTATTTTCTACTACTCAGGACTAAACTATCATGTTAGATTAATTTTCTTATAGTTTTATTAAGAATTACCACCACCTTTACTTATTATAGATAAAGAATGTCTAATTCTTGAAATTTGAGCCAAAAATATCACATAATATACTTGTGATTTGAGTTTATGAGACCCCACACATTCCATGAGAATAAATTCATGGATTGATCAAGTCAAGAGACATATCCTCAAAACCTAAGCCCTCCAGGGCACCAAACCTATTATTTATAAATTATTATTGGTTTGATTATTGAAAATCATTAAGCTAAATCAATTATGTGGTTCTGAAACATACTCTCCTTCTTCTAAATGATAAGGAGGATTTTGAGATCATAATGGTGAATCTGGGTATGTAGAATCATGGAAAAAATTTAATGTGAATCTTGAGATTTAACTTGATACAAATACTAAGAAACTAATAAACAAGTGTAACAAGAGGTGTACTAAAAAATGAGGTTTTTATACCTCTTTTAATATTTTAGTTTGATTATGATTGATCTCCCTAAAGGTTTGAATAAACTACCTTACAAATTTAGACGTAGTATGATCCTAAGGATTTGATCTTGAGGATGATTTAATGACTTTTATGGTGGTTATTCTAATAGTAGGGTTAGAAGTAGTTCTCTTATAATGATCCTTATTATGCCCTTCTATCGTGGTCTAGCCATCTTTGCCACTATTTAGGTTTTTAGAACATGGTTTTGTCTTTGATTTATTAAGAGAAGAAAATAATGGGAAATATATAATATTATTATTTTTAGATTAAAACCATAAACATTATTTGTAAAATTAATGTATAAAATTTATTTTAATGAAAAACTTCACCCACTATAATTTCAATAAACTCCTTAAGGTATCAAGAGAGATAAAATTACACACAAACCCTTTTTTGGGACATGCTAAATATAGTTTATAGGGATTTTGAATAATGTGGATAATGGTGGACGCTATTTGGTCAAGATAATTCTAGCAAGGCAAAGGAATTCCTTGAAATTCAAATTTTACCAAGACCTTAAGTGCTATGTGTTTAGAAACAACAAAAGCATGTGTCCAAGGCAATAAAACCATAAGAGATCTACAAATATACCAAGTAGAGGAGTTATTTAGAATAATCCATTAATAGATGGGTTTATAAAAACACAATAATAAAAAACCTTCATCATGTTTTGGATGCATTCTAGTGTAATTTCACGTTGCATCTAAGCATATTGCACCCACATTTTCAAGATACTTTTAAATGGAATAATGCCTAAAATATAACCTATTAAAGATTTTTTTTCTTTCCATTTATAGGGGGAATAAAATTTAAGAATAGGAAAAAAATATTAGACTGCTCGGGTATATATCTCATGCAATACCTCAAGGATGAATTTTTTAGGCTTCTTGAGTGAAGGTGCCATTCTTAATAGATTCGCAATCATCCTTTTAGTTTAAACAAATGGGATGGATATGGAAGAGGATATTAAATAGGTCATGACTTCTTTAATCTGAGGCTTCCTAAGTAAATCTTAAATGCAAAGGACACATGCTAAATCCAATATATTCTAAAGAGAGTGCAACTAAAAAATGGAAAAATCACAATAAAAACCAATGGAAACACATATTAAACCCTAGCAAAGCTCCTATAAATTTATTTTGTTTTAATTTTGTGTTTAGTTTCTTTTGTTAGTTAATATTTGTTTTAAAATCTGGACACAGTATGAATGTAATTACATTTATTAGCCATAAAATATAATCAAATTTTAGATAGATTGTATTAAAATCAAGGTGAAATATATAATGTCACAAAACCTAGAGCATTATAATAAATATAAATATTATATTTGATGTTTCTTTATTTTACTATGCACTATACTAACATTTAAAGGGAAATGTTGACTAAATAAATGCCATCAAAAAATTTCATGATAGGTAAGATGACAATCTAGTTTAGTCCCTAAGTACATTAAATATTAAACCAAAGATCTCATTCAAATTTAAACTCTATATATGAGATGTGGTGCACCTTAAGTTTGGGGTTCACATGCTACTTAGATGTCATGTAAGAATGTTAAAATTATTCTTTTTAAAGTTTAACATATTTTTAACTTATATATTTTATTTCAAAAGTTGGAATAGAGGAAAGTTACATTTTTAATTGATTTAAAATAATAAGTTTGAAATACATTGAAAAAATTTGTCTAATACTTTTACATAAATAAATATGTTGTACATCAAGTATATAATAGTTATGAATCCTACATGTCATGATGTAATTGGTAATTTTTAGGTAAAATTTGGGTATCTATTACATAGTATTATTCCAAATATTGGTTATTAATATAACAAGAACAACGCATGATGTTGTCATGAACCATTTTAACTATTGGACCACATCCACCAATTGGCTCATTTCCACTTACCTTATTAACAAGAAACCAACATACATGGATCCAAACATTTAAATGAAACTAAGAAAGGTATAAGGGCCCATAAAAAACATGGGAAATATTTGATGGGTTACTGAATCTGACATAAGAAGAAAATCCTAAAGCTGAAGAATGAAAAATAGAAAAAAATTATATGCACAAAAAAAACAAAGCAAAAATGGAAAATAAAATAAACAAAATATCATGAAATCAAATAAAGAATAAATAGAAGGAAAAAATCATAGAAAAAATTTCTAGTAAGGCCCTAATTTTAACTAATGGATTGTATACAAAAAACCACACTAAAAACATTATAATAATAAATAATGTACCACAATTAGTTGTCTACATAATGCCCTTACTTTGATGTGTGTATGTGATGTGAATGCATATGTGTGTTAAATTAAAAGTAATGATAAAATAAAACATTCACATACATTTACCTAAGGAAGGAAGGATTAAGTGAATAGATATCTTGAATTCACCCACATGCAATGAGAGCTCTTGGAAATTATGAAACATTCCTACAAACAAAAATTTAATTTGAAAATAAATGAGCATAGGGATGAATACATTTAATTTTATGCAAACCATGTTTCCATAACTAGTAAAAAAAACCCTTCTCATATTCTTCTAGTGCTTACTCATGATTATATATTTTAATGTAATTCCTAATAAATCAATTATGTTCCTTGATCAAAGAAGTGGATACATGAATTTTGGAAATATTTGGCACCTTCATTTCTCTCAATTCCACTCCTATATCTCTATAGTTTGATAAATTCCATTTAATATTTATTTATCTTTTTCTTAATTCCTCTCATTTTTTCTCAATCTTGAAAATATGTAGATATATGCATCCTTTTTAGGTGAGGGATTGTAAAACCTATTCTTGCATTCACAAATCTCAAAATAAAGAGTAATTTCACCATGTGGCATTACATAATATATATGAAACTTGATAAAATTATTGAAAAAACATACAAAAATAAATGTATGTAAACATCATAAAATATCATCATGTAAATATTAATAAGTATGATAGATAGACAAATAATATGTTTAAGTGAAACCACATAACGTAGATAACTTGATGAAAAAATTGATAGGTGTGTGAACCCTCAAATGAGGATGAGATAGATTGGGGAAACAATATACCCTAATGTATCCAAGTGTTTGGGAAAAAATATATGTGTTAATGAAATTAGATGCCCTAAGATATAAAAATTTATAACAAGAGATGTATCATATGTGAAAAATTATCATGTGAATGCGTATGTAGGATAATGTCATGTCCTGATATATAAGTAGTGAAAGATCACTAGAATTAAGGGCGTAGGAGGCTCCATAAAAAATATGTATCAATAAGACTCAATGAGAAAAAAATTGTAAACTATGCCCTCAAATAAAATAGGCATGCTTCATAGTATGGAGTGGATAATGCTAGTAAGATGTCCTTGTTAATGTAAGATATAACAAGTGAATAATTCAGGATGAATGTGAATTTATCATGTCCTTAGTGTAAATATGTAATTCATATTCTCTATAGGTATAACATACATGTCTCGATCTATGTAATATATATTCTTGTATCTAGTAGGTATGACATCCATGATGTGATGAGATTTAAAAAGTATAGAAGGAACATGGGCTCATTAATGTAATATCTCAAGGCACAAAGGTAATGAATATTTAAATAAAAAATATAATATCAATGAGTCTAAATGAGAGTAAATTAGTATGATTATTCCAAGTGCAATGAAAATTTTATATATGTAGTAAATTCATATGACAAGTCTATGTGCACCCAAATTTTACATAGTGAAACATTTCTAATATATTGATGATGATGAAATAATTTATTATTTTATGATCCACAAGGAAATTTATAAATCCTTATTCCATTTTTACTTCCCTACTCCTCTATTGACTCCTTTTAGTCCATTTTGGTTGAATTTTGTAGATTTTATTAGCTTGTTTTAAAAACTTCCTATATAGGACAAAGTTTTGCTCCAAGTGATAAAAATGCTGCCATCTATTACAAAATCACCCCTCAAATTACATAACTATCATGTCAGTTACATAATTTACCTGGTGGTTCTATCTTAAATAGATGGTTTTGTATTAAAATAAGGTTGATTATGTAAATGTAAGTGGTGATTCTATCAACCAAAGTGGCAGTTTTACAACCACCCCAACATAAAATGGTGGTTATGTCTCTTTGTATATGTTTTACAAAATTAAACATCAAAAATCAATCCTTGACATTTTTTGCATGATATTTTTATCATTTTTATTATTTTATCCATCCTAAGTTCATCTAAAATCAATCCAAACTATCTCATTCTAATTTAGTCATTTTGAGTTCCTCCTAAGTTCAACTCCTATTTTTACGCAATTAAACTCCTTCATGTAAGCTCCCAACTCTTTCTACAAAAGGACATTTTTGGATTGAATTCATATCTATAAATTTCCATTATAAGTTTTTATTTTTAATATTTTTTAGCCATAGTACTACTAAAATTACTTTATGGTATATCCTCTATAGTTTTCATGTTGACTACATTGCCATAGTTGAAGAAGTGATATTGGTCTAGCAATTCAGTCTTTACTAATTAGGGCATTAGTTAGCCTCAGTTCAATTGATCTCCATTTGTGGTTGTGTCTCTTATAATTCCCCATTTTTTTATATATTGGTCATACTCTAGTTAGAAAGTTCATAGAATTCACACAAGGATAAAAACGATCTAGCATACTGGGAATTATTTCATCAACAAAACACATGCATTCTAGTTGATTTATGCCTTGGTCAGGTTGGAGTAGCTTTTGATTTTAGTATTGTTTATTTTTTATATTAGATTATTGGAGTTATTTTTTCATTATATAAATCCCATAATTTATAAATGAGCATATTTTATAGGGAGATAAGTTTATTTCTTTTCATTATCTTTGTTGCCAAAAAGAAAAAATGGTTAGTATTGATTGTGTTTGTATTCCAATAGATTTATTTTCCTTTCATTAGAAAACCACTCCATAAAAAATTCATAGGAATATCTTAGTAAAATTTCAAAATATTTATATCCAGCATAGCATTTTATTTTCAAAGTCAAGACAAGTTTTTTTGATTTCAAAATAACCAATTAATCAACCACAAGACTGCACAAACATAGCAAGTATACTTCTGATTTTATTTGTTTTGATGAATTAAAAGTGTTTTTATTCTCTATTAAAAGTAAAAATCCATTTTTTTCTTGATTATATTTTATAAAATCATAAAATATCATATTTATAATAAAATAAGAAAGTTGAAAGGCTAGTTTAACTTGTTTGAAGACAAAGAAAGTTAAAACAAATGATGTGATATTGATGGTTTAGATTATATTTATTTTTGCATTGCTTACACATTTAGAAGACATAACTTGCATGTTTAATCCATTCCACATAAACAAAATATAAATATAAATATATCACCACCTAGATTGTATCTATATAAAGTTATGAAAATTCATCACTTTGCATAATCATATAGCTTTATACCTCTCTCCTTTGCATGCATCATGAATTATTAGAAAAAAGATAAAAGTAAGATTTGATTTCATTTACTTTAAGTTTTGTCATTTTATTTATTTTAACATTTTAACTTCATCAAGCAATCATTTTATCTCCATAAACTCAAAAAACTCAAAAAAATAGTGTCAAGAAACCTTGCCAACACATGTAAACATTTATGTTTCATTAGAATCCTTTACAACATGCACAAGAATCTATGATTCATCCAAGCCTTGCCTATTATTGTAAGCACACCACACAAATCATTGATTCAACATCACATTAAAAATACACATCAAGCCATTGTACAATAAGCTCATACACTTCTAAGTTAGCTTTTGCCTAACCTCCTTTGGATGACCCTTATTGAGACACTAGGTATTATATACCAAGGTTTATTCCGTAGAGTTAATCATTGAATCCGGATACATATATTCAAACAATCATAAAAAATGATATAAGACATGAGGTTTTTAGTTCCACCCCAATTCCTCATCTAATTGTTGACTCCTTTATTGTTTTAGATGAACAAGAAAACATATAAAATCCACCTATAGTTTCCCATCCTTGACATAAAATTTTCCAATCAACATCACCCATCCTTAGTCCTATCTCCATTACCCTCCTTCTCCATGGGTCTAGCCTCATCTTCAATCATTCATGTTTGTGGATGACATTGAATGGGCATAGCCAACCTAATAGAGTAGATATTTTTTTATGAGTCATTCATCCCAATATCCCCTATTTCCCTAATCCTAACATCAACTAAGAGGTTCCCCTTTTTGTGATATTAGAAATTTAAGGACCTTGGAGATCTATTTATGCATAGTTTGATGCTCTTGAGGTCTTTTGTTTCCACCACAAGAATCCATTGCCACCACCCATTATAAATCCCATCCCACCTAAAAATCAACCCATTCCATAGCCCATACATTATGTCAATTGCCTTGGCCTAACCTCAAAGATTCAAATGCATAGTTTAGTATGTGTTATTTGTGTGTGCATAGACTGGTGAACTCAATGTGAAAGGTGTATCCTTTTTTGTATCCGTCTTTTCTCTCTTCTCTCCACTTTTTACTTCATTTCATATTCTATGATTATTATATACTCCTTGAATATGTCTATTCAGGACATCTTTGAGAAAACTATATAATTTTAAACATATAGGAGGAATCTTCACCCTAGTGGTGAAGCCTCCCTTCATATTTGGAATAACATTACTCTTTCACAAAACATGGAAGCCTAATATCAAAATCATCCTTTCTACTCACAAACTAGATCAAGATTAGTGATCCATGAGCTATAGGATCCATCAAAAAATTCCATCAATCACCGTGACTCTAAGAACATGTATTTCACCAGTAGAAGTGAGACAACATTCATGTTTCATCTCATCCATAAATCAATGTACAATGCCTAAATTCTAAAAATATAGAAAGACATGACCAATACATAGATATAATCCATAATTTGGAAGATAAGCTAAGTAGACTACAATCACCCTTACATCATTCTACCAATAACCAAAACATCACCAAACCACATGAGCAACACCCAATAGCTCCTCTAGATGCTTCTAACCCCAGCCAGTCTATTGATGTTCATCAAATCATACCTCCTGTAGTTACTACCAAATAGGTCACCATAACCACCATTCTTTCTTCTTATAATGAACTCATATCAACCTTGGTGGGTCACATTTGAGATTTAGAGAGTAATCAAGCCTATATGAATCAAGGTATGGCTAAGAATACATCTAATCAAGGCCATTCATTTCTTATTTCTACCCTAATGGAAACTTACCAACCACCAATGTACCCATCTAAACCTTCTCTTATCAATCATGCATTGAATAAATATCTATGGGACATCCTTTCTCATGGTGTCCCTAATTCCCCTAGTTCTAACATTCATCCATCTTACCAACTCCCTCCTCACAATCCTATGGGAAGTGTTTACACCTACTATCATTCCCATAATATGGTGGCCAAAAATATGCCACCCTATGTCCCTTCAAGTTACTAACCATCCACATATGTTCTCCATTTGAAAATGAACCATATACCACATTATATGCCTATGAGTTATGCGTCACCCATGTATGTTATTCCTCAAAATCATGTAACCTCATTTGTCTAACACTCTCTCTAAGTCCATTTATCTAGATAGTTACTTTATGGCCTAATCCACACCACCTTACCAAGCACATTCCTTTCCTCATATTAGTTACAAAAGTAACCCATATCCAAACTCACCCATTCTATTTTATTCCATTGCACCTTTAATATAATTCAATGACATGTGGAAATATGTTGAGTACTTGAAATAACCCCTCGATCAAAACATACAAGGAGGTATTCTACCATGTATCCTACCTGACCTCCACAAATTCAAGGGATAAGGAGATCATAATGCACATGTCAAATCATACTCTAATGCTATTCAAGAGCCCTTACCTTGGGATGAGGTCATTGTAAAAATATTTCCAAAATACATTAAAGGAATTGCTATTGATTGGTATCATCACCTCCCTGAGGGATCTATACAATATTTTCTTCAACTTATGCTAATTTTATTAAAGCCCTCAATATTAATATAATCCTAAAGACTTGCATAAGAGAGTTCTTGTACATCAAGAAAGAGCATGATGAATTGATTACCCATTTCATTAGGAGATGGTGATAAGTCTTATAGTCATCTTTTAACACACCAAACATAGAACAAAGGTAACTATGTGATCTCTTATTTCACACCCTTAATAAGGAGACAAGAGAAAACATGAAAAAAATACCCTATCAATCATATGAATAATCACTTGAAAGTGCTCTCAAAATTGATCAAACAACCATTAATAGTGGATATAAAACCTATGGGACTAATGACAAGATAGTCATCTCAAACTAAAATAATGGAGGCTATCAAAACTCTAACCAAAATAAATATAATAATCAAGGTCCTAATATTATCAATAAGAACTATAATATCACCATAGATAGAATCACACATCAAATAACAAGGTGAATTTAGTTAACAATAATCCACCTCAGATTGTGAACAACAATAAAAATGGAAACAATAATAACATGGGTGTGAGGAATAAAACCTCTCCAATTGCCATTCACATGGTTGAATTTAATCACCATCCTCCTCCTCTTCCTCACACCCAATAGAAAAACCACAACAAAGGATAATTTCAAAATTAGATCTAAAAACTTGACCTAATCATAATCAATGCTTCTAGTATAATAACAACCAACAAGGGTTCAGTCAGCATGGACACATCAAAAGCCTCAAGAATATGAACTTAATGTATATTAAATTTTTCATAGAGTTTTTTGGAGGAATTTTCACCCTAGTGGTGAAGCCTCCCTTCATAATTGGAATAATATCACTCCACAAAATGTTTAAGCCTAATATTAAAATCATCCTTTCTACTCACAAACTAGATCAATATTAGTGATCCATGAGATATAATATCCATCAAAAAATGTCATCAATCACCTTGACTCTAAAAACATGTCCTTGACTAGTAGGAGTGATACCAACATTCAAGTTTCAACTCAACCATAAATCTATGTACAAATCCTAGATGTCAAAAATATAGCAAGATATGACCAATACATTGATATAATCCATAGTTTGGAAGATAGGCTAAGTAGAATAAAAACACATTTGCATCATTGTTACAATAATTAAAACATCACCAACCCACATGAGTAACACCCAATAGTTCCTCTAGAGGCCTCTAACCCCAATCATTCTATTTATGGTCATTAAATCATACCTCCTATGGTTGCTACCAAATAGGTTACCAGAACCACCATTCCTTCTTCTCAAAATTAACTTATCCCAACCTTGGTGGGTTGCATTCAAAATTATGAGAGTAATCAAGCCTTTATGAATCAAGGGATGGCTAATAATCCCTCTAATCAAGTCCATTCATTTCTTATTTCTACCCTAATGGAAACTTACCAACCACCTATGTATCTATCTAACCCACCTCTTCTCAATCATTCTTTGAACCAATATCTAAAGGACAGCTATATTCATGGTTTCCTTAATTCCCATGTATGTTCTTCCTCAAAAATCACCTAACCTTCTTTGTCTGACACTCTTCTTCCTTATTATCATATGTTCTCTAATTCCATTTCACCAGATAAATAATTTTTGACCTACTCAACACCACATTACCAAACACATTCATTTCCTCCTATTATTTACATGAGTGACCCATATCCAAAAATTCCCATTCAATTTTATTCCACTATACTTTTAATAGATTCATTGACATTGTTGACTAATTTTGGACCTGCAGGCCAAAAATTGAGTGCCCCTCTTTTCTTTCTTTGATAGACCTGTTATCCAGTCTCTGATGAATTCACTTATTACAATTTTGGGTTTTCCTTTTGTGATAGGACCATTTATATAAAGAACCAAGTGATTTGAGTCTTACAGGTATTTCAAGTTGATCTGGGGCTCATTTTGTTTCAATAAAATTACCTTAAACAAGCCTTTTATCGATAAAAGTATGGGCCAATTTCAAAGAAGCTCAAATCTTTTACAAAACTTTGAAGGTCAAGTGCCCTTGTAGAGGGAAGGAAGGTAACAAATGCGATTGTTCAAACAAGCTCCAAAGGATAACTTTGGACCCAAAGTGCCCTTGCAAAGGGAAAAAGGTGCATTTATAAGAGATCAAAGAAGAAATCCTAAAAGGGAAGTTTACTTCAGAGAAAGTGACAAGTAAAAAATGAATTTCTTCAGACATTTTGTCCAATGAAAATCCATGAAGAAACCAAGGGGTGAATTTCTTTAGACAAAATGTCTGAAGAAAATTACCAAAGGAAAGCTGAGACATTGAAGGCATGAATTCCTTTAGAAAAAATGTCTGAAGGAATTCCTTTAGACATTTTGTCCAAAGAAATTTGGAAGGCAAAGAAACATGAAGGGTAAGTGCCTTTACAGAGGACTCTTGGCCATCAAAAAGGACCTTTTCCTTTTTTTGAAGGGTCACTTTCCCTTCAAAAAAGTTTATTTTCAAAAGCTAAAGAAATTGATAAAGGATAATGATGGGCCTGAGAACGTCAACTTCAACATGGTGAACTAGCCATTGAAGGTTCAAATGTCTGGTGATGAGCCCACAAACATCAAATTCAAGGTAGTAAAAGAGACGTTGATTTTTAAATGATGATGGGCCCATGAGCGTCAATTTCAATAAGATGGGTTAATCATTAGAGAAAAGCTAAAGGACATTTCTTTTAGACAAATGTCTAAAGGAATTCCTTCAAACATTTTGCCTGAAGGAATTTGAAGGTTGAGTTACCTACCAAGGAAGGAGCCAAGAGGAGGCAAAGAATAGCCTGAGAGCTCGAAATCATAGGAAAAGACAAGAAGTAGCAAGGAAAGAGAGAGCAAAATAGTAAATCTAGAACATGACTACACACACATAAGACAATGCTTGGAATGTTTTAGAAGACACATCTAGCCAAGCACAGGCATGAACTAGATCATCCCAGGTGGCAAAAGAGGCATCGACAAGATAATTAATTGCTTGCAGATGGAATAGTATACACCAAATAGCCATCAAAGGGAGCATGAACATTCAATAGAGTGGCCCATTTGTATTTGTTTAGGATTAATAAGCAGAGAGTTTCATGAGTTTTCAATGGAGGTGGCCTTGTCATTCAAAGAATAAAATGATACATGCTTTGTTAGGAAAATTAAATGTAGTTTGAGTAGTTAAGTCAATGTCTATGACATATACAGTGTAGTTTTTCTAGGCATATTTATGGAAAGATGATAGTAGCATGAGTGGTTTCCTCTTACCAAGGTGTTTAATGTAGTATGGGCCACTAGTTCTTTAAAAAGACTAAGGATCTTTCTTTAAATTTTATATATTGTAACCTCTTAGCTGGAAAAGGGATCTCTCACTTGTGTATGGTGAAGCCCTGACAATTTTACATTTTAATCAAAAGAAGCATGTTTTACCTCCATCTAATTTGTTACACTTCTAAATATGCCTATGTATCATCATTATGTTCAGTCATTTTATCTTAATGCTTTCATAGGTCAATGCCAGCATATTTAGTATATCTAAGACCATCTTCTGCAAGTTAACAAGAAGTGCCCAGGTTGGACAATAGAGGCAGAGGAGAAACCATCTGACAGTGTGATTCTAGATCACCTATGGTAGGTTCTTTTTCATTGTATCTCCATTAATCCCCCTTGTTAAAATGCTCATGTAGTCTAGTCTTTTGTTCAAATGAAGTGTTTATTCATTCCTTTTGATGTAAAGTGTTGATAAAAGATGAGTAGATCAAATCATTTGGTTCATCACCATTTTAGTTAGGTTCTAATTTTGTAACATCCTTTTATCTTTTCACCCCCCCCATTATTAGTAGTAGTAGTAGTTAAGAACCTCAAAGGTACATCAAAGGGAGCTAGCCCTTAATCTAGAGATTCATTCTTCAAATTTTCCAAGCCCACAACAAGAGGAATGTCTTCATTGTTCCACATGGAAGAAAAAAGTCAAGCCTTCTTTTAAAGGGTGTAATCCACAGTGTCAACAGTATTTGGCATGCCCAATGGGACCATTTTTATGCTTTGGGAAGTTTTAGGATTGGTGTTGGTCCTGTTACTACAAGAGTGAGCAAACTAACCTAGCATCTGGTGACTCCATTTTTAAGAACTCAGTGTCTGTTCAGAGATCAGACTGACATCCCATGCCTAAGGTCACCACAAGATCTTCTTTCAAGAGTGTTCCTTTTAAATTCATTGAGCTACCTTTAAACTCAACAAAGTGGCTAAGGTTTGCAAAGACTCATCCTTACACAACAAATCAATTTCCCAGACCTGCCATACAATTTACCTACACAAGGAGACCTAGGTTAAACCCTATCATCACTATGGCTTTACCTTTTGTAGCCTTCAATGGTCAAAGCCCTTTAAACCTTCTATAGTATGACCCAATCCTAGGGAAAGCCCTTAAGAGTGTTCTTCCTTTTAATGGAGAGGGTCCAGTTACTACTATTGAGCATATTAGAAATAAAGCCAACCTCTACGACATTCATAATGTCACTGAAGAGAACATAGCCATCAGGTTACTAGAATTGTCTTTTAAAGGTAAAGTTTTAGACTGGTATGGGACCTTGCCTATAAATTTAGTTGGCTCATAGAATGAATTAAGCACCCTCTTGACAAATAGATTTGGAGAGAAGAGTGACCATCTCTCTCTACTTGAGCAATTAACCACTATGAAAAGACCTCCGCATGAATTTATGCAAGATTTTAATACTAGGTTCCAAAAAACTTGAGATAGAATCCCCATTTTAGTGAGGGTGACCCTAAACTATGCTTTAATTTACTACTTAAAGGCTTTGAATAGTGACATTATTGTCATGATACAGTCCATGGGAGGACAAGTGTTACCCGCTACCTATGAAATAACCATAGCCACCAAAAAAAAATTGGTGCACGTAGGAAAGATAGCTCCTAGACCTCATATGCCACTCTTTCTTGAATTTCAACCCTTAGTTCAGACTACTACACCCACTTTAGCTCCTCTTCTTGGTGTATAAAATTCAATTATTACCTCACTAAATGACATCCATGAAGTTAAGAGTTTGTTATAAATTGTTACCAATGAATTAGTGGCTCTCAAAAGGCAACAAGATCAAAGCTATCAGCCAAATCAAGGATACCAATAGTTTGGACAAATGAATAGACCTCATTTCCAAAATTATAACCAAGGATAGGGTTAGATTACCTAGGTTAGACCTTATCAAGGTTATAATCCAAGTGCCCCTTCATCATCCAAATCTCTTATTCCCACTCAAAATAATTTAGTACAAGAACAACCTAATTGCCCACCCTTGGGGTATGGTCAAGAATAGGTTGCTTATGCTAATGAGTTTCCAAATCAATGTATGAACATGCAAGGTAATCAAATAGACCAATTCCTAGGTTTTGAGGTGTTAGCACAACCTAGGATTGACAATAGGCAAGCTCAATTTGATTCCACTCTTATATACCACCTAGAAGGAGAATTCTATGCAGTCAATTATGTGGGGAGTAAGAATAACTAGGATGATTATGTTGCATCTAATAACAGGTCTAAAAAGAGAGATATGAAGGAAGATCAAGTAGCTACTCAAGTATCTTCAACATATTTTTCATCATAAGTGAACCAGAAGTTTCCCAATTACAGGTAGTTGGTTGTAACCTCAACTCCTTGGGTTGCACCTCAAGCTATAAATGCCCTCAAAGAAAATTCAAAAGGGGACAACCCTCTAATCAATGTGGTGGACCAAATGAATAAGTTGCACATGAATATCTCATTTTTGGATTCATTAGAAATGCCAGGACAAAAAGATATACTCCAAAAGGAATTACACAGGTTGAGTGAACAAGTTATCCCAACAAAGGCTGATAAAGTGTTGATTATGAATGGGGATCCTTCCATGGGAGGTCAAGAAAATAAGGATGAAAAGGTTCCTCCTTTATATCTATCCCTAGTCATTAGAGATTTATTGGTTCATAATTACGTTATTGACAATGGAGCAAGCACCTCAATAATGCCCAAATGCATAGCTGACAAGCTAGGACTCAAATATGAAGAAATGACCAAGGGAGTTTTGTAGTTGGATGGATCACCAAACAAAACATTAAGAGTGGTAAGAGGCTTGAATCTAATGTTTCATGAATATCTAACCTTATCCATTCCCCATGATGTGGTAGTGGTGGATGTTCCCCCTTACTTCACTCTTTGCTTATCCAGGGATTTCATGTCCAAGATAGGTGGGTACTTAGCAGCAAATTGGTCTTACATGGTTTTTAGGACCAACTATGGAAATAAAGTGAAGATTGAGTTAGATCCCATCCATATGTATCATCTAGATCCATACTCACTCAAGGTGACAAATGTCAGCTATGCCATCATTGATGAAGAAGAATTCCAAATAGACCAATCCCCACCCTCTTCCCTTGAAGGAGTTGTTGACTTGCTCTTAGATGAATGGGGAAATGACAATTTTGAACATGACCCATACAAGTTCATCAAAGAGGTAGGTCTTGGAGTTTATTAAATGTATGAAAAAAGTAATTTCATGCCAAATTTGATGAAGGAAAACTAAGAGAGGTGTGGTTTGTGGCAAATTTTCTTCAATGGATCAAGAAGTAAGTTGGGAGCTAGTGGTGGAGTAATGCTAGTTTCACCCTCAAAGGAAAGATACTTTTCAGCTTTTAGGTTCCAATTCTCCTACACTTGCAACATTGCAAAATATGTGTCTCTTGTTCATGGTTTAGAGTGGGCAAGAAAAGGAGGAATAAAAGAATTGTTAGTTTTTGGAGATAGTGAGTTAATTATAAATTAGGTGTTTGATAGTGACCAGCAGATAACACTCTTCTCACAAGAGAAGGCTGAGTTCACTTCTAGGAATCAATCTAAGCTAAAATAGTAGTATGATGGCTAGATTATTTAGTTGAAGAACAACAAACTTTCTAAAGGTTTAGTCACTCTCAAAAGCATCTTTAATGAGGATGACAAACTCAAAAATGATAAAGCAAGCATCACAACCAAGAAGGAAAATTATGAAAGAGTTGAAATATTCAAGGATAGGTTACTTGCACTTGGGAAGGTATGTACAAATGATGAAAGGCATTATTTCATTTTGTTATGCCAAGAGTTTTCTAATGTCTTTTATTGGGAGTATAGCGACCTAAAGGGTTTTGACCCAAGCTTGGCCCAACACACCATTGAGCTAGAAGAAGGTGCCAAACCCATAAAAAAAAAAGGCCTGTCAATCCAAAGATTTAACCTCTCATGCGGAAGGAACTCACCAAGATGATTGAATCCAAGATCATTTTTCTTATCAAACACTCTTCTTGGCTGGCCAATCTGGTCCCTGTTAGGAAGAGGAATGGGGAGATCAGACTATGTGATGATTTTAGAGACCTTATTAGAGTCTTGTTAAGAGATCACTATCCCCTCCCAAGTATGAAGTAGATCCTCTAGATGGTGATAGGTAGTGAACATTTCTCCCTCCTGGATGGGTATTTTGGGTATAATCAAATTCTAGAGTAAGACTGTGATTAGTATAAGACAGCCTTCACCACCAAGTGGGGAAATTTTTCCTACAAGAATATGCCATTTGGACTGTCAAATGTTGGAGCTACCTTCCAGTGAGCCATGGATATGGCTTTCTAGGGTCTGATAAATAGTATTGTTTTGGTCTATCTTAATGATGTGATAGTCTTCTCCAAGGATGTAGGAGAACATATAAAACACTTGAGGCAAATCTTTGAGAGGTGTAGAGAGTTTGGCATATCTCTCAACCCAAAGAAATGTGTGTTCATTGTCCATGAAGGTAAACTCCTAGGTTATTTCATTTCAAAAATGGGCTTGACCATTGATCTAGAAAGAGTACACGCCATCTTAGCACTATCCTTACCTAAACACAAGAAGGGTGTAAAGTTTATTTGGTAGAATAAATTTTAATAGGGGATTTATCCCTAATTTTTTTGAAATAGTCAAGCTACTAACTTCCATGTTGAAGAAGGATGAGATGTTTACATGGACAGCATAAAGGAAAAATAGTTTTGAAGGTATTAAGCAAGATATTTTTTAGGCTCCCACCTTGATCGGTCCTAATTTCTACAAGGATTTCAACCTTTACACCTTTGGAAATGAAGATGTAATTTTTGATATGCTCACTCAAGCAAATGATGAGAACCTTGAACAACCTCATGCATTCGTTAGCCAATGTTTAGAAGGTTTTAAAGCTAATTACACATATGTTGAGAAGAAAGAACTTGTAGTTATACAAATCCTAAATAAATTTAGACATATGTTGTCAAACAACAAGATTCATATCATGGTACCACATCCTAGTGTTAAGGATTTCTTGCTGAGTCATGACTTGAATGAAAAGAGGGCAGGGTGGATCACCAAGATAATGGAATATAATGTGGAGATTAAAACCAACAAACTAGTAAGGGGAAGAGGTTTGTGTGAACACCTCACTATAGACCTTAAATAGTAGAAGGAGGGCATTTTTATACTCCATGATGAAGCTATAGTATAATAACCTATAATCATAAAGAAATGGGCACAAGACATGGCTTATTTCCTTTTAATTGGTGAGTTCCCATAGGGCCTTGATAGGACTAAGAGGAGGTATTTTAGGCTCCAGTCTCTTCCTTATATCCTAGTTGATGGAGTGTTATTTAGAAAATATTTTTTAGGGGTACTCTTGAGATGCATAGGCTCAAATCAGGTCAATAGGCTACTATCCAATTTTCATGATGGACCAGCTGGTGGTCACTTTACTTCTAAGCCCACAGCTACAAGGATTATGAGAGCTGGCTACTTTTGGCCCACTTTATTTAGAGACACTCATGCCTTGGTATGGAAGTGCCAAAAATGTGTTCTCTTTGATGGAAAACAATGGCTGGCTACAATGCCTTTGCAACCTATTCAAGTGGAACAACCATTCATGTAATGGGGTCTGGACTTCATAAGGATGATAAACTCTCCTTCTAGTGTTGTCCACAAGTGGGTCTTGATTACTATAGATTATTTCATGAGATGGGTAGAAGTTATTACTTTGAAGGAAGCCAACGAGAGTATAGTCCTAGACTTATATAAAGATATGGTGATAATATTTAGAGTCTCAGCTACCATCATTTTGGATAATGGATTGGCTTTCTTGGGAACCAAAACAAGTGAGTGGGTGTTAGGATATGACATATATCTTAGTACTTCTTCCAACTACTACCCACAAGGAAATGGGTTGGCTGAGTCCACCAATAAGAATCTGATCAGGATCATTGGAAGGATAATAGAAGAGAATCAAAGGACTTGGCATGCCAAGCTAAAAATAGCCCTATGGGCAAATAGGGTCACTCCAAAAAGAGAAGTTGGTAATTCACTATACACACTTGTGTATAGAAGGGAAGCTAGACTTCATATTTCACTTGAATTACTAGCCTTGGATCTTTCCCACCAGCTACAATTGGAGGAAAGTGACAATATGGAAGTCATATTTTATGAATTAATGGAGCTTTAAGAGGCAAGAGACCAAGCCATGGTTTCCATGACCAGCCATCAGTAGTAAATAAAGAATCATTTTGGTAATAAATCCTCATCAAAAGACTTCTCAAAAGGTGACATTGTCTTAAAATGGGATGAAGACCAAGATAAACCTAGAAAGCACACAAAGTTTGATGCCTTGTGGAGTGGTCCATATGTCATCACTCAATGTAAGCAACATAATGCATTCCAACTCTCTAGGTTAGATGGTGGAGAACTACATATCCTAGTTAATGGGATATATCTTAAACATTATCACTAAGCCTTCTCTTTTTATGTACATATTTTCTCTATTTTTTACCTCATTTTCCCTGAGTACTTTTTTGCATGTTTGTAGTTTGTTAGCCTTGTGTGTGTTTTCTTTACCTTTTGGGGTAAAATCTTTATGTTTATTCTTAAGTTTTTCAAGGTTATTACCAACCTTTCAAGCTGTATCCCAATTGCATGCCCAATGGACCTATAGGCCACTAATTTTCTTAAGCATATTAGGCATGCTTCCCCTATGAATCACCAAATATGTTGACCAATTTTGGTCCTATAGGCCAAAAATTGGGCACCCCTCTTTTTTTTCCTTGATAGACCTATTATCCAATGTCTAATGAATTCACCTTACTATAATTTTAGGTTTTTCCTTTGTGATAGGCCCATTTATATAAATAACCAAGTGATTTGAGTCTTACTGGTATTTTGAGTTAATCTGGGGCTTATTTCATTTTAAGAAAATTACCTCAAACAAGCCTTTTATCGACAAAAGGATGGGCTAGTTTCAAAGAAGCACAAGTATTTTACAAAATCTACAAGTCAAGTGCCCTTGTGGATTGTAATAAGGTAACAAATGGGACCATTCAAGCAAGCTCTAAAGGAAAACTTTTGACCCAAAGTGCCCTTATGGAGGGAAAAAGGTGCATTTGCAAGAGATCAAAGTAGAAAGCCTGAAAGGGAAGTTTCCTTCAAAGAAAGTGACAAGCCAAAAAATGAATTTTTTTAGACATTTTTTATGAATAAAATCTATGAAGAAACCAAGGGGTGAATTTCTTCAGATAAAATGTCCAAAGGAATTCCTTCAGACATTTTGTCCGAAGAAAATTACCAAAGGAAAGCTGAGACACTAAAGGCACAAATTCCTTCAGACAATGTCCAAAGAAATTTGGAAGGCAAAGAAAACCAAAGGGTAAGTACCTTTGTGGAGGACTCTTTGCCATTAAAAAGGACCTTTCCCTTTTTCTAAAGGGTCACTTTTCCTTCTGAAAAGTTCATTTAGAAAAGCCAAGGAAATTTCTAAAGGATAACGACGAGCTTGAGAACATCAATATCAACATGGTGAACTAGTCGTTGAAGGTTCAAATGTCTAGTGATGGGCCCATGAACATCAAATTCAAGGTATTAAAAGATATGTTTATTTTCAAATGATGATGGGCCCATAAGCATCAAATTCAAGAAGATGGGTTAATCATCAGAGAAAAGCTAAATGACATTTCCTTTGGACAAAATTCATTCTGATATTTTTCCCAAAGAAATTTAAAGGCTGAGTGATTTGCCAAGGAAGGAGCCAAGAGGAGGAAAAGAATAGCCTAAGAGCTCGAATTACCAGGAAAAGATAAGAAGTAGTAAGGAAAGAGAGATTAGAATAGTAAATATAGAATGTAGCTACACACACATAAGACAACACTTGGAACATTCCAAAAGACACATCCAGTTAAGCACAGGCACAAACTAGATCAGCCCAGGTGGCAAAAGAGGCATCGGCAAGAGAAGTAATTGATTGTAGATGGAATAGTCTCCACCAAAAATCCATCAAAGGGAGCATGAGCATTCAATATAGCAGCCCATTTTTCTTTGTTTAACATTAATAAGCAGAGAGTTTCATGAGTTTTCAAGGGAGGTGGCCTTGTCATTCAAAGAATAAAGTGGCCCATGCTTTGTTAGGAACATTAAACATAGTTTGAGTAGTAAAGCCAATGTCTGTGACATATACAACATGTTTTTTCTAAGTATATTTATGGAAAGATGATAGCAACATGAGCAGTTTCCTCTTACCAAGGTGTTTAATGCAGTATGGGCTACTGGTTCTTTGAAAATACTAAGGATATTTATCTAAATTCTATATATTATAACCTCTCAGCTTGAAAAGGGATCTCTCACTTGTGTATGGCAAAGCCTTGACAATTTTACCTTTTAATCAAAAGAAGCATGTTTTACCTTTATCTAATTTGTTATACTTATGAATATGCATGTGTATCATCATTATGTTCAGTCATTTTATCTTAATGCTTTCATAGGTCGATACCATCAAATTTAGTATATCCATGACCATCTTCTTCAGGTTAACAAGAAGTGCCTAGGTTGGAGCATAGAGGCAGAGGAGCAACCATCTGATAGTGTGCTTCTAAAGCACCTATGGTAGGTTCTTCCTTATTGTATCTCCATTAAGCCCCCTTGTTAAAACACTCATGCAGTCTAGTCTTTTGTTCAAATGAAGTGTCTATTTGTTACTTTTTATGTAAAGTGTTGATAAAAGATGAGTAGATCGAATCATTTGGTGCATCACCATTTTAGTTAGGTTCTACTTTTGTAACATCCTTTTCTCTTTTCACCCCCCCCCATTATTAGTAGTAGCAGTTAAGAACCTCAAATGTGCATCAAAGGGAGCTAGCCCTTAATCTAAAGATTCATTCCTCAAATTTTCCAAGCCCACAATAAGAGGAATGTCTCCATTATGTTGTGTGGAAGAAAGAAGTTGAGTCTTCTTTTAAAGGGTACAATACACAGCGTCAACAGACATGGGGACATATGTTAAGAACTTGAAATAACCCCTTGATTAAAACATACAAGGAGTTATTCTACCATGTCTCCTACCTAACCTCCATAAATTCAAGGGAGAAGGAGATCCTAATGCATACACTACTATTGTTCAAGAGATCTTACCTTGAGATGGGGTTGTTGCAAAAATATTTCCAAAATCCATTGAAATAATGATTTTTTATTGGTATCATCATCTCCATAAGGAGTGTATGCATTATTTTCACCAACTCATGTTGATTGTGTGAAAGACTTTAATATGAATAAACTCCTAAAGACTAGCATAAGAGAGTTCTTATACATCAAGCAAGAACATGATGAATCAACTACCCATTTCATTAAGAGATAGTGATAAATCTTATACTCGTATACTATCACACTACACAGGTGAAAAAATTAACTATGTGATCTATTATTTCACTTCCTTAATAAGGAGATAAGAGAATACATGATAAAAATCCCCTATCGATCATATGAAGAAGCACTTGAAATTGATCTCATAATTGATCAAGCAACCATTGATGGTGGATACAGAACCTATGGGAATAATGAAAATATATTCATCCCAAACTAAAATAATACAGGCTATCAAAACTCTAACTAAAACAAATCCCATAATCAAGGTCCTAATATTCTCAATAGGAACTGTAATATTACCATCAATAGCATCACATATCAAAACAATAAGGTTAATTTGGTTAACAACAACCCACCTTAGATTGTGAACAATGATAACAATGCCAACAACACTAAGATGGGTGTGAGGAATCAAAACTCTCCTTTTTCCATTCACATGGTTAAATTTAATCACCCTCCTCCTCCTCACACCCAATGGAAAAATCATAACTAAGGATAATTTCAAAATTAGTTCCAAAATAATGACCCTAATCAGAATCAATTCTTTTATTATAAAAACAACCAACAAGGGTTCGGTTAACATGGTCAACATCAAAATCCTCAAGACTATGAACCTAATGTATCCTAATTTTTTCATAGATTTTTTGGACATGATACTTGAGCCTACAGAGATTATAATAAATTCATTTAAAATTTCCCTAAGAACTAAGGGCCAACATTTATATACATGTTCCTAGGAAATACCAATGCAAACCCTCAAGCTTACTCAACTAGTCCTATAACACCTCAGAATATTAACTTGGGAATTTATAAAAACCCACTTCTAAACCATCAATAATGTACTATCCTAAACTAGTCATAGGTTAATCAAGATAACCAACCCCCACTGACTAGTACTCATGATGTTGATGCCTCTACCTTTAGCATAGCCAACCTTGATGTGTCTTCCCAACTATGACCACACTAAAAAAATAAATGATAAGAGTTTTAGGAATCAAAACCAAGGAAGATGCGAACATCATTACTCACATTAGGAAGTATCAACCCACAACCCATCACATGACAAAAGTCTTAAAGACTGACATCAACCCCAAACCCATGGGAACTATGATTTAATTTTTGATCTCACAAAGACATTTTCACACATATCTTTCCTAGACCTACTTAATAAATTTCCAACCCATAAATTAACATTAATTGATGCCTTGGGATTGGGCCATATAGCTAGTATCACACCTCAACTGCAAGATCAAATCAATCATATTTATTTAGATTCTTTCCCACCTAGATAATCTTTACAAGATATTGGTTACTTATTTAACCTAAGGAGTCTATCTAAAAACATAAAAATGGCTATGAGGAGAGATCCAACCTTGTATCTACAAGTATGGATTTATAAAAATTATGTAAAGTGAACAATGGTTGATGATAGGGTGACTGTCAACATAGTCCCATTTTCATTCCTTTTTAAACTCAGGTACGGTGAAACAAATTTCTCTACTATGAGAAATACTTTACAAGGTTATGATAGCCTCAATTCTACCTTAGTAGTGTATACATCCAATTCCTAACACCGTTTGTGTTGAAATTGTCAATCTTACTCGAATTGTACTCAAATGCACATTTTAGGTCAAAATCACTAAAACACCCTAAATAATTCAAACTTGTTATTTACAAGTTCTGATTTAGGCTAAAGTATCCCTAAATGGGGAAATGAATTTTATGTGATTCCTAACTTTGATTAATTCATTTTGAGTCAAAATGATGATTTCACTTTTTTGTGCTCTAGATCACTCTTTTTCTTCTAATTATTTAGTACACAACACGTACCTTTATTATTTTGTGTTGGAAACATCCTAAATAGGAATACAATTATAACACATCTAAAATCACCTTCCAATTCTTATTGAGTCAAATTATAACCTAATAATATGACTTTTTGACCATTTTGATTGAGGGCCAATTTCCAAATAATCGCACAAATGTCAATTAATCTTGTTTAAGGATAATTATTTTTGATCAAGAGGTTAAGTCAATTTTCCATGGAGGTTATCAAATATTTATTTTTGTAAATTAATTTTTATTAACTATATCACCTAATGACATCATTTCTTAGGAAGACATCCCTAGGCCATAAATGCATAAAATATCAATATTATGGGTCTCCCATGCCTCTTTAATGCCTCCCATGCCTCATTAATGCCCCTTCTTCCCAAATCATTATGAAGGAATACATTGATTTTAACCTCCAAAATTTATTAGATTCTTGGACACACATCTTCATCTCAAGATGGATGCTCACAATTCATTCTGATCAATCTCAAAAATATATAAATAGGAGGGCATAGAACATCATTTTTAAGCTCGATTATTGTAATGTTATAATGTTAAAATCTCTTCATAACTCATTTGTGTTTTTGATTATTATATTATTCATATTTGGATTAGTTTCATTTGATAGGCAATTAGATAGTTTCAATATCATAAGCCTAGGTTTTATGGAGTGTTTTTGAGACATTGGAGGAGTTTGCCACCATTTTTGATGAAGACAAGAATGCTTGATCAAGGGGAGAACATGTTTTTAGCCAATTTTGAGAAATGGAATCACTTGGGAAAGTAATGGTTTACATTATTTCATTTGTATCCTATTATTATTATTATTATTATTATTATTATTATTATTATTATTATTATTATTATTATTATTATTATTATTATTATTATTATTATTATTATTATTATTATTATTAAAACCCTGCATGAATAGATTATCTTGACTTATTTAGCTCTCTATGCATTTTTCATTAATTTTTTGGACTAATGCTTGACTATTCATTTCTTGTAATCCACTCTACATTTTGGCACACTCAGTGGGACTACACCCCATGAATTAAATCAACTAGCACCTATAATCAACCTACTAACCATTTCCTTACATGATCTTGGAATATGGGAATAAAAAGAGTGAAAATTTGAGCAAAAATCCATTTTTGTGAAGTTATAGTTTTACTACAATGAGTCATGGTTTTGTCCTCTAGAGTATAATCTCACAACTCACATAGTCACGGGTTTGTTATTTAAAGTCATGATATTGCATTTAAATTGTGTTTTCAGACTAGCCTTGATTTTATCTATAGATTTTGTAACTATATTACAACCTTGTTACTCGTAAGTAGTGATATTGAAACCTCGCTACTATAAGTAGTGATATTATAACCCCATGATTTTATAGTAGTAATAGTGCAATATCATGACTAGATAGTTGTGATATTACAATATCATGACTTGAAAATTGTAGGATTATTAGCCTGAGTTATGGGATTGTCAGCCTAAGTTTTGGGATTATCAACATGAGTTGTGAGATTGTTAGCCTGAGTTACAGGATTGTCAACCCAAGTAATGGGATTGTTATCCTGAGTAGCAGGATTGTTATCTCGAGTAGCAGGATTGTTAGCCCAATTAGTGATATTATGATTGTTTTTAAACTAACCTAAGTAGTGATATTGAATATTTGAGTCATGATTTTGGAAAGTAGTAGGATTGTACTATGGAATATTGGGATTGCACTATGTGAAACTCGAGAGCTCACTTTGCAAAGTTGTGTGCTTCATTTGGACAAGTGCTTCAAGGCTAAATGAAACTCTAACTTTTTACTTGTAGGGTAAACTTAAAAAGTGATAAATAATCTTAATCTAATATTTCTAACCTCTTTTTAAGTGCTTAAATAGGATCAAGAATTTTATTTTGGTGCTTAAGGAAACACTTATATGTTTTGTTAAATAGTTTTTGTGGTTGTTTCTTCCAAATTTACAACTTAAGGTCAAGGGGGAAAAGAACATCACCAAAATTTATGATTTAAGTACTTTAAAATTGAACACATTTCAATTTTTTTTTAATAGATCATTGCTTTGTTAGAATTGATTGGCAAAAAGAAAGTCATGTATTTACGCTCTTCCCATCCCATATAGGGAACTTGTGGGATCAAAAGTGCCATATATATTGCAAAGTGCCTTAGTCTAAATGTGTAAAAGATAATTTTTGAAGTCTCTCACAAGACCTACATGGCTTGGGTGATCTAGAAACAACCTTTAAATTTATTTTACTTGGTTTTTATTTTTGCATCTTAGATTGTGAGGGGGATTTCATTACCTCTCACAAGTTCTTTAGGGAATCTTTGACTTGGGGTTTCATATCCTAGAACCATCTTCAACCCCTCTCCATAGGGGGTATATAAATTAGGATCACCTTAATAGGATGGTGGTTTGAGTATTTAAATCATCTCCTATCACTAGGGCTAAGCCCAAGATGTATGATCATGTTGGACATTGCACTACACTAAGCAAGTGACGGATGTAGTGGTTGTAAAAAAGGGAAGACCTTTTAACAACAAGCCATATTACATGAACCCAATTTATGTGTTTCTTCTCTTGCATTTTTATGTGAAATTATTTTGTATGGGATCCATCGAGAAACGTTCCAAAACTTGTTAGTTTAGTTAACCCCACTTTGCCACACCTTGTTAGTTTAAGGTTTAAGATTATTAATTAGTTGATTTTTCTTTGTCTTAAATTTATTGGTCTTGTTTTGGGTCAAAAATTTCTTGTTAACCAAATGTCATAACCTAAAACATTTTCCACAAATTTCTTAAACAAGGAGGCATTACGTTGTCTAAGTGAAAACCATATTTTCCTTGTTCAAATTGTCATCTAGAACATTATGTCATATCTTCCATTTTTGGTGTAGTTATGTTGCCCATTTGAGTCTAGATAATTTTCCAAGTTTTATTAATATCCTCATTAATAATTCAAATTTAAAATTGGACTTTTCTAAATTTTAAAGGTTGATGTGTTAAATTAGGTTCACCATTTGTACTTGACTTATTTTAGCTTGGGTTTAATTTCCCATTTGAATTGAGGGTTGTTTATAGACTCATCATCATATTATCATCTTTGGTGGACTCAAGTCATCTTATTTATCACTTACACTTTGAGTCTTAGAACACATGTCATATTACTATTCTTATTACCATGTGATGACATTGTGCCACCCATTTGTTTTAGCTTTATACTTAAGAATTATTGCATATTTCCACATCATGAGTTTCTTGGTTTGCATTGTCTCCTTCCTAATTAGAAGTGATTTATTTTAGTTTTATAGTAGTAACTCATCAAAGTTTAACTAGCTTTTATAGTATTAATGTATCTAAAAAG
This sequence comes from Torreya grandis, assembly GCA_037957365.1. Lineage (NCBI taxonomy): Eukaryota > Viridiplantae > Streptophyta > Pinopsida > Cupressales > Taxaceae > Torreya > Torreya grandis. The sequence continues at coordinate 1,249,575 of JARHVA010001751.1, read as the reverse complement.
TATGCATTTTAGTGTACTAGTGACACTCTAGGCTTTTTTGAGTTATCATACCCTCTTCCAATTTATATGATTTCAACCCTACCCAAGGTTGATTAATTTTACAAACACATTATTATAATTATGTGTGGTTCCAAGACACCCTCATTTTATGGTCTCTTTTGTACCTTACTCATTGGTTTGGAAGAAAGATTAAAATACATACCTTGTTTAAATGTTTGCAAAACATTTCCAAATCTTGGCAAATAGAAAGAACAATCTTTTAGACATGACTCTAAGGTACACTTATAATTGGGTCTCTTGTGGCCCTAGTTGTGAGGAAGATCACTCTTATGATAGATGAGATCATTCCATATTTTTTGAGGATGTCACCCTCTTTGATCCTATTTGTTGAAATATCAATCTAATCCATGGAATTTTTTATGCATCATCCTCATCCTACCCCTTCGATTTGTGAACCGCATTCAAAGGTAACAATTTTAGGATATCCTCCTCTAATTTGTTCTCCTCACTCAAATGTTACCATCTTAGGTTATCCCCCTTTAGCTTGTGTGAGCAATCAAGCTCCATAACATGTAAAGGTTACTATTTTAGTCTATTTTTTTTTAGCTTATGTGAGAAATATAACTCCATAACATGTGAAGGTTACCATTTTATGACCTCATCCTTTGGTTTGTACAAGAAAAAAAACTATGTATCATCTTATCATTACCATTTTAGGCCCATCACCACTATTTATTGAGCCTATTATTGTCATGTCCCCTTTTTTGTGGACATTGACAGACTTGATGATTAGCCTATTATGTGACCTTCGTAGGCTGAGAGGATGGATACAGGGTCTTGATGGAGCTTGGTGTGGCTTTGATTAGTAGAATTCCTACAGTTGGCTTTCATTCAAGCTCTTTTAGACATGTTTGCCTGAGATCCTATTATTTAGGGATATTTGGCACTCAACGACCATCCCTATTATGGCATGATCATGTGCAGAATCACTCCCTGGTTCACCAGCTTCAGACGGTTCAAGGATCCGACATGTATTGAGGGAGATATTAATATTTGATTGATTTAATCAAATATTAATTATTTGGTCTAATTTTAAATTAGATATTAATTAATTAATTATTTGGTCTAATTTTAAATTAGATATTAATTAATTATTAATTATTTGGTCTAATTTTAAGACCCTAATTCTAATTTAAGAATTGGTCTAATTTTAAGATCATAATTCTAATTTAAGAAGCCCAAGTTCTAATTTGAGGAATTCTAATTTAAGAACCCCAAGTTCTAATTTGAGGAAATCTAATTTTAGCAAGCACACCTTTGGAGGGTATAAGGGGTTCTCATGGGAGAGAGTTTGTATTAGCCATTGATTATTGATTATTGATTTTGAAGAATTCTTCTGTGAAGATTGAGCTTAGGGTTCCAGGATTCCATTTGCATTGGAGAACATTCCCTCTTCAGTGTGTACAATTCATAGGCTGTGAAATATCAACTGATCTATTGCCAAATTGAGAGATAGCTTCATATAGAAGTTATCACAGAGATTTACAGGGTTGAGAGATAACTTCACACAGAAGTTATCATAGATATTTTAGGTATTTATTTCTTTATGTTTTGATTCAATAAATTATACAGATAGAGATCTTCTATATTAGAGCCACATATCTTCAGATCCAGGGTTGAAAATAGACAGGTTGTGCTTAATTGGCAGCTGTACGAAGTTCATACAGGTCCGTACAGATCCACACAGATACCGACCTCGATAGACAAAGATCCCCAGTGACCGACATCGGCCGACTAAAGACCGACGTTGGTAGAGAAGGACCGATAGTGACCGACGTTGACAGTATATCGACCGACACCAGTGACTGTGTGTTCGACACAGCAGGCCGAGACAGAATTTCTAGATTCAAGCTCAATTTCTAGATTTTCAAAGCCAAGGTTTTCAAGACTGTATTTCATATTCTTTATATGCATAAGAGAGGACTGTAATTGTAATCGTCTAGAAGAATAAGTGATAAGATCTATGATTTGCTATTGAGAGACTATATTATTGTTATCTTCTAAATTTATTCAACAGAAATTGTATCTTTGTTTAGAGCTTTTGTGTTTCTATATTCCCTATTTGAAGGGGATATTATAGTGGTATCAGAGCTTTTTGCTTGTCTAGATATCCCTATTGGAAGGGGATATTACAGTGGTATCAAAGCCAAATTCCTGCCATCATGTTGGGCACATTAGAGCTAATGTATTGCCATCTTGTTGGGTAGTTTGGTTATCAGTATGGCTTTAACAGGTGACCAAGATTTGGAAGAAAGAATGCACAATGCAAATAAGAAATTATATAATCCATTTTAGTAAGCAGATGACATTCTAAAAACTTTGGAGGAGTTAGAAACTTATTTGGGCAAGGTTGATCAGTCAAATACTTATGATATGCAAACAACGTTATCTCTAGCATTTGGTTTGTTGGTGAAGCCCCAATTATTGAGACATCATGATGAGGTGGTAAGACTTGCAACTCTCTCTTGCATTAGTGAAATCATGAGGATAATAGCTATCTTTGATTTTTATGATGATCAGATTATGAGAGAGGTACTTCACACCATGGTAAAAAGCTTCGAAAAGTTGGATGACATTAGAGACCCTCATTTCTCAAAGAGGGCAAGATTACTTGAAACATTTGCAAGGTATGGATTTGAAAACATTATGATGTTAGTAGGTTGTATTGGTGACATTCACAGGATGTTTAAAATATTTTGGAATATTTTAGATGATTTTCATTCCAGTGTTGTATTAGCATCAATGCACTCTATCATGTTCACAATCTTGTTTGAGGAGGAGGATAAAATTTCTAAAATTTTGGAAAAAGATTTATGGTATGTCTGGACAAAAGAGAAGAATGTCTCACCTAGAGCTGGTATGTGGTTAAAGAGTTTAATTGATAGGCCTAAGGATCGTAGTACTTTCCCTATGACATGCAGAAACTTGAATGAGGAATTTGACAGACATGTTGATCCAGTACAGGGAGACATTAACACATCTTCAGGTAATGATTTATCTTCACAAGTAGGAGCAGTTGAGGATGTTTTGGACGAGCTTTGTCTTAAAGTGAGTTCATCTCAAGTGTTAAACAGTGAGGATGAGTCTGATGCTTGCATTCAAAGTGTGGAGGTATACTCAGAGGATTTAGGAGTACCTAATTCTAATGAGTTTGAGATACCAGTGGAGTCGAGTCTCCAAATTGATTCTTCTCACACATATGATAGTGTGGTACCGTTTGTTGTGCCACCTTTACAGAGGGATCAGTTATGGGATGGATTGACACTATCTTTTGTAGATGGAATTCGTAGTTGCCAATTGCATAGCCTACAGTATCGACACATCCAGGGCAGTTGTGATTTCAGAGATTGGTTGAGTTGCATTCACTAGTTTGATTGTGGATTCCTCTTTGTTCTACTTTTGATGATATTACAGGTACTTGCATTGATTTACAGTAGTGCAGAGCATAACTACATATGGGATCCAGGTGGATCGAGTGGTTCATTATTCTGAGATTGCTTGGGGACAAGCAATTTCTAGAGGGGTGGATTGTCATGTCCCCTATTACGTGGACATTGATAGACTTGATGATTAGCCTATTATGCGACCTTCATAGGCTGATAGGATGGATAGAGGGTCTTGATGGAGCTTGGCGTGGCTTTGATTAGCAGAATTCCTATAGTTGGCTTTCATTTGGGCTCTTTTGGACATGTTTGCCTGAGCTCCTATTATTTAGGGATATTTGGCACTCAATGGACCATCCCTGTTATGGCATGATCATGTGTGGAATCACTCCCTAGTTCACCAGCTTCAGACGGTTTGAGGATCTGACATGTATTGAGGGAGATATTAATATTTGATTGATTTAATCAAATATTAATTATTTGGTCTAATTTTAAATTAGATATTAATTAATTAATTATTTGGTCTAATTTTAAATTAGATATTAATTAATTATTAATTATTTGGTCTAATTTTAAGACCCTAATTCTAATTTAAGAATTGGTCTAATTTTAAGATCTTAATTCTAATTTAAGAAGCCCAAGTTCTAATTTGAGGAATTCTAATTTAAGAACCCCAAGTTCTAATTTGAGGAAATCTAATTTTAGCAAGCACACCTTTGGAGGGTATAAGGGGTTCTCATGGGAGAGAGTTTGTATTAGCCATTGATTATTGATTATTGATTTTGAAGAATTCTTCTGTGAAGACTGAGCTTAGGGTTCCAGGATCCATTTGCATTGGAAAACGTTCCCTCTTCAGTGTGTGTGATTTAGAGGCTGTGAAATATCAACTGATCTATTGCCAAATTGAGAGATAGCTTCATACAGAAGTTATCACAGAGATTTATAGGGTTGAGAGATAACTTCACACAGAAGTTATCACAGATATTTTAGGTATTTATTTCTTTATGTTTTGATTCAATAAATTATATAGATAGAGATATTCTGTATTAGAGCCACATATCTTCAGATCCAAGGTTGAAAACATACAGGTTGTGCTTAATTGGCAGCTGTACAAAGTTTTTACAGGTCTGTACAGATCCACACAAACACCGACCTCGGCAGACAGAGATCCCTAGTGACCAACATCGGCCGACTGAAGACCGACGTCAGCAGAGAAGGACCGACAGTGACCGATGTCGGTAGTATATCGATTGACACTGGTGACTGTGTGTTTGACACAACAGGCTGAGACAAAATTTCTAGATTCAAGCTCAATTTCTAGATTTGCAAAGCCAGGGTTTTCAAGACTATATTTCATATTCTTTATATGCATAAGAGAGGACTGTAATTGTAATCATCTAGAAGAATAAGTGATAAGATCTATGATTTGCTATTGAGAGACTATATTATTGTTATCTTCTGAATTTATTCAACAAAAATTGTATCTTTGTTCAGAGCTTTGTGTTTCTATATTCCCTATTTGAAGGGGATATTACAATTATTGAAGAGCACCCATTTGATGAACCAGATTGTGTTGATCCCTTATTCAATAGTCTAATTTTTGGAGATGCAATAAATAATTATTCATACTAAACCAAATGTTCCCCACTTTAGAAATTTTGAGCCACTCTTCAAACTAGAACATGAACCATTTCCTCTTCAAGATCCCATTTATGAGGATCAAAATGTGTTCAAAGTTGATATTTTGTAACTAATTGTGAAATAAAACCATGATGTTATTATTGAAACACCTATTGATGATGAGTTACCTTGTGACAAATCAACCATTGTTACTTTACCTATTGTCAAGGATCCTCACTTTGATGAACCAATATTTTTTGAGTCATTCTTAATGATTATAACCACCTCTAGGAAAATCATTACCTCAACCATTGTCTCATTTTTATAGAGCCTTACCCCTTTGACAAACCAATCTTTATGGAGTTGTCTCTTAATATTTTTCCACTCATTGAGGAGCCTCCTTTTGATATAAAAGATTATATCAAGTCACCTCTCAAGTTTTTCCCTCTCTTTGAGGGGATCTACTTAGATGAGCTAGTCTATGTTGAACACTTCTTATCTGAATCAGTTTTTATCAAGCCCATTATGTCATCATAGGCCATTACTTGTCAAACATTCAAGATTCAATAGAAAATCATAGAAATAACCATATCAGATGAAGAATCAACATTAGATTTAGGTTTTATTTTTAAACCAACATCATATTTAGCATCACAAATAAAATTAACATTAGTTACGACATCGAATTTAGAGTCCCTTACATTGGAATCAAATTCAGAAATAGATTATAATTATGGTTATTACAACATTGGTTAAAATTACCTTGTATATCAATTTGAATATTATTGTGATCCATCTATGGTTTTTAATAATGATTACTTTAGCATCAACACAAGTTATCCTAGTATATTCTACAAGGATTGTGCTACCTTTCATCATCCCACCATTATTACCACCTAATATAGCCACTATATTGACATTCCACCTCCCATAAATGTTGATTGGGACTAACAAAATCACACTTTATTGAACTACATCTATGGTAACATATCATTTATATAATATCAAGTGGGTTAAGACTACATTCATTTAGAAGAAGACCAATTTCTCAATGAAACCTTTTTGGAGGTTCTAGAGGATGATCAAAATTAAAACTTGGCATCTTTTAATAAAACCTTTTTAGAGGTGCTAAAATATAATTAAATTCAAATGTTAACATCTCTTCATGAAACCTTCTTGGGGGAACTATGGGATAATCAGAACAAATTCATTGGTGAAAACCTCACTGAGGAACTAATAGCTGAGCACAAAAGTTCTTCACTACTTGATGAAGACATTATCAAAGAAAAAATCAATATAACTTTCAATTATAGCATAATCAGATGATATCTAATCTTAAGATCAAATAATAGAAAAATATGGTGGTATTATTAAGTGCATATTCAGATGTCTTCGGCCCCACCACAACCAAAATTATGTCAAATCTGGTATCAACAACATTATGTGTGATTGAAATTCCTGATCCTCATTTATTATTATTTTTTTATAAATTTGATTATCATCCACCTATTCATTACCCACTTATATCATTTATCCTAACATTATTTACCATCATTAGAAACACTTTCATTTATAGAGGCTACAAGGATATCTTGTCTTGATGTTTGAAGGAAACATACTCAATCACCAATGAAGATCATGAACACTTTATTGAGATCCATATTGGTATTAAGTTATTAACTGGGAAGCTTTTATGAAAGGGAATTGGGTAAAAAAATTTATAACTAGTCATTTTCATTGTTTCACATGTTGACTAGGATGTGTATCTCCCTGTCAACAAGAGAAACAAAACCATTTTTCACTTTTTCAGTTCTCATTTGCCATTACCATGCCTCATCTCTTGGGGGAACCCTATAGACCATTTTTAGGTATATTATACCATTGTGTTCCATTTACCACATTGTTTGAACTACATTGATTTGAGGTCCTTCGAGACTCTGTAGGAAATACTCAATCTCTATTGAGGTCATCTTGATCACCCCTTCACCATGCTCTCACCATTTTGTAAGTAATTGATCATAATATTAAATTTTCTCACCATTTTTCAAGCATCTTAAGCCACACTCTCATCATTTTATAAGTATAGCTAAGCCAATCATCACTTAAGAGAAAATTTGTTGCCACTATAGCTAATTATGTTTTGATCATTTTTCTTATACCATTTTCATTCTACCATTTCTTTACTATTGACCAAGGCTTGTTTTTAGCCATCCTCCTTATGCCATTTTTATCTTGGTTCCTTTGGTTCATCCTACACTTTCTATGGGGGGATTTTGATCGAGTTTTAGGATGTTTTAAATTTCATGTTGAATGATAGTCTATGGAAATAGTGTGACATTTGATCTAGAAAGTTATCTTTCATCTATCATCTTATCTAGTATCATTGATTATAACCACCTATGGTCAATTAGTATTGTTTTGATACCCCTGATTATAACCACCTTTGGGAAAATTAGAATTATGAAGTAGTTTCCTAATTATAACCACCTATGGAAAAATTAGGTACAATGCCTTTTTATCATGCATTATCAAATCACCTAGTTGTTATTATTATCATTTTCCTTATTGTTTGTCTTTATTTGCACACTTGTTTTGACCTTTTTGATTTTTCATCACATTCTATGTGGGTAGAATTACTATGAATTGGGGTTATTTTAGGGTTATGTATGCCATGTTTGATTCACATCAAGGTTAACTCAATCCTTCTGATTATACACTCTCACCATCTTACAAGCATTTTAAGTTAGTACACTCTTACCATTTCATGAGCACTCTTTTACACTTTCACTGTCTTGTGATTTTGACTGTCCTATGTCTCTTAATCTTCAAATCAAGTTGAGATACTTCCAAAATGCCAAAAAAAATTATTTATTTATTTATTTGTGTTCTATACTCTTTTAAGTTCTTGTTTGGTCCTACTTCTTTGTTTTCTTTTCCCAGTACATCTTGATGTTCCACATAGATCTTGAATATTCATATCCCAATCTCATGTTGTTAAGATATCTTATTTGATTTTATACATTCTTGTTCCTACTTGAATCCTAAATGTTCATATCCTAATTTTAATTTTGGTTCATTTATGTTTATATTTTTTCTTTGTATTTAATTTTGTTTAAATGTAAATAGTTGTAACTCTATTTTTGGTCATAGTTTACCATTATCCTTAGTTATAGTTATTCACATTTAAACTAGATCCATGCACTTGAAATGCAATGTCTTCCTAATTTTTCCATACTTATGATGCCTAATTTTTTTTGTAATAGCAATAACTTTGTGCTCTATATTCAAGTCTTAACATTAACATAGCTTTGATGAACAGTTTTCAAGAACACTATGCATGAACTAGGATTAATAGGATTAACACTGACTCTATTCTTAGACATGCATCTCTTCACATACATCATGAGTCTAATCAATATTTGGTCAATTTTAATTCATCCCTCATCCATTTATGGGTGAACTACATTAGTCTAAAGTTCATGTTGGAACATGCATCCATGGAACTATGTAGGAACTATCTACTTATCTTGTACATCTAGAGTCATCTTTACCATCTTCATTCTTCTTTTCATTTCTTTCATCACTTTGTGCATTCTCATATGCTTGGTTTTTGTGGCTTTCTAAAGACATTATACCATCGCATCTATGTTTGCACCCACTTTATTTAACCTATGTTTTAGTTTATATCCTTGAGATTTTTTTTTTTAATTACCCATTTTGGGTCACCACATCAGATCCTATCATAAGAATCAAATCCACCCTACAGGGGCAAACCATTATTTATTCTTTATCAATGATCAATGTTATCCCTACCGGGGTAAAATTACCTCATGTTAATCAAACTTGCTCTACTGGGGTACTTCTTGTTATCATCTTTATAGAGACCACATTCTCCTTTTCCTCTAATTCCAAGCTCTCCACACTTTTGCCCATGATGGTGATGTTTTAGTGTGCAACTTGTCTCAGGATTGATCAATGTCGTAATTGCATTGCTTGCACTCTCAAATTAGATGCATTTCAAGTGTGTCCCATACATGTTTGGATTGAATTTTTCCCATTCCCCCCATCTTTGGGGCCCATTATACCTCTAATTATATTTTTATCACTGATGGTAGCCATGTGTGCAAGTATTAACTCACCTATATTTGATCTATTCCATGAGTTAATCTCTCAGTTTCTCTCTCTTTTCAAGAGTCCATTTCCAATTTATTCTTGAAAACTCTTTTTCTTTGAAAATATGTTGCTTCATCTAAATGTCTCGCTACACCTTCTCAAACAGGGGCAAAATGTAGACATCCAACTCCTAACACCATTTGTGTTAAAATTGTCAATCTTACTTGAATTGCACTCAAATCTACATTTTAGGTCAAAATCACTAAAACACCCTAAATGGTTCAAAATTGATATTTATAAGTGCCTTTTTAAGCCAAAGCATCCCTAAATGGGGTAATGCATTTTATGTGATTCCTAACTTTGATTAATTCATTTTGAGTCAAAATGATGATTTTGTCTTTTTGTGCTCTAGATCACTCTTTTTATTCTAATTCATTAGTACACATCACATAGCTTTATTATTATGTGTTGGAAACATCCTAAATGGAAATAAAATTACAACACATCTAACATCACCTTCCAATTATTCTTGAGTCAAATTATGATCCAATAATATGACTTTCTAACCATTTTGATTAATTAAGGGCCAATTTCCAAATAATTACACAAATGTCGATTAATCTTGTCTAAGGATAATTAATTTGGACTAAGATTAAAAGTCCATTTTCTATGGAGGTTATTGAATATTTATTTTTGGAAATTAATTTTTATTAACTGTATCACCTAATGACATCATTTCATGGGAAGACATCCCTAGGCCATAAATGCATAAAATATTAGGATTATGGGTCTCCCATGCCTTATTAATGCCCCTTCTTCCTAAATAATTATGAGGGAATTTATTGATTTTATCCTCCAAAATTGAATGGATTCCTTGCCACACATCTTGATCTTAAGATGAACAGTCACAATTCATTTTGATCAATCTCAAAAATCTATAAATAGGAGAATATAGAACATCATTTTTAAGCTTAATTATTATAATGTTATAATGATAAAATATCTTCACAACTCATTTGTGTTTTTGATTATTTTATTATTCATATTTGGATTAGCTTCATTTGATAGGCAATTAGATATTTTCAATATCATGAGCCTAGATTTTATGGAGTGTTCTTGAGACATTGGAGGAGTTTACCACCATTGTTGATGAATACAAGAATTCTTGATCAAAGGGAAAATATGTTTTTGAAATTATTTTGAGTAATGGAGTCACTTAGGAAGGTAATGGTTTACTTTATTTCATTTGTATCCAATTATTATTATAAAAAACCCACAAGAATAGATTAGCTTGATTTAATTAGATCTTTATGCATTTTTCTTTGATTTCTTGGACTAATACTTGAATAATCATTTCTTGTAATCCACTCTACAAATAGTGTGAATAGAATTATAGGTATTCATAATTCCATCATTGCTAACATGTCAATATTTAGATTTCATAAGCATTCAAGTTCCAGGAAGAGGATGGGAAGGCTCAAATTGTCTTATGAGAAAATATTGTCATTTGGCTTGGTCGAGGGCTTATTCCAAAGATTTTGGAGAAAGGGTCCTAACATAATATTATAATTTAGGATGAAGAGCATTGAGGAATAATTTGAAGAGATTGTCTTCTAACATGTTATGTTCAACTTTATTGGATAAGGCTTTTCATTATTTAATGAACACTTGGGTAGTTTAGGATTGTGATTATTTACAGTTGATAAAATGAGTTAAGATGTTTTCAAGAAGATTTTTAGTTTGAAATTATTATACATATGCATTTTGAGTGGGCCCACTGGAAGAAAGAATGGCCATGGTAGTTGAGATGGTAAGCAAGGTGGAAGAAGAATTAGTAGAGAAAGTTGAAGGCATGGAAGAATAAGTGGGTATTGAAGAAGAAAAAATCATATAATAGATAATAGGGTGACTTGCCCCAAGGCTTTAGATAAGTTATATGTAGGTGAAGATGGACACTCAAGGTAAGGTCCCATCATGAAATTGTATATGATTATGGATTCCTTTCCTTAATTTTGGGGGTTTTCATTGATGAAGAGTATCATTTTATAAAAATATTTTATATCATTCTCATCCTCAACAAAAGGCATTTTTAGAGGATAGTTAAGCGGATCCAAAGTTTTGGTAAGAGGTGACCCATAGTTTTCAGTTCTGGTGACCATATGGACACTACTGCCATCTAGATTTTCTATAGAAGTATAGGTAAGGTGAGAATTAGGATGATTAGAAACATTATTTAAAATCATTATATACTTTTAATTTTTCATTTCACTTTCATCAAAAATGTGATACATGGTGAAAATCAAAGATAGAATTAGAAAGCTATAAACCTACAAAGTAGAGCTAGTTGACATTATTTTATAGGTAGTCACATACAAATTTTAGACAAAATCATAAGTTGAATTGTTAAAATTAGTTATATAGATATGAAAAATTAGTAGTTTGTATATCTATGAAGTCAAGTTAGTCGACTTAGTTTTATAGGTAAGAATAAATAATTTTTTGACATAGAACTAAGTCAAGTAGGTCAAATTAGTTATAAAAGAAAAAAAAAATCTCAATATTATTAATTTGAGTTGGTTGACTTAGTTATACATGGAAAAATACAAAAAATTTAAAGCCTACTAAGTTGAGCTAGTTGACTTAGTTGTATAGGTAGGGAATATATAGAGTTGAACCACCTAGTAATTTGAGTTGGTCAAATTATTTGTATAGGTAGGAAATAAATAAATTTGGATATCCTACTAATTTAAGTTGTACAACTTATTTGTACAAGAAAAAAATACATAAGTTTTGTAATCCTACTAAGTTGAGCTAGTACACTTAGCTAGACAGGAAAAAACAAAGGAGTTTTAAAAGCCTATTAAGTCAAGCTGATTGAGTTAGTTTTATAGGTAGGAAAATATGGTATTCAATATCTTATTAAGTTGATCTAGTCAATTTTTTTGTATAAGTGTAAAAATATAGAATTATAATAAATTTTATTAGTCAATTTTGTTGAATCTATAAAAATTAAATGGTAATTTAAACTATGTAGTATTTAACGTAGTGGTGAAGTAGATAGAATAATGAGATGCTTAACATATAACACAAGATTATATTAACCTTGGTCAATAAAATATGCAATACAATAGAGAATAATAATAAGCAATCATAAAATATAATTTTTTAATAATTGATGTTAACTATTTATCTAAAAATAAAATCAGGAGGTTGTACTAAAAGGTTTTGATTAATTTTTAGGCTTCCAAAGATACTTTCTTGTTTATTAGATAGTGATGGCCCAATGTTTTAAATCACTATGGAGGAAGTGTCATTCTCATAGCCCACTAAACCTAGTTTAAATACTAAGATAAAAGTAACTTCTTGGATTTAAATACTAAGTAATGCACCACAAGATCAAATAGATGGTTGGATTCCTAAGGTTTAATTAAAAAATAAATCCTATGTGTTTCTAAAATATCATGTGGTACGTGGAAACTAAAGACTGTGTTTAGATTTGTCTATGGATCTGAGTATCGAGGTAATACCCTTATGCTACAATGTTTATAAATAATAGACAAGGACTGTAAACATATTATCCAACAAACCTTAATGACATTAGTGAATTAGTATTAAAATTGTTGGTACACAATTTCTAGATAAATCAAGACAAAGTGAAAATAAATAACAAAATCAATAGTTAAAAACTAGTTTGCATTTTCAAAAGATAAATAAACAAGTAGCCAAATCTTTTCAAATAAAATGTGATATTAATTAATAATAAATAAAATTGAATTGTCTTGCTTAAGTTCAAAGTAAAATACATAGAATAAGATCACCTAGGCCAATCTAGTTGATAAATAGAACATAACATAGTCAGGTGGGCTGATCTAGTTTATTGTCAAAATAGGCTAAAAATAAACATAGTCATCCAAGTTGGATTAGTTTTTTTAATAGATTATATACACACAAAACAAAGTCAGCCAAGTAAACTTAGTTAAATGTGTGATATAGCTTTGTAGAACTAAAAAACTAGTAAATACAGTCTATAATTTGAAATGCCTAATAATTTTATTGAAAGATAGAAATGATAAATTAAAGAAATTAAAAAAAATAGAAATATGAAGCTTGTTTAGGGTGAAATTAAAAAATATAACTAGGTTAAGTGGGTAGACTTGGTTGACTAAAAATGCTAAAAATTTGATTGTTAACTTTATTGTTTAGGCCTAATTCAATCTTGTAGAGGCAAAAATCTAAAAAAGATAGGTTAAACAGGATCAAATAGGTCAAATTGGTTTTTAGATAGCTAAAAATTAAAAGTGGTAAAATGAAACTAAATCAAAAAACATGATCTAGTTTTCTAAAAGTTTAAAAAGTAAAAATTGTTAAAATTTTAACTAGATTGACCAGCTTGATCTAGTTGATTGTAAATGAAAATCTAGAAAATAAGAAAAATCACTGAGTCACCTAGCATGACTTTATTTTTTGGATATAAAAACCTATAAATTCAAAGATAAAACTATATTTACCAGTTGTATCTAGTTAGATATTGATTCTAGATCTACAAATATAGAAAAAGAGTAGATTGACTAGCTTAATATAGTTTACTATGGAAATAAAACCTATAATTAGAGGATGAAACTAAATCAACCAATGTGACCTAGTTTACTATGGATCCTAAATATTTAGATAGAAGTTAATACTAAATCAACCAACCCAATCTAGCTGATTTATAATAAAAATCTAAAAATTCAAGGATTAGATTCACGTCAGGTTCACCATAATATATGCAACAAATTAAGATAGATCCATAGATTAACTTAGTAAATCTAAGATCAGAAAAGGTAATCAACTAAAATCTATTATAATACTATTTATATCAAGATCATGACCAAATTGGATATACTAAACCTAACCAAGGGATATCTTATCACAAAACACAAAAAGAAAGGATTTAAAAAACTTTAGGCAAATCATACTATGCAATAACCCTAGATAGCTATACTTACATGAAATAAAACTAATCTAGTGATCACAATGCTTGTGGCACAAAGGGGAATGGTTAAATAAACAAAATAATCAAGGGATCATGGTAGGTGTTGTCACTTATATTTTCACCCTTTGAGGAGATGTCTAATCTCTCCTCATCCAAGTGGCACAATTGAAAAACCTCTAGGTTTGTGGGTAGCCTAAGGATGAGGTGAATCTCTAGGTAGGGATAGCTCCCTTGATGTACCACTTTGGATCACAACTACACCTAAACTTTGTGGGGGGGAATGAAAGAGAAAAATGAAATCAAAATATCCTAAGGGAGGTGATACACTAAATAGGTTGATGAATTACAATTAGCTGCATGTTACACATGAAACCAAGTGACTAACCATCATACACTTGTCCAATCTACGTCTTCTCACATCAATGTTACATTATGAGGTTATTGATGAATTTTTAGGCTAGGAAGACTAGACAAGAGGCCTTGAATGGCACTAGTGAATATACTAACTCACTCAACCTTGATATTTCTTAGAACACTTCACATGCCCTACAAGAAGAAGTTTTCCAATTTCAAATAAATGATAGAATGAAATAATCATGTTAAGGAAACAAAAGTTATCACTTATGTAAAATCAAACATTTTAAAAACACACACTAAGAATAATCATGGAAGAGGTAAAAATCAGTAGTATTATTGATCAAATGGTATAAAAATGAGTAGGGCTTTGTCATACTTAGGTGGAGCATAAGTTACAATGGCCAAAATGGCTAGTTCTTATAGAACTTGAGAGAGATAGAGAGAAGAAGAAGAAGAAGAAGAAGAAGAAGAGAGAATTCCAAGGGTCACATGGAAACTTTTCAATCTGATAAAATGAGTTAATTTTGCATGAAAAGAGGATGTGGGATGAACCATGAAAATTCAAAGATCAAAAGTGTCCATACAAGGCATGAAACTCTTGAAAAGTGGCATAAAACTCCTTATTCTGGCTCAAAAAAATTGCCTTCATGATTAACCCTATTTGAACACCCCAAAACTAATTATGTACATGTCTAATGATTGTAATTAATTAGAAGGTTTTTATGCATGCCTCTCCATGCATTGGTTATAGTCCTAGTCATTTAGAATATTTACAAATTGAGCTATCACTGTTTACAGTCTAAAAACTCCTTTTACCCACAAATTTCACACTTGGATTCAATTTTGGCTTCAGTTTCCAATTAAAATTAGTAAAATATAGTGGATGACACCTTTCAAGATCCTCCATGGCCTTATAAGCATCAAGGACCACTTAAAATCACTTCCACTTAGAGTTTTCACATTTCTCACTAGCTTGGTCACTATGCCAATTTTGACTAGCTGAGATGAGATATATTGTTTGAACACTTGGGAAATTTGATGAAGCAATAAATTACCATATTGAGTTATTAAAATTCCTAATCTTCCCCCCAAACTTAATTTCATCTTCAGACTCCTAGAACCTACAAAATAGTCAAAAGTGCCCTATTTTATACCTTGTTCATATAAGTTTTTACAACTAAAAAGGGTGGGGATAATATGAAGAGAGTATTCTAAAAGTTCCAATCCTTATCCTGGTCAAACTATTCCATTAATTTAGCTTTCTAGCTTCATCTTCCCAATCAGGTCACTAGCAAGGGTTTGTAAGGGTTTTGACCTCATTCTGCTCTTAAGATTTGTTCATAAAGGTTGGAAATTATATTTTAACAATAATTCCACAAATGTGATCCTAAGGACCCTTGATAACTCCTCTAAACTTCCTTGGTCTCCAAGCAAGGCTTTCAAGGAGATGTGAGAACTCTAAGTTATCCTATCAAGCTTGTCTCTCTATTTTCTGCATGCTTAAGTTGGTTTCTAAGCCAAAAGTGAAATTTTCATAGTTTTATTTGCATATCACCAGATTTAAAACATATTTAATGACCCCATAAACATGTTTTAACAATTTATAATTCTCACTCCATACTGGAAATGAAAGTGGTTCTCCATTTAGCTTTAGGCCTAAACCTTGCCCTTTAGGCTTAACTACAACTTTGGAGTTCTAGGACACCCTACTAAGGTTCTTCCTTATATGAATTTTTTTTTCATGTTTTACCAATTTCAATTCAACTTTACAAATCTCCTTTAAAGGTCCAAGTAGTTACCAACTCACCTGGCCATCTCTACCTTCCAAAACTACAAGTTTCATGCATAAGGGAAGTACCCTCTATATGAGATAAAATAGAGGGTACTTCCCCTATTTTTTTAGAAATTTTTAATTTTTATGAAGATTATATAGGTTTTAGATACCCTCCATAAAAAATTTCATCCCTTAGTCAAACCATTTGACCCTCCAAAGTCTTAAAACCCCAAGATAGACCCAACATGCAAGGATTGTGTGCAGGAATTCCACTTTAGACTATGTATTTCATCATTAGATCCCCTCTTCTATTTGTGTAAATCATGATGGTGTCATTATGTTTTTATAATTTTTATGAATTTGCTCTCATTTTCTCTTGTCACTCCAAATCTCCAAATTCCTTTCCATACATTTTGCCTAGTCAAGAATGAGTGTCATTTTGACTGTATTTTTGCCTCAATATACTGCACTTATAGGTTAAAATATATGGTTAAGATTTTAAAACAATTTTTTAAACCTCTATATCATCCCTCAATTTTGTTTCACACTTTTTTTGATCTATTTGTTTCATCCCATACTTTACAACACCTAGACATACCCTTTTAGATCATTGCCTATAACAATCAACACCTTTTTGTAGGTTACATATAAAGCTTTATGTAGGCTTATTTAATATTAACAAGGGATTATGGAGGTCATAATTATCTTTAAGGAAGTTTTTAAAGGTTCATTTCATCATTCCAACTTACTGTTACCCTTCATACACACTTGGAATTCACCAAACTGAGCTATCTCTATCCTGACTATGAAAACCCTACCTTTTTAATTCTTGTAGGTGTACATAGGATGTAATTAAGCTTTGAAATAGTGTGTAAGATCCCTACTTGAATTATTTAGGTAAAAATGCATCTTCCTACACATTTATTAACCTTATATTCCCTAAAACACCACCTAGACACTTTATCTCATCTTCCTGTTACCCTATAGTCACCTACAGTTGACTGTACGGAGTCTTGTAGGTGTCTTTGAGCTTGAAAGATCACTAAATTTGTTTCCTAAGACACTTTAAACCTTATAGGATGCTTTAAATCATTTTTAAAACATCAAACATACCCAAAAACCCATTAATTTTAAGAAAGAAACATCCTTTCAAATTTGGAACCTATGTTGGCTGTAGGTGAGTATTCTACAGATAATGGCACCTGTAGGTGCTTCATGAGGAACAAACATAGTATATAACCCTCTTTGATGATATCTCAGATTAAAAAAACTCATTTAAACCATTGTAAAAATTCAAACATGGTGCATAGTATATTTTTCAACTTTGGATGATAAAGGTCTCCCTTGGATCAAAACTTGTAGACATCAATGCCTATGTTTAGTGTCCTTATAGGAAAATTTAGGCCTCCCAATCACCATCCTCCACTATCCCTCTATCCTTAAAAAAATTCAAGGTAATTTTATATGATAGAGGCTACAAGGTATACTCATATATATTCTTCAAAGGTCATTTTAACCATGTTATATGATATTAAAAAAATGCTTTAGGCCTTTATTTTCTTAGTTTAGGGATTTAATCTCTAAAATAGTCATCTCAATTTTTGAAGATGGCCTTCAACCTTGTTTAGAAATCAATCCTTTAAAAAAATTATCCCATGATAATTTAACCATATTAATACCTTAAGGAATATTCATCACTTATTTCAACATTTCAAATGGCCTTTTAACCCTCTGTGGTACCACCTGTAGGTGGTTATTCATTGTGTATAGGCAGTAAGTGCAATTCAAGTAGTATGTAGGATGTGTATTATTATGAATGTATTGAAGCCATTATCAAGTTTAAAATTAATCATAACTCTAAAAAATATTTTTCAACTCAAATACATATTTACAACATTATTTATCCTCATGAGGTATCACCTGTAGATGAACACTATCATGTGCAGGCAACAAAGTTGCAAACATGGACAAGGTGTTGCATTTAGACTTAAATGAGTTTTAAGCCTATTCCAATACCTAAAATTGATGTTTAAAACCCATAAATGGACTAAAAGAGATATTTTCCTAGCTTCCATGTGGTTTTCTTCTTCCAAGCACTTGTAGATGTTCATTAATGGCTACCTGATTGGTAAGTTACATATGACTTTACCTTCATGGAAAATTGCTTTGAAAATTATAATTTAAGGTGAATATATTGAGGGTACATTTAAAACATGATAATGAAACTATCACAACCCTCTACAACCATGGTTAAAACCTGAAGATATTGAAAATGGTGAAACACTAATTGTAACATAGAATGGTGTATCCTCTTGCAACATGAGATCATTTGCATATCCAAACACCTTTAAACACTAAACCAATAATATTAATCATTTTAAGAGGGAGTAAACATCATCTGGAACCAATATGACCAACTAGATTGTACAATAATACCCAAACCAAAGAAAAACCTATAGGGTGCATATATTAGCAAGCACAAAAATATAGTCAACTTCATGAGGATGGTTCATAAAGCACAAGCCACCATTATTCAAAATATTTTTATGTAAATTAGTCTCTCTTAGTTTATATTCACTTATAAAAGTTATTTGACCTGCAAGTTCTTCAACTTTCTATATCAAATACAAAGTTGAAGACTAGTTATGTGTGTCTAAAAGGGTGAAAAAGGAACAAAATAGTTTTAGCTCAAAAATTAAACTTAAAAAGAATTTAAAGCATATAAATTAACCTAAATAAGGTTAATATTCATATTAAAACTTTACCCACATGACACACTTCTCCATGAGCCATACAAGTGCTAAACTCCTTTTTCCTTTGATAACTACTCTTTCTTCTAATGAACTTGTCAACTTCAATTATGATCAGTTTATTAAGGAATAATAAGACACATGTCATGTCACATCATTATTATTACACATTCACACTTCCTTATGAGGCCTTACAACTCATTTAATGCCTTATTTTGACCCCAAAATGATATAAGGACTAAAATGACTAAAGACCATGGCTAATATGACAATAAATAACATCAAATGACCTATTATATACCTTTTAACATAGTATTAGATTCATAAACACATAAAAATAAATTTAAAAAAAAAAAAAAAAAAATCCTATATGGGTCCTAATTTTAAATATAAAGTCAATTTTGATCAACAAATTAGTGACTCATAGGGGTAACATGCCTGCTATGCTAACTAGACCAGTAGTCTTATCAATCCATTTGGATTAGGGAGTCATCTAAAGTTTGATACAAAACAATGAGACATTTTACCATAATCTTGACCAAGACAAGACAACTAATTACCTCAACCACACAAAACAAAGGACACCCACAAGCAAAGAAAACACACTAACAAGACACACATGTGCTCAAAGCACTTAGAGAAATCAGATAACAAACTATTATGCACAACTAAAAACCAATCATACATAATTTATAGGATTAAAATTAAATTTTATTTAATCTTCTTCTTCATGAGATGAGTCATAGTGTCAAGCATGTTTCTCCTTGGATTGGATGCTTTATACATCAGACCCATTTTTTGGCACTTCACTTGATCTGCTCTCAAGTAGATCATCCTCAAATAGGTATCTAATGTAAAAATAGTCATCTTTAACTTTTACACATACCTCATATTGATTCCCACTTTGCATCTCACAATCTACTAGTATCTTCTTGGTAAGCATGGCTTCAAGAGAATTGGTTTCTTATTCTTTAGAAGATTGAGGCCAATAGAAGCTTGTTCCATCCTTCAAGAGCTGATGTGTTTCTCTCAACTCATTGAGGGGATGATATCCCATATTCATTATTTCAAACATGTCATCATTAGTTGAGTATGCCTCTTGGAAGGATAGATTTGAAAGGTTACTTTTTCTTTGCATACTCACTTGAGTGCCAAGGCTACCTTCTCCATCTTTGACTAGATCATAGCCTCCTTAAATATGAGTATAACATACTCTAATGACTGTAAACAAGTCATCTAAAGGCTAATTAATAAATTTTTCTTTCCCATCCATGAGATATTTCATAGTCATGGAATAGACAATGATGGTTTCCTCTTCTTTGGCAAAAGGAAAACATTCTTCCTCATCAACCCAATCAGAAGTTTTCACATAATAAATCACCTCTTATTATTCATTTAGGACATCTTAAGGGATCTCAAGTTTCATCTCAGCTATCAAAACATGACTTTGGTTCTCAAGGGTTGCAATATCTTCCATTTCCTTCTCCTTCTTGGTGATGCCAAGACTAGGCATTGTAAAACCAGATGACTTAGTCCAATAAGGCTGCCAAGGAGCTATGTCTTCTTTAAGCAAGATTTTTGAGTTTTTATCAACCAAATAATCCTATTTATGTTCCCATACCTTAATTACACCAAGGAAAAGTGTGATGGGGTAAGGATAAGATGAATAAGTTGGTAGAAGTGACACATAGAACTCAAAATTAGATTGAGAGTGAAAAGTAGGGGATTCTTTTGGAAGCTATTGAGGAAGTAGAGGTAGACCTTGGGATAAAAAATATATTGTCACTTGAAATTTAACCCTTTTAGGATATTTATAAGCTCTCCTCATCCAAGTGGCACAATGAAAACACCTTTAGACTTGTGGGTAGCCTAATGATGAGGTGAATATCGAAGTAGGGATAACTCCCTTGATGTACCACTTTGGATCACTACTACACCTAAAATTTTGGTGGGGAAAGTGGGAGAGATAACTGAAAGAAAAATATACTAAGGGAGGTGATACACCAAATAGATTGATGACTTATAATCAGCTACATGTTACACTTGAAACCAAGAGACTAACCAAACATAAACGTCTCCAATATGCATCTTCTCACATCAATATTACATTATGAGGTTATGGATGAATGTTTAGGCTAGGACGACTAGGAAAGAGGCCTTTAATGGCACTAGTGAATATAATAACTCACTCAACCTTGAAACTTCCTAGAAAAATTCACATGCCCTGCAAGAAGAAGCTTTCTAACTGTAAATAGATGATAGAATGAAATAATCATGCTAACGAAACAAGAGTTATCACTTATGAAAAATCAAACATTCCAAATGAAAAAACTAAGAATAGTCATGGAAGAGGTAAACATCAGTAGTATTATTGATCAAAAGGTATGCAAATGGGTAGGGCTTTGCCATACTCAAGTGGAGCATATGTTACAAAGGACAAAATGGATAGTTCTTATAGAACTTGAGAGAGGGAGGAAAAGAGAGAAGTCCAAGGGTCATAAAGACACTTTTTAAGCTAATAAAATGAGTTAATTGTTCATAATAAGAGGATATGGGATGAAACATGCAAGTTTAGAAGGGACAAGTGTCCATACAAGGCATTAAACTCTTGCAAAGTAGAATGAAACTCCTCATTCTGGCTCAAAAAATTGCCTGCATGATTTAGGCCTATTTAAACATCCCAAAACTGATTATAGATAGGTCTGATGATTGGAATTAAGGTTAATTATTTTATATATGCCTCTCCATACATTAGTTATAGGCTTGGTCATCTAAAATCATCTGGGAATGAGCCATCATCATCTGTAGTCCAAAAAATTCTTGTTTCATGCACCTTGCACACTTGGCCTCCAAAAATGCATCATTTTTTCATGAAAATATATGGTAGGAAGTGTATGACATCTTTAAATACCCTCCATGTCCTTATAGGCATCATACACACCTTAAAATCACTTCACTTGAAGTTTTTTACCCTTCTCACTAGCTTGGCAACTATGCTAGTTTTGACTGGCTAAGATTAAGCTATTGGTTAAAATATTTATGAGTCTTTTCAAATAATTAAATCTCAATAGGTATTTATAAAAAATTTATAGATTCCTCCTAAACTTGATTTCATCCTTAGACTCCTTCTAGAACCTACAAAACACATAAAATAGTCAAAAATACCCTATATTTTACCCTATCCATATAGGTACGTATAGCTCAAAAGGGTGGGGAGGTGCCTAACATATTATTCTTCAAGTTCCAATATTTTTCATATACAAACTATGTCATCCAATTAACTTTATAACTCCATTTCCATTAATGGTTACTAGCAAGGGTTTTGGAGGGTTTAGGCCTATTTTCCTTCTTAAGCTTTGTTCATAAATCTCTGACATTGTCATTATAAAAAATTTCCACAACCATGTTCTTAAATACCCCTAATATCATCCCCAATATCATTTGGCTTCTTTCCAAGGCCTTATGAAAGATGTGAGCATTTGAACCTCTCTTATCAAGCTTGTTTTAACCTTTTACACAAGCTTGATGTTACTTTGGGGATAAAAATGGATTCCTTGTGGTTTATATACCTTAAAAAATATTTATCACCTCTTTTTAACTCCCATATTATTGATCCAATATTTTATAATACTCACCTCATGTGAAAAATAAAAGTGACTCCCCATTTGGCTTCTAGGCCTAACCATGCCTAATAGGCTTGTCTGCACCTTAAAGCCCAAATATGACCTCCTTATGATTACTATTAAGTTAAAAATATTAATTAAATCCAATTTAATCCCATAAAAAATTTAAAATAAATTATAAATCACAATTATGGCTATAAGTGTGAGTGGCCCTTCATTTGGGCACTAGGCTAAAAACTGCATAGTAGGCTTGACTGCAACTCTAGCCACCTAGACCACTTTATTACATTTAACCCTTTTTTATTTAGTTTATAATGTTTTCATAGTTTTATTAAATCTTATAAAACCTTTTAAAAAATTTTATATATATATATATATATATATATATATATATATATATATCTTTGGTCATCCTTTTATCATCTCTTGTCAAAACTACCAGAGTTTGTGTATGAGGGGAGTGCCCTCTGTATATATATATATATATATATATATATATATATATATATATATATATATATATATATATATATATATATATATATATATATATATATATATATATATATATATATATATATCTTTGGTCATCCTTTTATCATCTCTTGTCAAAACTACCAGAGTTTGTGTATGAGGGGAGTGCCCTCTGTCTAAGACAAAATAGAGGGAACTACAGTATTTCCTAAGAAATGGTGGGTATTTTATGAGGTTATACAGGTAATAAACATTTTTTTTTTTTTAAATATTCTTTTATAACCTCATTTGACACATTAATTCCTTGAAACCCCAAAATTGACTGCTAGGAAGACAGGGTATAAGCAGGATTTGATGTAGACTATGTCTTTTCTTGTATGATATTTTTCCATGTTCTATGTCCACTATGAGGTTTTTTTGATGTTATTATTATTATTATTATTATAAAGGTTTTCACATGTTTTTTTCACCATTTAAATTCTTCATATACCCCTGTATACACCCTGCTTTGTCAAAACTAGGTGTCACTTTTGACTATATTTTCTATCTTGGAGTGATGCATGTAGGTGCTAGTTACATATTTTAATATTTGAATACAATTCTCCAAGAACGTATTGATGTTACAAAGGTCATAATATATATCACCTAGACCTAAATTCATTATGTTTATACTATCCAACCATGAAAACACCATATTATAGCTCATTATTGGCTATAGTCAACTATAGTTAACTTTGTCAAGGTAACAAGGGTGTTGTAGATGTATATCCACCTTGAAATCCATGGTACAAGGTTTATGGTATCTTTTGGAAGTATTTATAAGAATGTTTAACTTTTATGGGATTATTTTTTTAGGTTTGACTACTAATGTTTACCTTGTGAGTTGTAGGCACCTATAGGTAGACTGTAGGTGATCCTTTTAAGCAAGGGTACACCTGTAGGCATGTATGTAGACCAAAATTATGCATTATAATTATATCCTGATGACATTTTGAAAACTAGTGAGTTTCTCAAGCCCATATGACCATCTAATAATATAATAATTCTCCTATTATTTCACTTCATTATGCAAAGTTACTTGGGAGTTCAAAACTGTAGAAAGCACTGAGACATTGTAGTGAATAAATGCATGATCTTGAAGCTTCCACTATCTCATTTGTTGAAACAAAAACTCTCTTTCATTTTTAAAGTTAACATCCATATGTGGAGGATACAATATTTAACCATAAAAAAACACATAGTTTTCCCATGACTTCATCAAATGGTAGCCTCAAAACCACCGAGAGCTCTGTTTTGGAGCTTTTAGGGATTATATCCCTAAAACATAGTCTTATTATTTTAAAGGTGATTTTCAACTTTGTTCAGAAATATATCCTTCAAAATAATTATTTTATGGTCCATAAACCTACTAAGACTCTAAATAAGGACTCAACATCTATTTTAACACCTCAAAAAGTATTTTCATTCTCTGTTAGTACCACCTATAGGTGCATTTTCTAATGTGCAGTTAACAACTATGAATTCAAGTAGTGGATATGGTTATGAAGATTCAAATGATTTTTGATCTCCTAAAAATATTTAAAATACACTCCATTCATCATCATAGACATTTTTTATCTCAAAACTTCCTTCTAACATGATGGTACTCATGAAGACACCTGTAGATGCATATCATGTACAGGTAGTCAAGATTAGCAAATTAGCAGAATACATGATTTGTGATATTCAAAAGACTTTTATATATTGAATGATTAAAATTTTATTCCTTTAATGTAATAAAACATTTCTAAAATCACAAACTCATTTTCAACATTGAATCCTCCATGAGAGATCCTAGATGACTGTGTGTGACAGTCATATAGCAGATTGATTGTATGGTGTTCTATGACTGCAATCTCATGGAGATTACTTTGATAAAGAGTTTGAGATTAAATGACATAAAAATAAATTTTTAAATATGATAATTAACTTATCAAAACTTCTTGGAGTCATTTTAAATCATGAAAATATTGAACATGGTGAAAACTACCTATTGCATAAAAAAGAGCTTCCTCTTGTAACCTAAGCTACTATGTTCATCAAAACATTATGAAACATGAAACCAAGCATGGGTACCATTAGATGAGGTAATATTAATCATCTATAAACAACATCAACAAGTGTATTTTATGTATCTACCTAAAACAAGGCAAAATCTATAAGGTGTACATATTAGTAGGCAAACTAGATAGTCTAACTTCTTAGGAATGGTTCATAAAGTATAGGACACCATTCCTCTACAACCAAATTTCAAATGGAATATATAAAAGTTTAGAATATACCCCAAAGATCATTTTTCCTAAAACCTCTCATGCTAACCGTACTAAGTACAAACTTGAAAACTACTTTTGCTTGCCAAGCCTAGTAGAAGGAGATATAAGTGGGTTTCTTCATTTTTTGGAGCTTCTCATCAAAATGATCACTGAAAAAAGTGTTTAGAATACCAATGGACACTCATAAAATTTTATTAGCTATATAACTCTATACAAGTCTATACAACTCAATAAAACTCCTCTTTTTTAAGAAAACTACATCTTTTTCTGAATAACCAACCACTTTTCAGTTAAGAATAGTTAATTAAGACATAAGAGGACACATGGAATGTGACATCATCCTTTTAAACCTTCACATTTACCTAGGAGGCTATATAATGCATTAAATACCTCTTTTTGACCTCAAAATGACTAAAAGGACTAACATGACTATGGACCAAGGTTAGTATTACATTAAATGACATCAATTAACCTATAAAACACCTTGTGACATATGTATTAGAACCCTAAAACACCTAAATTCCAATTTTTTACCTATAGAGGCCCTAATTTAACTTGTAGGGTCAAATTTGATCAACAAGTTGGTGACTCATAGGGGTAGTATGCATGTTATACTTAGTATAATAGTAGCCTTATCAATTGATTGGGCTTAGGGAATCATCCAAATTCTAATACAGATAAGGAAACCTTTGACTATTGACCACAATCTTTGATCAAGACAAGACCAATGACTACCTCAACCATATAAAACAAAGGATACACACAAGCAAAGCAAACACACACATGTGCTCAAAGCACATATGGGAAAAATAGGATGTAAAAAAATATATACAAACAATAATCAATCATACCTCCATTTCTAGGATCAAAAGTAAAATTTCTTGCATCTCCTTTATGAGATGGATCATAGTGCCAAGCATGTTACTCTTTGGATTGAACACTTGATGGATCAGACCTACTTCTTGGCACCTCAATTGCTATTCTCTCAAGTAGACCATCTTCAATTAGGTATACAATTTAAAATTATTCCTCTTGGCCTTGTACACATACCGCATGTTTCTGCCCACTCTTCATCTCATGATCAACTTGCATCTTCTTTGTAAGCATGATCTCAAGAGGAGTAGTTTGTTGTTCCTTTGAAGGTTGAGGGTAGTAGAATATTTTATTGACCTCAAAAGGCTGAGGTGAACATTTATCTTTCTCATTTATGACATTTTAAACAATTTCATCTTGCTTACCATCACTTGTAATCATCTCTGAAGAAGTTGTAGACCCCTTGAGATATTCAAACTCATTAAAAATGTTTTCAAATTGTTGCCACAAGTCATCATCTTATTTTTTATCAGCATCATCAAGGGGAAAAACAATATAAGTTCATTCATCCTCTTCCTTAAAATCAAAAAGGATTTCATCTAAGATTTTCTCTTCAACACAAGAAAGACATTCTTCATCATCAACTAAACAAGAAGACTCAACAAAAGGAATAACCTCTTATTCGCCATTTATGACCTCTTGAGGGCTCTCAAGTTTTATCTTAGCTATCATAATATAATATTGGCTCTCAAAGGATAAAATATCTTCCAACTCCTCCATTTTAGTGATGCCAAGACTAGGCATCTTGAAATTTGGTGACCTAGCCCGATGAGGCTACCAAGGAGTTGCACTTTCTTCAAGTAAGAGTTCTAAATTTGACTCAACCAACTACTCTTTTTATGTTCCCATACCATATGTCCATCAAGGAAAAGGGTGATAGGATTAGGACAAGAGGAACTAATTGGTGGAGGTGGAGCATAGGGCTCAAAATTAGATTGAGAATGCAAAGTTAGGGATTCTTTTGGGAGCTATTGAGGAAGGGAAGGTAGACCTTGGGCTAATATATATTGTTTATCTTATTTCTAATTGAAAATTACTTCATTAATATCTTATTCAACTTGATAAATCTATTGATTGAGGTTATATGGGGTGTGTTTAGGCATAGGATCTTCTTTTGGGTCTAAACCTTCCATCACACCTTAACTTAGCAATTTTATCCTTGACTCTAACTCTTAAATTTGCTTGGATAGGTTCTCATGGAAAATTATTTCTTGAAGTTCATAAGATTATTCATGAGAAGGAAGAGTACAATATTTTTGACATGGAAGACAATATGTCTCTTGAGGAAGGGTGGGAGGTACTTACAAAGGATCAACTTCATTCTCAACTTCAAACTCCTTAACAATTCTTTTATCCTCTTTATTTCTCCATGATTCTAGTATCTTACTACATATTATGATGTTAGGATTATAAGTCTTCTCTTGATGTGGTGATGTAATTTTAGGAGTGGATGAAGTGTTCAAGGAACTTGGAATCTCCTTAGGCTTGGATTCTCCACCTTGTCTCCAACTTGGAATCTCATATCTAGAGGTCATTCTTTGAGATGAGGATGCAATGTGAGAGATAAATGACGGCATGAATTCCACTTCATTTTATACTAACATGGATTGATTCATTTTTTTTTGGCCAACTTAATCTACCTATAAATATTAGCTTCAAAAATAAGGTTTCTCTTTTCAACTCTCTCTTCTAACTGATGGGGAGAAGGATGACTTTGGTAAGCTTGCTTGGGCTCATGTATAGGGGTCAAATAGGATTGGTATCAATCTTTGGGAGGTGTATATGAAGGCTGATAGGTTTGGTGAGGTTTAATTTCATGAATCCTTAGCTTATCCTCTAAGGAAGAAACTAAGCCACTCACATCTAACATCAAACTTGTGAGCCTTTCCCAATTGGCTCTCTCAATAGATGCACATTATATTTTGACTAGCTATAATGCATCTCTCACATTATGAATAAGATTACTAGGAACACCTTGACCAAATCCCCTGTATGTGTCAAAATATAACATATACCTCTCATATCACAAAATATTTTTCTTGAAAGTGGAAATGGATTGATTAGAGATATGGCTAGGTTGACTAGGAGGAAGAAGACATTAAGAAGACTAGCTATAAGACTGATACACTTCATGAATAAGATGATATATTTCATGTTAGAGCTGATTAATATCATATTGAATCTGGTAAGGATCATGATAAGGTTGATTAAGAACTTGTTCTTGTTTATAAGGATTTCCATAATCTTTAAATGTCTCACCAACTTCTGTAAAACAAAACTCAACACCAAGGTCAGCCATGAAACTTCATTAGAAAACAATAACAAAAGGAAATATCATCAATAATATTCAAATGGAATACCTTGACTGCTTGATTAGCTGATGTACCTTTGGAATTGTCATTGATGCTTAGATAGATGCCTCCAAAGGCTGATTATTGAAAGACAACACCAAAAATATTTCAACTTCTTGAACTAAGAGTCCCACCAGGCATGCCAAAAACTATTATCATTTAGATTTTCACCCTTTTATGAGATGTATAATCTCTACTCATCTAAGTGGCACAATGGAAACACCTCTAAAATCTTGGGTAGCCTAATGATAAGGTAAATCTTCAGGTAGGGCTAGCTCCCTTGATGTGCCACTTTGGATCACTACTATACCTAAACCTTTTTTTAGGGGGGGGGAGGGAAGGGAGAGAGATAAATAAAATAAAAATATCCTAATGGAGTTGATACACCAAATATACTGATAACTTCCAACCAGCTGCATGTTACACTTGAAACCAAGAAACTAACCAAACATACACTTATCCAATATGCATCTTCTCATATCAATATTACATTATGATTTTATGGATGAATGTTTAATATAGGAGTAATAAACAAGATTCATTTAATTTCACTAGTGAATATACTAACGCACTCAACCTTGACACTTCTTAGAACACTTCACATGCCCTGTGAGAAGAAGCTTTCCAACTACAAATAGATGATAGAATGAAATAATCATGCTAAGGAAATAAGAGTTATCACTTATGAAAAATAAAAAATTATAAATGAAAACACTAAAAAAATCATGGAAGAGGTAAAAATGAGTAGTATTATTGATCAAAAGATATGTAAATGAGTAGGGATTCACCATACTCAGGTGGAGCATATGTTACAAAGGCCAAAATGGCTAGTTTTTATAGAACATGAGAGAGGGAAGAGAAGAGAGAATTCCAAGGGTCAAAAAGATAATTGTAAAGATAATAAAAGGAGTTATTTTTTCATAATAATATGATATGGGATGAACCATGTAAGTTTAGAAGGTACAAGTGTACATAAAAGGCATAAAACTTTTACAAAGTGCTATGAAACTCCTCATTATAGCTCAAAAAACTATATGCATGATTTGGACCTATTAAAATGTCCAAAAAATAATTATTAATAGGTATGATGATTATAATTAAGGGTAAGTCTTTCATACATGCCTTTCTATGCATTGGTTGTAGGCCTGGTTATCTGAAATCATCTAGGAATGAGCCATCATCATCTACAGTCCAAAAAATTCTTCCTTCATGCACCCTACACACTTGGCCTCCAAAAAGGAATCAATTTTACAATAAAATATATGGGAGTTAGTGGATTAAATATTTCAATACCATTAATGTCCTTATAGGCATTAATCACACCTTAAAATCACTTCACTTAAAATTTTCCACCCTTCTCACTAGCTTGGCCACTATGCCAGTTTTAACTAGATGAGATGAATCTATTTTTTTTAACACTCATGAGAATTTTAAAATAATTAAATTTACCTAAGGAGTTATAAAAATTCTATATTTTCCTCCCAAACTTGATTTCATCCTCAGATTCCTTCTAAAACCTACAAAACACATAAAAAGTCAAAATTACCCTATTTTATACCCTATCCATACAAGTCCATATAGCTCAAAAGGGTGGGTATAATATTGATAGAATCTTATGAAATTTCCAATCCTTTTCTTGTACAAACTATGCCATCATATTAGCTTCCCAACTCTATTTCCACAAACTAATCACTAGTCAGGGTTTTGGAGGGTTTAGGCTTATTTTCCTTCTTAAGCTTTGTTCATAAATATCTGACATTGGAATTTCCAAAAAATATATATAAAAATATTATTAAATACCCATAATAACCTCCCAAAAATCCTTTGGCTTCCATGTAAGGCCTCATGAAAGATGTGAGCATTTGAACCTCTCTTATCGAGCTTGTTATCACCTTTTGCACAAGCCTAATGTTGTTTTTGGGCCAACAAACGGATTCCTTGTGGTTTATATACCTTTTAAAAGATTTATCACCTCTATTTTACCCCCATATTCATGATCCAATAGTTTATAATACTCACCCCATGCAAAAAATGGAAGTGACTCCCCATTTGGCTTCTAGGCCTAGCCATGCCTAGTAGGCCTATCTACACCTTAAATCCAAATTATGAGATCATTATGATTATTATGAATTACACAAGTTAATTAAATCCATATTAATCCTATAAAAAAATTTAAATAATTTATAAATCATACTTAGGTATAAAAGTGCGAGTGACCTTTCATTTGGCCACTAGGCCAAAAACTACCTAGTATGCTTGACTACAACTCTAGCCACCTAGACCACTTTGTTGCATTTACCATTTTTTGTCTGGTTTATAATGTTTAAATATGTGTATTTAATATTCTCACATATTATAAAAAACTCTATATATCTCCTTGGTCATCCTTTTATCATCTCTTGTCAAAACTTCCAGGGTTTGTGTATGAGGGAAGTGCCCTATGTCTAAGACAAAATAGAGGGAACTCCCCTATTTAATCAGAAAATTGTGGTTATTTTATGAGTTTATCTATGTAATAAAAATATTTAATTAAATTTTGAGCCCTTTATAACCTCATTTTACCCATTAATTCCTTGAAAACCCAAAATTGATTGCTAGGAAGATAAACTCTAAGCAGAAACTGATGTAGATCGTGTCTTTGCTTGTTTGATATTTTTCCATGGTTTATCTCCACTATGAGGTTGTTATGATGATTTTATGATTATTATAAATATTTTCACATGTTTTTTTAACCATTTCAATTCTTAATATACCCCTTTATATACCCTTCTCAATCAAAACTGGGTGTCACTTTTGACTGTATTTTCTATCTTAGAGTGATGCATGTAGGTGTTAGTTGCATATTTTAAGATTTGAATAAAATGCTACAATAACTTATTGAGGTTTCCAAGGTCATCATATATATCACTTGGAACTAAATCCATTATGTTTGTGTTGGTCAAATTTCACTCCCAAGTTTGCATCTTTCAAATTTGGCCAAGTACAGTATTTAAAAAATTTCTTCAAAATGAGTGTTTCTCATTAAGTCCCAACAAAACTACCGAGTGTTATTTAATTTGGAGAGTTTTTTTGGGTCTTTTGTCTAGGTGCTATTTCCTTCATATGTTTTTTTTTTGGGTTTTTTTTCAAGTGTCAGGAATTGTCTCGGACATTTTGTTCGAAATAATTTCCCCGAAAGATATCTTTTCAAGCTGAAAAGGTCATCTTCAACTTTTCTGAAGGTCATCTTCAAATTTTCTGAAGGGAACCTCCATATTTCAAAAATTTAATTTTCAAATTTTTTGAAGGGATCACTTAAGTTTTTTTGAAGGGATATTTTCAAAAAATTGAAAGGTACTTTACAAAAAATCCAAAGGGTATTTTCATAGGAAGGTGGACCAAACAGAAGTTCTGAAAGTCATCTTTCTAAAGGGACATTTACAAGTGCTAGAGGGTCATTTAAAGATTATCAAAGGACCATTTCTTTCAACCAAATGGCAAAAATACAAAATTTTGAAAGGCCAAATACAAAATATTATCTGAGGAACTCTTTTGAAAAACTTGTCCAAATCAAAAAGAGGTCAAATCCCAATTCTTTGACATTTTTTATGATACAAAGGAAACAAAAGGACCAAAATATTATCTGAGGAATTATTTTAGAAAAATTGTCCATAGAAATTGTCAAAAATAAAAATCTTGAATGAATTCTCTTGGGAGAAAATGTTGAAACAAATGGTCAAAAGGTTGATAATGTAGGCATCTAATTCTTAACACTATTTGTGTTGAAATTGTCAATCTTACTCGAATTACACTCAAATGCACATTTTACGTCAAAATCTATAAAACATCCTAAATGGTTTCAACTTGTCATTTACAAGTTCCATTTTAGGTCAAAGTATCTGTAAATAGGGTAATGTATTTTATGGTCTAGCTAACTTTGTCAGATCATTTCGAGTCAAAGTGAGCATTTTTCCATTTAGTGTTATAGATCACTCTTTTATTATAATTCATTAGTACATGTCATGTACCTTTATTATTTTTTGTTGGTGACATCCTAAATGGGAATATGGTTTCAATGCATCTAGCATCACCTTCTAATTCTTCCCAAGTCAAATTATGATGTATTATTATGACTTTTTGACCATTTTGATTAGTTGAGGGTCAATTTTCAAATAATTGCATAAATGTTGATTAACCTTGCTTAAGGATAATTAATCCAAATCAAGAGCTTAAGTGGATTTTCCATAAGAGTTGTTGAATATTTATTTTTGAAAATTGATTCTTATTATTTGCATCACCTAGTGACATCATTTATGGAGTGGCATCCATCAAGCCATAAGTGCATAAAATATCAAGATTAGGGGTCACCCATGCCTATTTAATGCCTCCCATGCCTCTTCAATTCCCCTTTTTCCAAGGTCATCTTGAGGATAATTATGGATTTAATTCCAAATATTAGGATTATTTTCAACTACACATCTCAATCATGAGATGGATGGTTCAGGTTGAT
The DNA here is from genome assembly GCA_037957365.1 of Torreya grandis. NCBI lineage: Eukaryota > Viridiplantae > Streptophyta > Pinopsida > Cupressales > Taxaceae > Torreya > Torreya grandis. Next base: position 1,216,421 of record JARHVA010001751.1, on the reverse strand, counting down.
CCTGACCAATCTCAAAAATATATAAATAGAGAGGCCATGGACATCATTTCTAAGCTATTTTGGTGCAAGGTTATTATGCTCAAATATCTTCAAATCTTTAACATTGCAAAGTTATAATGCTAAATTGTTTCTACAAAGCTTCATTGATAGGCTAGTTTAGTGATTCCATATCAAGAGCCTAGGTTTTGTGGAGTGTTCTTGAGGCATTAGAGGAGCTTACCACCATTGTTGAAAAAGACAAGGATGCTTTATCAAGGGAGAACATGTTTTTGAACCACATGGGCATCATGAATCCATTTGGGAAGGTAATATAGTGTTGTTTTCTTTCATTTGTTTATTTCTATCCTTTGTAATTTCCATAGAAATAGATAGGCTTGGTTAGTTAGTTATTTATGCATGTTTCATTGTTTATGGACTAATTCTTGACTAACTTGATTTGTAATCCTATCTACATCTTGGCATGTCTAGTGGGACTATATGCATCCTACACCTAAAGGAGATCCTTTTTCAACTTTAAGAAACTTATTTAAGCTTTTAAAACTCTTGTAAATTGGTTTTATAACTTTACTACAATAGTTTTACACATTAACCGACATCGGTAGAAATACCGACATCAGTTACTTGGTTTAACCAATGTCGATCAGTAGAATTGACATCAGTCAGATCCTAGTTGGCCATAACTGATGTCGGTGGTATTGACCAACATTGGTCACTATGTTTTTCAAAAAACATAGAACTGAGACCTACTTTTCTAAATTTTCTTGTTTCAAATTCAAAGGGGCTTCAAAGCTAAAGGACATGTTAATAATTTTGCTATAGGATCAAGTTTAAAATTTGCTTAATACATGTTTATATCACCTTTGCATGCTTAAAAATGGATTAGGAACGTTGTTTTGGTGATTAACAAAGAATTTTAGTGTTTTTGGTTAATGTTTTCAAACTTTACAACTAAGACCAAGGGGTTAAATGAACACCACCAAACATTTCATTTGGGTTTAAAATTGAACACACTTGTCAATTTTTGTTTGTAATAATTGATTAAGATTAATCTTGTTTGGAAAAAAGAGGAATGTTGTGTGTATACTCTTCCATTTGTCCCCTTTAGGGAACCCTTGGAATCAAAAGCACCATTCCTATTGCAAATAGCCTAGTCCAAAGTTTAGAAGGAATGTTGCCTAAAGCACTCCCCAAAAACTCATCAAAGTTTAGGTGACCTTGAAAATGACCCTAAAGTCTTTTAATTTTCATGCTTTATTTGTTTTTATGAAATTTAGCTTATGAGGGGGACTTCATCACCTCCCATAAGTTCTTTAGAAAAGCTTTGACCTGGGGTTTCACCTCTCGATATTAAATTTATTTGGCTCCTTTAGAGTTACACATGGCACGCATCTACATTTAGACATCACACTACACTGAACAAATAGTAGGATGTAGTGGTTGTAAAAAGGACTAGACCTTTTTATAACTAGCTAATGATGTGGCCTCCCAATTTTTGTGCTTGTATTTTGCATCATTTGACATGAAAGTCATTATACAATTGATTCCCCTAGAACATTTGAAACTTGATACTTTAGTCAACCCCACATGCCATACCCTTGCTAGGATTTGGATGATTATACTTAGTGTATTTTTGGGTTATTTTCTCATTTGGTATGTTTTGAGACTAAAATTTGTTTATTTTTAATTAAGCCATGTCAAAACCAATTTTTCTATATGTCACTCTTTTTTCTAAAGAGGCATTATGTTGGTCATTTTACACCACACTTGCACCTCACAATTTTTGCTAAAACTTGTTTGTGTGTGTGTGTCATTTGAGTTGCAAAGGGTAGCATTATGCTACCCAAATCATGTCAAACCATTTTGAGCCTTTTTTGAAACATAACATTGACCATGCCATTCGAGCATGCTTACACCATTAGACTGATCAATTTATTTCAAGACTTGTTTACCATTATATCAAAACCATTTGTTTCAAACCATTTTGTGTATACCATTTAGAACTCTATCTTGTGCCATCATATTGTCAGATCTTCTCTAGCTTGTTTGGTCCAATCCTATTCTTCAAAATTGGATTTTTAATTATCCTTGTCAAGTTTAGATCCAAACATTGATTGATTTCTATTTACGCCTTAATTCATGGGATTGGTACATAGATCTTTTTCTTTTGGGTTGCATAGCTTTGGTTAAATGATTACCCAATTTTGAACACTATTGATTGCTTGTTTGTTCGAGTGCCTATCCTCATAATTTTTTTTGACTTTGTTTGGGAAAACACAACCTTTCTTGAAAACCTTTGATGTTAGACATTTGACATTAGGTTATTTACCAAATCTCAACACAAATTACTTTTGAGATACAATTCCACCCCTTCAACCAAGTTGAACCAAGCTCTAACCATTTATCCTTTGGATCATTTTTTAGGGTTTACAAAACTTTAAGTATTTTTATTTTTGGAGATTTATTAATTAAATGTAGATATGTCTAGCTACACTTATGGTGTAGTCATGGCTAAACCAACTTATGATAGAATGGTTGCACAAAATGACTTTTATGACTTTAGTCAAGACCCTTACATTGACAATATGGTTTGTGAGATAGATTTCTATCCACCTCACAAAACTTAGTCATGGGAAAATAGTCAAGATCCAAATCATGATCAAAATTATTGGGTTTATCAAGAAGACTTGGATGCTTTGGTTTGTATAAGTAATCAAACTCCAAAATGTACCAAGATCACCATTTTAGGACCTCCTCCTTTGGTTTGCATGGGCAACCAAGATAAGAACCATCTAATCATTACCATTTTAGGACCTCCTCCTTTGGTTCACATGAGAAACCAAACTAAGAAGCGTCTAGTTGTTACCATTCTTGGCCCATCACCAATTTTTGATGAAACTATTGTTGAAGAACCTCCATTTGATGAACCAATAGTTTTTAATCCCTTCTTCAATAGTCTAATCTTTAGAGAGTTTATTATTGAACCAAAAACCATTGTTCCTACTAAACCAAATGTTCCCCACTTTATAAATTTTGTGCAATCTTCGAGCCTAAACAAGAACCATCACCTCTTCAAAAACCATCTTATGAGGATCAAAATGTGTTAAAAATTGATCTTTCGCAACCAATTTTGAACCAAAACCAACATGTTATTATTGAAACACCCATTTCTAACAAGATAAACTATGATAAGTTACCTATTCATACATTACCTATTTTTAAAGAGCCTCATCTCCTTGACAAGCCAGTCTTGATATAGTTATCTCTTGATCTTTTCCCATTCATTGAGGAGTCTCACTTTGATAGACATGATTTTGTCAAGATGTCCCTTGAGTGGTTCCCTCTTTTTGAGGGGATTCACTTAGATGAGTTATTCTATGTTGAACCCTTCCAAGATGAATCAATTTTTATTAATCCCATTATGCCATCACAAACTATTACTTGTCAAAAATTAAATATTCAATAGAACATTATCAAAATAACCATATCAGATGAAGAATCAATATTAGAGTCAGGTTCCATTTTAGACTAACATTGGATTTAGCATCATAAATATAAAAAACATTAGTTGCGACATTGGATTTAGAGTCCTTTACTTCAAAATTAGAGTTAGAAATAGATTATAGTATTGGTTGTTACAAAATTGGTTACAATTGCCTTACAGATCAATTTGAATATATTTGTGATCCTTTTACATTTTTTGAGGATGATTACTTCAACATTGACACAAGTTCCCCTAGTATCTTCTAAGAGGATTGTGCTTCCTTTCACCATCCCATTATTACCACCCAACATAGCCATTATATTAGCATTCCATCTCCCACAAGTGTTGATTGGGATTGATAGAATCACACTTTGTTGAACTGTATCCATGGTGACATAGCAATTGAAAAAGAGAAAAGAGGCCAAGAAAACATTCATGTAGTCGAAGAACACTCTCCTAGTGACACCTTTTTGAAGGCACTAGGGGATAAGCAAAGATCAAACTCAGCCCATTTTAGTGACACTTTTTTGGAAGCACTAAAAGGTAATAAAAGTCAACATTCCTTAGTGAAACCTTCTCAAATGTGCTACAAGACAATCAAGACAACTTCATTGGTGAAAACCTCATTGAGGCACCAATAACTGAGCATAAAAATTATATTTACTGAAGACAAAATCAAAGATCAAATAAAAATAGCTTCCAATCTATAGCCTAATCAGATGGTAGCTACTCTCAAGATCAAACAACAAAAAAGTCTGGTGGTCCCATAGAGATAACAAGTCTTCATCCCTACCACAACCAAAATTATGTTAAATATAGCATCAACAACATTACTTGTGACTGAAAGTCTTGATATTCATTTATTTCCCCACCATTATGTATTCCATTATCATCAATCATGATATTTCAAAATCAAACCTACCACCCATTATTTGTCCTTTTTTACCATATATATTTGCACTTTCCTTTACAAAGGATACAAAGATACCTTATATCAACACTTGAAGGAATCATAATCAACAACCAATGCAAATCACAAAAGTTATCTTGGCAACCAAATCTAAAGGCCATTTTTGATAGAGTAGTTATTCAGACAAGGTGTAAGATAGAAATTAACATGATCAAGTATTCTATTTATTTCATTTGTTTATTAGGATGTGAATCTCCCCATCAGTAGGAATAATAGAATCAAAAACCACACCTAGGCTAAAAACATGTACCATATCATTTCACATTGCCATGCCATTGCCATTGTTACATATCCATTTTCCATTATCGAATATCCTAGCCATTAACCCATCACATGGGGGAAACCCTCCTACCATTTTATCTAATATATCCAAACAACCATTATCCTTAGCAAGACCCTATCATCCTATGATTCCATTCTTATCTAGACCAAAGCCTATTTTAGTCATCCTACCCAATCCTATTTTGATCTTGGTTCTTTTGGTTCTTCTCACACCTTTCATAACAGGATTATAATCAAGTTTCAATAATCAATAAAATCTATGTTTCAATGGTAGTATATGAAATTAGTTTAATAATTGATCTGGCAAGATATCTTTCATCTTATATCTATGTTTTTTTATGTGAGCTTTGATTATAACTGCCTATGGGTAAATCAGTGTTTCACCAGTCTTGCTATTCATTATAACCACCTATGGGAAAATTAGTATCATTAACCTATATCATTGTATCTTATTTATAATCACCTATGGGAAAACTAGGGACAACACTTGTTTATCATGCATTGCCACATCACCTTGCCTTTGTTATTTTCCAATTGCAATGATTTAATATTATATCATTGTAAATCAGTGTTTCACCAATCTTTCTATTCATTATAAACACCCATGGGAAAATTAGTATCATTATCCTATATCATTGTATCTTATTTATAATCACCTATGGGAAAACTAGGGACAACACTTGTTTATCATGCATTGCCACATCATTCAAACTAACTCAGTGCAATTGAAATATTATATCATTCTAAGTTATTCATATTTATGATGCCTAATTTCTTTTGATATAGCAAACACTTTGTGCTCAAGTCTCAAGGTTTTAACGTCAACATCAAATTTGATGAATGATTCTCAATAACACTCCATAAAACATAAGATCATGATATGGAATTATAGGTAGCATGCATTTTAGGTTTCCTTGTCTATGCTTAGATGTGCATCTCTTTGCATACATTATGAGTCTAATAAATTCTTGGTCATTTTTCATCATTCCTCCTTCCATTCTCTCCCAAACTTGGGTGAACTACATTAGCTTGAAGTTCATCTTGGAACATGATTCCATGGAACTATGTAGGTAGCACTCAATTTCTATTGAGGTCAGCTTGGATATCTCCATTCTTCTTTTCATCTCTCTCATCACTTTGTGCATTCTCATATGCTTGGTTTTATATGGCTTTATAAGACATTACACCATTGCATGTACATTTGCACCCACTCACTTTAACCTATCTTTTGGGTTATATTTTTGAGCTATTTTTATTGCCAATTGTCCATGATGAGGCCCAACATCTGAACCATGTTTGAATCAAATCAGCTCTATATGGGCAAAATCATTCTTTATTCTTTATTAATGATCAAAATTCACCCTATTGGGGCACATCTATTTTATCATGATCACATTTTCTCTATCGAGGCACTTCTTATTATCATCTCTTTGGAGACCCCATTCTAGTGGTGCTTCCCTTCTTGAAGCAGGACACTCTCCCTTTTCCTCTAATTCTAAGCTCTCCACATTAAAGACCATAATGGAAATATTTTAGTGTGTAACTTGTCTTAGGATTGATCAATGTCATAAGCATGCAGCTTATACTATCAAATTAGGTACATTTAAAAGTGTGTCCCTTACATTTTTGAATTGTATATTTCCCATTCCCCCCATCTCTAGGGCCTATTATACCTCTAATTATATTTTTATCATTTATGGTAATCACATGTGCATGTATTATCTTGTCTATATGTGATCTATTCCATGGGTTAATATCTCACTTTCTCTCTCTTTTTTAGAGTTCATCCTTCTCTTTCATCCTAACATGTCCTCTTGAGGGGGCATCATGGGTCTATTCTAATTTCTTCTTGATAATTCTTTTCTTTGAAAATATGTTGCTTCACCTAAATATCTCACTATGCCTTCTCAAATAAGGTCAAAATTTAGACATCTAGTTCCTAACACCGTGTTGAAATTGTCAATCTTACTCTAATTACACTCATGCACATTTTAGGTCAAAATCCACAAAACATCCTAAATGATTTGAAATTGTCATTTACAAATGCCATTTTAGGTCAAATTATCCCTAAATAGGGGAATTTATTTTATGGGTCAGCTAACTTTGATTAGATCATTTTGAGTCAAAATGACAAACTCACCATTTAGTGCTCTGGATCACTCTTTTCTTCTAATTTTTTGGTACATATCATGTACCTTTGTTAATTGATATTGGCAACATCCTAAATGGGAATAAGGTTCCAACACATCTAGCATCACCTACAAATATTTCTCAAGTCAAATTATGACCTAGTAATATGACTTTTTGACCATTTTGATTAGTTGAGGGTCAATTTTCAAATAATTGCATAAATGTTTATTAACCTTGCTTAAGTCTAATTAATTCAAATCAGGGGATTAAGTGGATTTTCCATGAGAGTTGTTGAATATTTCTTTCTAAAAATTGATTCTTATTGTCTACATCATCTAGTCACATCATCTATGGGGTGGCATCCATCAAGCCATAAGTGCATAAAATATCAAGATTATGGGTCACCCATGCCTAGTTAATGCCTCTTATGCATCTTCAATGCCCTTTTTTCCAAGGTCATTTTGAGGATAATTATGGATTTAATTCCAAATATTAGGATTATCCTCAGCCACACATCTCAATCTTGAGGTGGATCATTTATCATCTACCATTCCATTTCAAAATAAAACCTACCATCCATTATTTGTCCTTATTTACCATCCATGGCCACACTTTCCTTTACAGAGGCTACAAAGATACCTTGTCTTACACTTGAAGGAATCAAAATCAATGACCAATTTAGATCATAAAATCATTCTTAGAAACTAAATCTATAGGCCACTCTTGATAGATTAGTTATTCAGACGAGGTGAAGGATATCAATTAACATGATTGAGTATTCTATTTATATCATTTGTTGATTAGAATGAGAATCTCCCCATCAACAAGAACAATAGAATCAAAAACCACACCTAGGCCAAAAACATGTACCATACCATTTCACACTGCCATTGTCATTGTTACATATCCTTTTGCCATTATTGTATATTTTAGCCATTTACCCCCATCACTTGGGGGAAACCCTCCTACCATTTTATCTAATCTATCCAACCAACCATTATCCCTAGCAAGACCATGCCATCCTATCATTCCATTCCTATCTATACCAAAGCCTATTTTTAGTCATCCTACCCAATCATATTTTGATCTTGGCTCATTTGGTTCTTCTTGCACCTTTCATAGGGGAATTCCAATCAAGTTTCAATAATAAATCAAATTTGTGTTTCAATGATAGTCTATTAAAGAAGTGTGATAATTGATTTGGAAAGATATCTTTCATCCTATATCCATGTTTGTTTATGTGAGCTTGATTATAATCACTTATGGGCAAATCAGTGTTTCACCAGTCTTGATACTCGTTATAACCACCTATGGGCAAATTAGTATCATTAACCTATGCTATTGTATCTTAGTTATAACTACCATGGGTAAACTAGGGGAAACAGTTGTTTATCATGCATTACTACATCACCTTGTCTTCATTATTTTCATTTGACTGGCCATTTGATGGATTTGAGAACTTGTTGGGACCTAGTTGTTTTTTTCCCTATATTTTGTGTTGAAAAAATTACTATGACTTGAGGTTATTTCAATACTATGTAGCTCATGGTCAATTCATGTTTAGGTCACCTCAGTCACCCTAACCTTGACCTCACTAATTTTTTAGCATGGGTCATTACAGCTAGCTTAGCTATCTTATTGGAACCTCTACTCTCAAGACATCATCTCCTTGACTAGATGGTTCCACCTTGTGCATCTTTTATCCCAAAAATACCAAAAACATTATAAATACTTTGAAAATACCAAAAACATTAGAACATGATCTAAAAAAGAATAAAAACATTGTCTCATGCTTCTATACATTTGTACATTCCCATTCCACCATCCCATGCTCTTGTCATTTTGGGAACAACCATTAAGTTTGAACACTCTCACCATTTTGTGAGAAACCATTAAGTTTGAATAATCTTACCATTTTATGATCAACTATTAAGTTTAAACACTTCACTACTCTGTGAGCAACTATTAAATTTGAATGCTCTCACCATTTTGTGAGCAACCATTAAGTTTGAATTCTCTCACCATGTTGTGAGCAACCATTAAGTTTGAATGCTTTCACCATTTTGTGAGAAACTATTAAGTTTGAATGCTCTCACCATTTTGTGAGAAAATATTAAGTTTGAATACTCTCACCATTTTATGAGCAACTATTAAGTTTGAATGCTCTTACCATTTTGCAAGCACAAGAACACCATTGCATCTCATCTTGTCCCACGCACTTGCCATTTTTCAAGATCATTATTTCTCATCTCATCAGATTCTTGTTTGCTAGACCATTCTCATTTGTTTGTCATCTCTTCCATTTCTTATATTAATCATGTTGGTTTGATCATCATTTTTCCTTCTATCCCATTTCCTGGGAGAACTATATTTGGCTTGAAGTTCATGTTAGAACATGCATCCATGGAGCTATGTAGGTAGCATCCACTTGTCTTATACGTCTGGATTCAGCTTAGCCAACCCCCTTCCTTTTCTTATCTTCCCCCTTTTCTTTTGTCATTGTTCCTCTTTAATTAGGGAACAATTATTGTGTCATTATTCTTTGTTATGAGGTGGTGGAAAGTAATGCCTCTACCGCACATGCATGAACATTTATCTTTAAACCGCCCTAGCTTAGTTTTTATTTATCTATTTATTTGAATTTTATTGGTGTTTTTTTGATGTTTTATTATTATTTTGCATCTTTCCTTTTATTTCTTCTCCTTTTATCTTTTTATTACTTCTTGTCTCATCTTGGTCTTGTGTTTCCTTGTTTGTTTTTGCTTCTCTTTTATGTTTCAGAATGCCTTGATGGTCCACATGGATCTTGATTATTCATATCTTGGTCTCATGTCATTAAGACATTCTTTCTTTTTGTTTTTAAACATTTATGTTCCTACTTCAGATCATATCTTGATTTCAAGCTAGGTTCATTTATGCTTATCTTTTTCTTTATTTTTGTTTTTTTGTTTAAATGTAAATCACTATAACTCTGGTTTTGGTCATTATTTTACCATCATCCTTAATTATAGATATTCAGATTTGAACCAGATTAGTGCAATTAGAATATTATGTCATTCTAAGTTCTTCATATTTATGATGCTTAATTTATTTTACTATAACAAGAACTTTGTGCTAATATTTCAAGGTCTTAACATCAACATCAGCTTTGATGAAAAATTCTCAAGAACACTCCATAAAACTTGAGCTCATGATATGGAATTAGGATTCTAGGTAGCATGCATTTTAGGATTCTTTATCTATTCTTAGATTTGCATCTCTTTGCATACATTTTGAGTCTAATCAATTCTTGGTCATTTTTCATCATTCTTCCTTCCATTCTCTCCCAAACTTGGGTGAACTACATTGGCCTAAAGTTCATCTTTAAATATGAGTCCATGGAACTATATAGGTATTGATTAATTTCTATTGAGCTCAGCTCAGCTATATTCATTCTCTTTTCATCTCTCTCATCACTTTGTGCATTCTCATATGCTTGGTTTTATATGGTTTTCTAAGCCATTACACCATCGTATGTATATTTGTGCTAACTCACTTTAACCTATATTTTGGGTTATATTATTGAGATATTTTTCTTACCAATTGCCCATGTTGGGGCCCAACATCTAAACCATGTTTGAATCAAATCAGCTCTATAGGGGCAAAATCATTCTTTATTCTTTATCAATGATTAAGATTCACCCTACTAGGCCACACCTATTTTATCACAATCACATTTTCTCTACTGGGGCACTTCTTATTATCTTATCTTTAGAGACCCCATTCTAGTGGTGATTCCCTTCCTAAAGCAGAACACTCTCCCTTTTCCTCTAATTCCAAGCTCTCTACATTAAAGCCTATGATGGCAATATTTTAGTGTGCAACTTGTCTCAAGATTGATCAATGTCGTAAGCATGCAGATTGTACTCTCAAATTGGGTACATTTAAAAGTGTGTCCATTACATTTATGGATTATATATTTCCCATTTCCCCTATCTCTAGGGCCTATTATACCTTTAATTATATTTTGATCATTGATGGTAATCACATGTGAAAACATTAGATCATTTGGATGTGATCCATTCCCTAGGTTAATCTCTCACTTTTTCTCTCTTTTTGAGAGTTCATCCTTCTCTTTCATCTTAGTATGTCCTCTCGAGGGGGCATCATGGGTTTGTTTCAATTTCTTATTGACAACTCTTTTCTTAGAAAATAAGTTTCTTCACTTGAGTGTCTCACTACACCTCAAATAAGGGCAAAATGTAGACATCCAATTCTTAACACTATTTGTGTTGAAATTATCAATCTTACTCAAATGCACATTTTAGGTCAAAATATATAAAACATCCTAAATGGTTTATAATTTTCATTTACAAGTGCCATTTTAGGTCAAATTATCCCTAAATAGGTCAATACATTTTATGGGCCAGCTAACTTTGATCAGATTATTTTGAGTCAAAATGACCATTTCACCATTTAGTGCTCTGGATCACTCTTTTCTTATAATTCATTGGTACACATCATGCACCTTTATTATTTGTTTTTGGTGACATTATAAATGGGAATATGGTTCCAATGCATCTAACGTCACCTTCTAATTCCTCCCAAGTCAAATTATGACCTAATAATATGACTTTCTGACCATTTTGATTAGTTGAGGGTCAATTTTCAAATAATTGCACAAATCTTGATTAACCTTGCTTAAGGATAATTAATCCAAATCAAGAGCTTAAGTGGATTTTCCATGAGAGTTGTTGAATATTTCTTTTTGAAAATTAATTCTTATTATCTGCATCACCTAGTGACATCATCTATGGGGTGGCATCCATCAAGCTATAAGTATAAAAAATATCAAGATTATGGGTCACCCATGCCTATTTAATGCCTCCCATGTCTCTTAAATTCCCCTTTTTCCAAGTTCATTTTGAGGATAATTATGGATTTAATTCCAAATATTAGGATTATCCTCAACCACACATCTCAATCTTGAGATGGATGGTTCAGGTTGATCCTGACCAATCTTAAAAATCTATAAATAGAGAGGCCATGAACATCATTTCTAAGCTATTTTTGGTGGAAGGTTATTATTCTCAAATATCTTCAAAGCTTGAACATTGCAAAGTTATAATTCTAAATTGTTTCTACAAAGCTTCATTGATAGGCTAGTTTAGTGATTCCACATCAAGAGCGTAGGTTTTATGGAGTGTTCTTGAGGAATTAGAGGAGCTTACCACCATTGTTGATAAAGACAAGGATGCTTGATCAAGGGAGAACATGTTTTTGAGCCACATGGGCATGGTGAATCTATTTGGGAAGGTAATATGGTGTTTTTTCTTTCATTTGTTTCTTGCTAGCCTTTGTAATTCCCATAGGAATAGATAAGCTTGGTTAGTTAGTTCTTTATACATGTTCCATTTTTTATGGACTAATGTTTGACTAACTTTATTTGTAATCCTATCTATAGTTAAGTGTGGGGAAGAAGTCCACAAAAATTAAGCCTAGAAAAGTCCAAAATATTTCTTTTAGAAGGATTGGCCAAAGGAATTGTCTCAAAAAAAGTGCTAAAATAAAGTATCCACAGGGAAAAAACCTAAAAGAAGATAAGTCTTCAAAAAAGGAAAGTTTGAGAAAAGTGTTCTAAATGAATAAATAAGGTGAAGGCCCTGTAAATGTCAATTTCAAAATGCAAAAACTAGTCATTGGAGTCAAAAAATGCTTGGTAGGAACCTAAGGGAAAATGTGGAAGTTAAAAAATGGTAGGATCCTAAGCATATGGTGTAGATAAAACAAGCAAAGAATGGATAGGTTGATGGTTCAAGTCAATGTTGGTAGCTGACCAAATCAAAGAGATTCCAAGAAATCAACAAATGTAGATGTCTAAAGGATGTCTAGTAATTATAAGGAACATTTTATAACTATCTCCATGAGTTCCTTTTCTATTGAGCAGTCCTATGTATTGACTCTCTTGTTTTTAGTTTCAAATGTTCATGGATGGTCTTTGATGGAGGTAGTTTCTTGTGCCAATTCTAAAGGTTTTATGCCACTTTTCACCATTCTCATGACTTGTTTTGGATAAATAGACCTCCTGACATGGTATGAAACACCTCACTCCTCTTTCACATACAATTTTAACTTATTATCACATATGGACACATGTCCAAGTGACTCTTGAACTTCCTTGGCTTGATCTCTCTCTCAAAAGCTATATATATGCATTCTTTTGGCTTGTTTTAGTAGCCTCTGTTGGTTATTGGGAAAAATCTAGCCAAATTTGTACTCAAATAACTCTTAAATAAATATACAAGTGTTTTTTCCACTCATATGCTACAATATTGAGTAATGACTTGAATCTTATTGGTCTAGTCTAGTGAAAGATTGTCTTTTCTAGCTTGTACTCTTGATGGTCTACCATTTGTAGAAAGGAGATTATTGTAGGTCTTTTCTAGTATTCTTTTCTAATTGTAGATATATCCTATAAGTGGTCCATGATTGTATCCCTCTTTGGAATAATTAATTCCCTTCCTAATAATCATATACTTTCTTGAATCTAGCATATGAAACATTAATGTAACAATGAATCTTGAGTTGTGAGTTTTGTGTGAGAAACACTTTATTTGTCCTTAAGTAGTAGTTTTAGTCAATTAGGAGGAAATTATACATTGGTGCATCACCATTTTTTTCTCAATCATTTTTCATAACTAATTGATAAGTTAGAGAGAGAGCTTTAAAGGTGCATCAAGGGGAGCTATCCCCTTATTTAGAGATTCATCTCTCCTATAGGTTTCCAAAAACTTGAGAGATTATTCAATCTTACATCAAATTAAAGGAGCTTCATAGAGAGTCCTAGTGTGCACAATTTGATGACAATAGTTTTGGCATACTCGATAAGACAGCTGGTCCTAATTATTTCCATGTCAAGGTGAATGTTAGCCTTAACAAGTCCAAGGTTGTAGAAGTGTTCTTAATCCAACATTTGGCAACTCTAAAAGGTGAGTATTTCTAGTTTTATATCAAGTTCTTCACATTATACTTTATGGTATTCACTAGATCATCTTCTATTAGAGTTTTTAATCAAGTCCCTCTACCTAAAACTCCTATTGAAGAATAACATCCTGAACCATGTTTAGCATTTAGAGATCCAGAATAAGAAAATTTTGAAGAGGAAGAAGAAGTTGAGGAAATAAAAGAGAAAGGGGATCAATAAGAGCAAGAAGAGATGGATATAAGACATCCTTTCCCATCCTTCAACACCTAAAATCCAATTAACCTTCTTGCATATGAACCTATTCCTCCCAATGCTACCAAAAGTCTCCCTATTTTTAATGTAAAAGGTCCTATTACCCCATCTAAACACATTAGGGACATTTGAAACTTTTGAAACTTCCACAATACCACCCAAGCTAAAATAGCTATTAGATTACTTTCCATGTCTCTAAAGGGTAAGTTACTTGATTGGTATAGAGCTTTAGAAGGTGGTTGCATTACTATTTGGGATAAATTTGGAGAGTTGGTGAATACGTTTAAGAATAAGAGTGACCATACCTCAATGATTCACCAGCTGAATGTGATAAAGAGAGGTCATAATGAGTCCATGGAATATTTCAAAGGACATGGTGTAGGTTGCCACCTATTATGAGGCCTCCTCCAATATTTGTATTCCCCACCTATCTCAAGGCTATTGTCACTAATGTGGCAGTAATATTACAATCAATGGGAGGATTTACTTTACTTGAGGCATATGAGATAGCCAATGAAGTTGAGAATAGTTTGATATAGGCAGGTAAATTGCCTCTAAGAGTCTCCATGCATTTTTTGTCTCATAATTCAGTTGAATCCCCAAGCATAGTATAAGTTCCCAATACTAATTTCAAACCTAAAACTACTCCTAAGAATGTGGATGATGCTATAGATAAGGATGAGGTGATTCAATCTTTGCAAGCCTAGCTCAAGTAAGCACAAATGTATGAAAGTGCTCCACCCAATCCTCAATACTATCCTCAGTAAGGCTATAGACCTCCACCCTAATATACTCACAAAGGAAGAGGACAAGTTCAACAAGGTTTCAATATGCACCCTAGTACCTATAATCCTAATTCCACTCCATCCACAAAGGCTATTGTTCCAGTCCACACCAATCTAGTTCAAGGATAGGAATATTTGGATCATTGGGGGCAATCTCAAGGTTAGTTTATGCATAATGGTGGAGAAGGTAATCAAAATTTGGTAGATCAAGAAGGAGATACTCTTTATGTTACATTATAAGAAGTGAATCTCATGTAGAAGGATGTTCAAGGAGAAGGTAGCAGCCAAAGTACTAGTTTTATAAACTTTTAAGTAGAAGAAAATTATGTGTTGAATCAAAATATATCAGTTTCAGCCAATAGAAGGGATAAAAAAGAGGGATTTAGGAGATACTCTAGAATCACAAGTGATTTCAAGTAGTGCCTCTCCAATGTCACAAAGTGCAAGTACCAATGTAATGGATCCTGCTAGTCACACTAATCCTCAAAGTCAAAATGTGAGCAAGGCTACCAAACCTCTAATACAACAAGTTTAAGCTCCCTTATTGACTTTAAGATTGAAAAACAAGGTGAATACTTCCTCTATAAACATTATTGATTCTTTTAATAATACCAAGACAAATATTTCTCTTTGGGAAGTATTGTATATGCCTAGCCAAAAAGAACTTCTACAAGAACAACTCTCAAACATTCATGTAGCCCCGCAAGTTCCAAGAAATAATGGTGTAATCCTTACCAACACACCTAATTATGTCCTAAAACCATCCAAAAAATCTGAAAATCCTCTGCCTTTCTACCTCACACTCATTGTGGGAGACAAATTGGTTCACAAATGCATTGTGGATAGTGGAGCTAGTACTATGGTTATGCCTAAGGTAGTTGTTGACAAGTTGGGACTAAAGTATGAGCCTCATAGTAAGGGTGTGTTATAGATTGATGTAACTCCAACCAAGATGGTGGGGTTAGTTAAAGATTTGAAATTTTTCTTTCATGATTGTCCAAGTTTCCCCATCCTACAAAACATTGTGGTGGTTGATCTTCTAGTTCATTTTGTTATTTTATTGTCAAGAAACTTCATGGCTAAGATTGGAGGGTACCTTGTAACTGATTGGTCTTTTATAGATTTTATAATAATATATGGAGCTAAAGTAACTATAATAATATAGCCCTTGGAAAAGTTCCACATTGAACCATATGTGGAGATAAATTCAAATCAGAATTGTATGATTAGTGAGCAAGAAAAAGGTGCCATTGGTGGTGAAACATCCTTTCCCCTTGAAGGTATTTCTGACCTCTTTCTTGATGAGTATGGTATTGAAACTTATGAGCATGACCCCTATGCATTCATAGAAGAAACTAAATTAGGGGTATATTTTATGCATGAGAAGAGCATTCATATACCATCACTCACTAATGAGGATCACGAACATGAAGGGATATGGGAAATATTTTTTGATGGATCTAGAAGCAAGGTAGGGGTAGGAGCTAGTGTCATGTTTGTTTTTACCTCAAAGAACCAATATTACTCTTCACATATATTCCATTTTAGTTTTACTTGTAATACAACAAAATATGAAGGCTTGATTCATGGCCTCTAATGGGTAAAGAAAAAAGGAATCAAGAATTTGAAGGTATATGGAGATAGTGAATTGATTCTACATCAAGTGAGAAACCAAGTTATAGCCAATAACCCTTTGCTTAAGTCCTAGAATCATAGGGTGTGGGATCTAATTGAGGACTTTGATGCTTTCAATATCCAACCTATATCAAGAGACTCAAATAAACATGTTGATAGGTTGGTTTTGATAGGAGCACACTTTGATATAGTAGCTGATGTAATTAAAGAGAAGGACCAACCCCACATCAAGGTCATTATGAGACCTTATATTCTATATAATGAAGTGTCTTGGAAAGTGTTTGAGAGTGATAAACACATTGTACACTTCATACAAAATGAAGCAAAATTTTCTTCAAAGAACCAAAAGAAACTTCACAATCAATATGAAGAACAAGTTGTTCAATTGAAGACTAACAAGATACCAAAGGGGCTAGTTACCTTGGAGAGTGTGTTCAATTAATATGATCAAATTATGAAGTAAAGTGTAAGGATGTCTATAAAGGAAGAGAAATATGAAAGAATATTGATATTTAAGGACAAACTTTTGAAAATTGCTAAGATATGTTCTCTTTCGGAAAGGCGAGCCTTCATTGAATTGTGTAAAGAATTTCATGATATATTTGCTTCAAAATACAAGGATTTGATCCAATTCTAGATCATGACACCATTGAGCTAGAACCTAGAGCTAAACTAGTTACGTAAAATCAAAGGCCTATTAATCCCAAGATAGAGGAAATAATGAAAAAAGAGCTCACCAAATTGATTGAATCTAGGATTATTTTTCTTATCAAACATTTAACTTGGGTAGCTAACCTTATACCTATTCAAAATAAGAGTGGAGAGATTAGACTTTGTGTGGAATTTAGGGATCTAAATAGATTTTTACTCAAAGACCATTATCCACTACCTTCCATGGAGTAGATAATGTAAGTGGTTTTAGATTCTCAACGCTTTTCACTACTTGGTGGCTATTCAGGTTATAACAAAATACTAGTGAATGAGGAGGATCAGTTCAAGAAAATATTCACCACAAAATGGGGAAAATTTTCATATAGAAAGATGCCTTTTGGTTTATCTAGTGCTGATGCTACCTTCTAAAGAGCAATGGTCATGGCCTTTAAAAGTTTGATCAATGAGTTTATGCTTGTATACATTGATGATATAACTATTTTTTCCAAGGATGTTAATGACCACATGAAACATCTAAGGTAAGTCTTTGAGAAGTGTAGAGAGTTTGGAGTTTCTCTTAATCCAAAAGATGTATCTTTTTTGTTCATGAAGGCAAGTTATGGGTCACATTGTGTCAAAACAAGGTTTGTTTATTGATCCTGAAAGGATAGAAATCATTCTAGGCTTGTCTTTTCTTCTACACAAGAAAGGTTTGTAAAGTTTATTTAGAAATATTAGCTTTGTAAGAAGGTTTATTCTAGGATTTTCTACTTTTGTCAAGCCTATCACAACCATGCTTAATAAAAACCAAGATTTTGCTTTGAGAAAGGAAGGTAAGAACAATTTTGAGGCAATCAAAAAAACAATTGCCCAATCTCCTACTCTTTTAAACCCAAACTTTGCCAAGGATTTCATACTCTATAGTTTTACTAACCTTGACACAATCTCAACTATGCTTATGCAAAATAATGATGAGGACATTGAAAACCCCATTATATTCTTTAGTCATGGATTGGAAGATTACGAGGTCAAGTACACATTTGTTGAGAAGCAGGCTCTAGCTATGATAAGAGGTTTGAAAATTTTTAGGCACATGGTTTCAAATAAAAAAATACATTTCATGGTCTCTCATCCTAACACCAAAGAGTTCCTCCTAAGCAAAGACCTCAATGAAAAGAGAGTTGGGTGCATCACAAAGGTAATGGAGTATGATGTTGATATCAAGGTAAAAAACTTGGTAAGAGGAAAGGGGTTATGTGAACATCTAGTTTCATATCTTCAAGGGCTAAGGGAATAATTTCTAGTCAATCAAAATCATCCCCAACTAGTTGGTCACATACCAATTCAAATTTGGACACAAGACATCATTGGTTTTCTCCAAAATGGTGATTATCCTAATGGTTTGAATAAGTCATAAAGAAGTTATTTTAGATTAAAAACCATTCCTTATTGTCTTGTAGATGGTATTCTCTTTCAGAAGGATGTGAATGGTGTACTACTAAGGTGTGTTGACAATGATCAGTTTGGCATCTTACTGGAAAAGTTTCACAATGGTATAGATGGATCGTCATTTCTCCCCAAAAATGATAGCTACTCTTGGGTTAGGAGGTGTCCTCAATGTGCCTTGTTTGTAGGAAAACATAAAATTGTAGCCCTTCCATTGAATCCTATCCAAGTAGTCCATCCTTTCATGTAATGGGGCCTTGATTTCATTGGTGTGATCAACCCTCTATCAAGTGTTGGATATAAATAGATATTGACTACTACTAACTACTTCACAAGGTGGGTAGAGGCTATTGCATTGAAGGAGGCAAATGAAAATGCAATTTTGGATTTTTATGACAGTATCATAATAAGATTTGGGGTTCCTTATACTATCATTTTTGATAATTCACTTGCTTTCATGAGTGCTAAAACTTTTAAGTGGGCAAATAGAAATGGAGTTTGCTTGAGTATCTCATCTAACTATTACTCTTAAGGTAATAGATTGGCTAAGTCTACTAACAAGAATCTCACCAAGATCATCAAGAGGACATTGGAGAAAAATCAAAGAGCATGGCACACCAAGTCAAGGATAGCCTTATGGGATGATAGGATCACTCCTAAGAGATCAATTGGCGACTCTCTCTTTGTGCTTGTTTATAGGAGAGAAGCTAGGTTGTCCATCTCTTAAGAGCTCCCTACTCTAGGACTTGCACATCAAATAGAACTACTTGAAAATAATCTAATAGAAGTTAGATTGATATAACTAATGTAACTATAAGAAGCAAGGGATAATGCACATAAGACCATGGAACATGACCAAGTACTCATGAAGAAGTCCTTTGACAAAAGAGAAAATACAAGAGTGTTCAAAGAAGGTGACTTGGTTCTGAAATGGGATGAGGATAGAGTAAAACCAAGTAGACATTCAAAGTTTGATGCTTTATGGTGTGGTCATTACATCACTAGAAAGTGCAAGCAAAGCAACTCCTTTTAGCTAACCAATATGAATAGAGAAGAATTTCCTATCCCTGTGAATGGGATACATATAAATTTTTTTTACTAGTCCTTACAAGTCTATTTTATAAATAGTAGCATAGGTGTGTGTGTTTAGTCTAGTTTTGTTTTAGCTATTATGTTCCCTAAGTGTTCTAGTTGAAACACATGCATGCTTCCTTTGGTTTTTTATTGTGTTCCCTAAGTGCTTTATAGCATAGGTGTGTTACCTTCCTTTTGTTTTGTGTGTGTCTTTGCCTTTGTGTATGTGGATCAACCAACTTGTGTCCATTAAGACAAAGGTCTATTCAATCCATTTTGGGTGACTATATGCATGACTCCCTACCTAATGTAAGGATTTAGGCAACTGGTCTTAGGCATAACATGCATGCCATACCTAGGAATCACCAAGAATGTTGGTCAAATTTCACTCCTAAGTTTACATATTTCAAATTTGGCCAAGTACAGTATTCAAAAATTTTATACAAAAGGAGTATTTCTCATTGAGCTGAAACAAAAATACCAAGTGTTATTTCCTTTAGAGAATTTGTTTTGGTCTTTTGGTTAGGTGTTATTTCCTTCTGAGGTTTTGTTTTCAAGTTTTTGTTCCAGTGTCAAGAATTGTCTCAGACATTTTGTCTGAAATAATTTCCTTGAAAGATATCATTTCAAGCCAAAAAGGTCATCTTCAAATTTTCCTAAGTTCATCTTCAAATTTTATAAATGGCACCTCCATCTTTTTAAAAAGTTCATTTTCAACTTTTTTGAAGGGGTCACTTTAACTTTTATGAAGGGACATTTTCAAAAAGCTGAAAGGTACTTTACATAAAATCCAAAGGGTATTTTCATAAGAAGGTGGACCAAATAGAAGTTTCAAAAGTCATATTATTTAAGGGACATTTCCGAGTTTTGGAGGGTCATTTATAGATTGTTTAATGACCATTTCTTTCATCCAAAGGGAAAAAAGACAAAAGTTCAAAGGGCCAAATAGAAAGTCTAAAGAAATTCTTTTAGAAAGATTGTCCAAGGAATTCTTTTGGAAAACATGTCCACATCAAAAAGAGGTCAAATCCGTATTCTTTCAGATATTTTGTTCAATACAAAGGAAACAAAAGGCCCAAAAGATTGTCCAAGGAATTCTTTTAATATTTTTTTTGCATAAATTGTCAGAAGCAAAAACCCTGAATGAATTCTCTCAAGATAAAATGCCAAAACAAATGGTCGAAAGGTTGATAAGTGTGGGGAAGAATTCTACAAAAATTAATCCCAGGAAAGCCTAAAATATTTCTTTTAGAAGGATTGATTGAAGGAATTATCTTAGAACAAGTGTCAAAATAAAGTATCCATGGGGAAAAAACTTGATAATATAAGTATGCAAAAAAGGAAAGTGTTCCAAATGAATAAAGATGGTGAAGGACCCACAAACATCAATTTAAAACTATAGAAACTAGCCATTGGAGTCAAAAAAGGCTTGTTAAGAACCTAAGGGCAAATGTGTAAGTAACAAATGGTAGGATCCTGAGCATTTGGTGTAGACAAAACAAGCAAAGAACGGATAGGTTGACAGTTCAAGTCACTATTGGTAGCTATCCAAATCAAAGAGATTCCATGAAATCAATAAATGTAGGTGTCTAAAGGATGATTGGTGGTTAGAAGGAGAATTTTCAAACTGTCACCATGAGTTCCTTTTCCATGGAGTAGTGTTATGTGTCAACTCTCCTATTTTCAATTTCAAACATTCATGGATGGTTTTTGATGGAGACAATTTCTTATGCCAATTTTGAAGATTTTATGGCACTATTCACCATTCTCATGACTTGTTTTAGACAAGTAGACCTCCTAACATGGCATGAATCACCTCACTCCTCTTTCACATACAATTATAACTAATTCTCACATATGGACACATGTCCAAATGACTCTTGAACTTCCTTGGCTTAACCTCTCTCTCAAAATCTATATATGCATTCTTTTAGCTTATTTTAGTAGCCTCAGATGGTTATTGGGAAAAATCTATCCATATTTGTACTCGAAGAACTCTTGAATAAATATACAAGTGTTGTTTCCACTCATATGCTACAATATTTAGTAATGACTTGAATCTTGTGGGTCTAGTCTAGTGAAAGATTATCTTTTCTAGCTTGTACTCTTGATGGTCTACCATTTACAGAAAGGATATTATTATAGGTCTTTTCTAGTATTATTTTCTAAGTGTAGAGATATCCTAGAAGTGGTCCATGATTTTATCCCTCTTTAGAATCATTCATTCCCTTCCTAAGAATCATATACCTTCTTGAATCTAGCATATGAAATATTGATGTAACAACAAATCTTGAGTTGTGAGTTTTGTGTGAGAAACACTTTATTTGTCTTTAATTAGTAGTTTCAATCAATTGGGAGGAAATTATACATTGGTGCATTATTATTTGGTTTCTCCATCATTTTTATTAATCCCTTTTCATATCCAATTGATAAGTTAGAGAGTGAGCTTTAAATGTGCATCAAGGGGAGCTATCCCTTTATCTAGAGATTCATCTCTAATAGGTTCCCACAAACTTGAGAGATGATTCAATGTTGCATCAAATTGAAGGAGCTTCATAGAGAGTCCTAAGGTGCAAAATTTGATGATAGCAATGTGCACTAAACAACCATGAAAACACCATATTACAGCTCACTGTCTACTATAGTCAACTATAGTTGACTCTATCAAAGTAATAAGGGTGTTGTAGATGTATATCCACCTTGAAATCCATGATACAAGGTTCATGGTCTCCTTTGGAAGTAGATGTATATCCACCTTGAAATCCATGGTACAAGGTTTATGGTGTCATTTAGAAGTATTTAGAAGCATTTTTAACTTGTATGTGCTTATGTTTGTAGGTCTGACTACCAATGTTTACCTTATGAGCTATAGGCACTTATAGGTAGACTGTAGGTGATCCTTCTACGAAAGGGTACACCTATAGGCATGTGTGTAGACCAAAACTATGCATTGCAATTATCTCCTAATGCCATTCAAAAAACTAGTGAGTTAATCAACTGCATGTGAACATCGAATCATATAAGGATGCTCCTATTATGTCACTTCAATATGAAAAGTTACTTGGGAGTTCAAAACTGTAAAAAGAAGTGAGACATTGTAGAAAACAAATGCATGATCTTGAAGCTTACACTATCTCATTTGTTGAACCAAACACTCTCTTTTGATTTTTCAAGTTAACATACCTATGTGGAGACTAAAAGATGTAACCATAAAAACACATATAGGTTTTCCATGACTTCATCAAATGGTATCCTCAAAACCACTTAGGGCTCTATTTGGAGCTTTTAGGGATTCTATCCCTAAAACATAGTCTTATTATTTTGAAGGTGATTTTTGAATTTGTTCAGTAGTCTAGCCTTTAAAAATAGGTCTTTCATGGTACCTCAACCTAATAAGACTCCAAAGGATGACTGGACATCTATTTCAACACCTCAAAAGGTATTTTCATGCTCTATTAGCACCACGTGTAGGTGTATTTTCTAATGTACAGGTAACAACTATGAATTAAGGTAGTGGATATGGCTATGAAGATTTAAATGAATTTTGATCTCCTATAAAGATTTGAAATAAACTCCCTTAATCATCACAAACCTTATTTATGTCAAAACTTCCTTCTAACATGTTGGTACTCATGAAGACACCTATAAATGCATATCATGTATAGGCAGTCAAGATTAGTAAATTGGTAGAATACATGACTTGTGATATTCAAAAGAATTTTGATCTCTTCCATGATTCCAATTTGATTCCTTTCATGGAATATAACATTTATAAACTCATAATATCCTTTTCAACATTGAATCCTCCATGATAGCTCATGGTTAACTATGTGTGATAGTCATGTAGTAGATTAATTATATGGTGTTCTATGACTGGATTCTCATAGAGATTACTTAGAGAAAGATTTTGAGATTAAATGAGAACAAAAACACATTGTAAACATGATCATTAACTTATCACAAAATTCTAGAGACATTTTAAAGCATGAAAATATTGAACATGGTGAAAACTGCCTGTTGCACATAAAGTTGTTTCCTCTTACAACCTAAGATAATTTGATTATCAAAACATTATGAAACATGTAAAAATCATGGGTAACATTGGATTAATGAGTAAAAATCATATATAAACAACATAATCAATTGGATTGTACATATCTACCCAAAATAAGGTAAAATCTATAGGGTGCACAAATTAGTAGGCAAACTAGATAGTCTAACTTCTTAAGAATAGTTAAAAAAGCATAGAACACCATTATTATACAACCAAACATCAAATGGAAGATTAATAATTGTATAATACACCCATAATATATTTTTTCTTGAAACCTCTCATGCTGACCATACCAAGTGCAAACCTGAAGACTTATTTTTCTTACCAAGCCTAGTTGAAGGAGAGATTGGTTTTCTTCATTTTTTAGAGCTTATAATAAAATTTATCACCTAAAAAAGTTTTTATAATACCAAGGGACACTCCTAAAATGTACTTAGTTATATAAGTTTATATAAGTTTGTACAAATCAAGAGAACTCCTCTTTTTTCAAGAAAGCTACATCTTTTTCTAAATAACCTACCACTTTTCAATTAATAATAGTTATTTAAGACATAAGAGGACACATGAGGCATGGAATCATCCCTTGAAACATTCAAATTTTCTTAGGAGGCCATACAACTCATTAAATGCCCTTTTTGACCTCAAAATGACTAAAAGGACTAAAATGACTAAGGACCGAGGCTAGTATAAGATTAAATGGCATCAATTAACCTATAAACACCTTGTGAAATATGTATTAGACCCCTAAAACACCTAAAGACCAATTTTTTACCTATAGAGTTCCTAATTTGACTTGTAGGGTCAATTTAGTCAACAATAACTTGGTTTTCTTCCTTCCACTTGGTAATCACTTCATTAACATTTGATTTATCTTGATCAGTCTCTTAAAGGAGGTTAGATAGGGTGTTTTTAGGCATAGGATCTTATTTTGGGTCTAAACCCTCCATCACACCTTGACTCAATAATTTCATCTTAGACTCTAACTCTTCAATTTATTTGGCTAGGTTATATTGGAAATTTCTTTCTTGAAGTTCATAGACATCTTCACGAGGATGAGCAGTATAAGAGGGTTGACATGGAGAACAAGATGTCTCTTGAGTAAGGGTAGGAGAGGCTTGCATAGGATCAAGTTTTTCTTCAACTTCACACTCTTTATCTAGGATTTTCTCCTATTTCTTTCCCCATGATTCTAATATCTTATTATAGCTTAGGATTTTAGGATTATGAGTCCTTTCTTGAGGTGGTGATGCAACTTAAGGAGTGGATGAAGTATTCAATAAACTTATAATCTCCTTAGGCTTAGATTCTACACCTTGTATCCAACTTGGAATACCATATCCATAAGTTTTTTCTTGAAGTGGGGATGGGATGAGAGAGGGCAATGAGGGCTTTAATTCCACTTCTTTTGTTGCTAACATGGACTATTGCATCTGCATATTTCCCAACTAAATCTTCTTATCAAGATTTGCTTCAAAAATAAGGTTTCTTTTCTACATCTCTTCCAATAGATTGGGAAAATAATGACTTTGGTAAGCTTGATTGGGTTCATGAGTAGGGTTCAAGTAGGACTGATAGAAATCTTGGGGAAGTGGATATGAAGGTTGATAATTTTGGTGAGGCTACCTTTCACGAATTCTTAGCCTATCCTCTAAGGAATAAACTAATCCACTCACATCTAGCATCTCACTTGTGAGCATTTACCAATTATCTCTCTCAATAGGTTCCCACTCTCTTTTGACCAAATATAATGCATCTCTCACCTTATTAATAAGACTATTAGGAACCTCTTGACCTAATCCCATTAGAGTATCAAGATCCAACATGTATCTCTCATATCTCAAAAGATTTTGTTTGAAAGTGGAAATTGACTTATTAGAGAAGTGACTAGGTTGAGTAGGAGAAAGATATGGAGAAGATTGATTGTATGGATGATACACTTCATGTTGTAAATGGTAATAATTATGATAGGGATGATATGGAATGTCATAAGCTAGATATACCTCACCAAATTGTGTAAAACAAAACTCAACAACAAGGTCAGCCATGAAACTTCATTAGGAATCAAGAACACAAGGAATGATCATCAATAATATTAAAAATAAATACTTGGGCTACTTGACTAGTTGATGTAATTTTAGAGTCACCATTGATGCTTGGATAGATGCCTCCAAATGTTGATTATTGAAAGACAATACCAAAAATCTTTTAACCTCTTGGACTAAGAGTCCCACTGGGTGTGCCAAAAACTATTATCACTTGGATTTGCACCTTTTTAGGATATGTCTCAGCTCTCCTCATCTAAGTGGCACAATTAAAACACCTATATAATTTTGGGTAGCCTAAGGATGAGGTGAATCTATAGGTTAGGATAGCTCCCTTGATGTACCACTTTGGATCCCAACTACACCTAAACTTTGGTGGGGGGGGAGGGAGAGAGGAAACTAAAAGAAAAGTAACCTAAGGGATTTGATACACTAAATAATTTGATGACATCCAACCATCTGCATGTTACACATGAAACCAAGAGACTAACCAAACTTACACTTCTCCAATCTACATCTTCTCATATCAATGTTACATTATGAAGTTATGGATGAATTTTTAGGCTAGGAGGACTAGAGAAGAGGCCTTGAATATAAATAGTGAATAAACTAACTCACTCAACCTTGACACTTCCTAGAACACTTCACATAGCCTACAAGAAGAAGCTTTCCAACTACAAAATGATGATAGAATGAAATAATCATGCTAAGGAAACAAGAGCTATCACTTATGAAAAATAAAACATTCTAAATGAAAATACTAAAAACATTCATGGAAGAGGTAAAAATTATTATTATTATTTATCAAATGGTATGAAAATGATTAGAGATTCATCATACTCAGGTGAAGCATTTACAATGACCAAAATGGCTAGTTTGTATAGAGCTTGAGAGAGAGAGGAGAAGAGGGAAGTCCAAGGGTCACAAGGAATCTTGTCAAGATGATAAAATAAATTAATTTTACATGATAAGAGTATTTGAGATGAACCATACAAGGTCAAGAAGAACAAGTGTTCATACAAGGCATGAAACTCTTACAAAGTGGTATAAAACTCTTTACTATGGCTCAAAAAAATTACCTTCATGATTAACCTTATTTGAATGTCCCAAAACTAGTTAGGTATAGGTATAATGATTAGAATTAATGGGAATGGTCTAAAACATGCCTCTCCATGCATTTGTTGTAGTCCTAGTCATTTAGAATCTTCCCAAAATGAGCTATCACCATCTGTAATCTAAAAAACTTCTCTTTTCCACATTTGCATACTTGGATTCAAATTTGGATTCATTTTCCCATGAAAATTCATTCAAGGTATGGGATGATACCTTTAAATATCCTTCATGGCCTTATAAGTATCAAAGACACCTTAACATCACTTCCACTTGGATTTTTCACACTTCTCACTAGCTTGGTCACTATTCTAATTTTGAATAGTTGAGATGAGAGCTATTATTTGAATACTTAAGAGTTATTATGAATCAATAAATTATAATAATGATTTATTATAGTTACTAATCTTCCACCTAAACTTTATTTCATCTTTAGACTCCTTCTAAAACATGTAAATACAAAAAATAGTCAAACTTAGCCTATTTTGTACCTTGTTCGTACAAGTCCATACAAATAAAAAGAGTGGGGAGGAGCTTGAGAGAGTTTATTTCAATTTCTAATATTTTTATTGTTAAAATTGGTCCATTAAAGTATCTTTATGGCTTCATCTTCCCAATCGGGTCACTAGCAAGGGTTTGCAAGGGTTTTGACCTCATTTTGCTCTTAAATTTTGTTCATGAAGGTTGGATGTTGGATTTTAAAACTAATTACACAAATTTTATCCTAATTACCTCTTATAAATCATCTAAACTTCCATAATCTCCATGAAAATCCTTCAAAGAGATGTCAGCACACTAAGTTAGCCTATCAAGCTTGTCTCTCTATATTTTGCATGCTTAAGCTAGCTTCTGAGCCAAAAGTGACATTTTCATAGTTTCCTTTGCATATTACTATCTTAAACACATATTTAATGACCCCATAAACATGTTTAAATAGATTACAATTCTCACCCCATACTAGAAATGAAAGTGGTTCTCCATTTGGCTTTAGGCATAAACCTTGTCTTTTAGGCTTGACTACAACCTTGGAGTTCTGGGACACCTTGTTGAGGTTCTTCCTTCTATGAAATATTTTTCATGTTTTACCAGGTGAAATTCAACTTTAAAATTCTCCTTTAAAGGTCCAAATATCTCGTAACTCACCTTGCCATCTCTACCTTCTAAAACTACAAGTTTCGTGCATAAGGGAAGTACCCTCTATCTAAGTCAAAATAGACAGTACTTACCCTATTTGTTCAAAAAAATTAATGTTTTAGAGCCTTATATATGTTTTAAATACCTCCTTGAAATTTTTCATCCCTTTTTCAAACCATTTTACCCTCTAAAGTCTTAAAAAACCAAGACAGACCTACCAAGCAAGGACTATGTATAGGAATTCCACTTTAAACTATGTATTTCATCATTAGAGCCCATCCTCTATTTGTGTGCATAATGATGGTGTAATTAGGTTATTCTAATTGTGATGAATTTTCTCTCATTTTATATTTTCACTCAAAACCTCCAAGTTCCTTTCCATACATTTTGCCTAGTCAAGACTGAGTGTCATTTTGACTGTATTTTTGCCTCAATATACTACACCTATAGGTGAAAATATATGGTTAAACTTTTAAAACAATTTTTTAAACCTCTCTACATTCCATAAAGTTTTTAACACACCTATTTTTAACCATTTGTTTCATCCCATGCTTTACAACACTTAGACATACCCCTTTAGATCACTACCTATAATAGTCAACACTTGGTTGTAGGTTGCATACATGGCCTTATGTAGGCTTATTTTACATTTAAAAGGGATTATGTAGGTAATAATTATCTTTATGGAAGTTTTCAAAGGTTCATTTCATCATTATAACTTACTTGTACCCTTCATACACACTTGGAATTCACCAAACTGAGCTATCTCTATTTTGACTATGAAAACCCTAACGATTTTATTCCTATAGGTATACATAAGATGTAATTGAGCTTGGACATGGCATGTAATATTTTTCTTTGAATCCTTGAGGTAAAAATTCATATTTCTACACATGTATTAACCTTGTCTTCCCTAAACCACCTAGACACCTTGTCTCAGCATCCTATTACCCTATAGTTGATTATATGGAGTCATGTAGGTAGATTTGAGCTTGAAAGATCACTACATTTGTTTCATAAGACACTTAAAACCTCTGAGTAAGCTTTAAATAATTTTAAATCATAAAACATACCCAAACACCCATGCATTTTAATAAAGAAACATCCTTTCAAATTTGGAACCTATGATGGTTGTAGGTGAGTATTCTGCAAATAATGGCACCTATAGGTGCTTCATGAGGACCAAACATAGTAAATGACCCTATTTGATGATCTATTAGATAAAAAATCCTATTTTTAACCATTGGAAACATTCAAATATGTTTCAAGTATATTATGAAACTTTGGATGAAAAAGGTTTCCCTTGGATCAAAACTTGTAGACATCAATGTCTGAGTTTAGTGTCTTTGTAGGCAAATTTAGGCCTCTCAATCACCATCCTCCACTAATGCTCTATCCTTAAAAAATTTAAAGGAACTTTTATATGACATATTATACAATTTATACTCATACATATTATTCAAATGTCATTTCAACCATGTTATATGATATCAACAAAATGCTTTAGGCCTCTATTTTCTCAGTTTAGGAATTTAATCTCTAAAACTGTCATCTCATTTTTTGAAGATGAACTTCAACCTTAATAATCAATACATCCTTTCAAATAAGTCTCTAATGATCCTTTTAACATATTAATACCTTCAAGAAGGTTCATCACTTATTTCAACATTTCAAAATGGCCTTTTAACCCTCTATGGTACCACCTGTAGGTGGTTATTCAATGTGTACAGGCAGTAAATACAATTCAGGTAGTCTATAAGATGTGTATTATTATGAATATATTTAAGCCCTTATAAATTTTAAAATTTAATCCTCACTCTAAAAAATCTTTTTCAACTTATATACATCTTTACAATATGATTTATCCTCATGAAGTGTCACCTATAGATGAACACTGTCATGTGCAGGTAGTAAAGTTGCAAACATGGACAAGGTATTAAATTTAGAATTAAATGAGTTTTAATAATATTAAAATAGATCAAAATATATTTTAAAAACCTTTTGATTTATTAAAAGAGATATTTTTCTAGTTTCCACATGGTTTTCTTCTTTCAAGCACTTATAGGCGTTTATTAATGGCTCCCTGACTGGTAAGTTGCATATGACTACACCTTCATGGAGAATTGCTTGGAGAATGATAATTTAAGTTTAATTTATTAATGGTAAATTAAAAAAATTATAATTAACCTATAAAAACCCTCTATAACCATGGTTAAAAATTTAAGATCTTGAAAAAGGTGAAAAACTGACTGTAACACAGAATGGTGTATCCTCTTGCAACATGAGATGATTTTCATATCCAAACACATTTAAAAAATTAAAAAAACATGGGAATACTTTTTAAATTGATTAAACATCATTTTTAACCAATATTAATAACTATAATGTATAAAAATTCATAAACTAAATAAAAACCTATAAGGTGTACATATTAGCAAGCAAAAAAACATAGTCAACTTCATGAAGATGGTTCATAAAGCACAAGCCACAATTATTTGAAATTTTGTTATGTAAATTACTATTTATAAGTATAATTTCACCTATCAAAGGTGTTTTACTTGGAATTTCTCCAACTGTCCATACCAAGTACAAACCTAAAGACTAGTTATGTGTGTCTAGAAGGGTGAAAAAGGAGTAGAATAGTTTTAGATAAAAAATGGTACTTTCATAGAATTTAAAGCATGGAAATTAACTTTAGGAATTTTAAGATTCATATTACAAACTTATCCCATATACAAGTGCCAAATTCCTTTTTACTTTGATAACTGCTCTTTCTTTTGAATAACCTATCACTTTAAATTATGACCAGTTGATTAAGGAATAATATTACACATTTAATGTGACATCACACTTATTACATATTCAAAATTCCCTAAGAGTCCATGCAACTCATTTAATACCTTATTTTGAGCCCAAAATGACTCAAAATGATATAAAGACTAAAATGACTAAGGACCATGTCTAATATGACAATAAATGACATCAAATGACCTATGATATACCTTTTGACATAATATTAGTCCCTTAAACACCTAAAAATAAAAATAAATTCCTATAGGGGTACCAATTTGACTGTAGGGTCAAATTTGGTCAATAGTAGGAAAATGGGTACTTAGATCACCTAAAATAGAATATGGGAAGCAACTAAAACCCTATATATACTAAATTTAATCATAGAGGTAATATAAACAAGGATATTTATACATTAAACACATATTAATTATATAATATATATCAATCAAATGAAATATCAAGAGTTATGTGATGTCCCTTACTTAGGGGCTCTTTTTTCTCAGTAAAAGCTCTGATACCACTGTAATATCCCCTTCAAATAGGGAATATAGAAACACAAACAGTTCTGAACAAATATACAATCTTGCAGAATAAATTCAAATATGCATAAATAAATCACAATATAATCTCTCAATAGCAAATCAAAGATCTCATCACTTGTTCTTCTAGATGATTACACAATTGAGTCTCTGTCATACAAATAAAATAATATGAAATATTCTGTCTTAAAACCCTGGCTTTTTGCAAATCTGGGAATGAAACCTGAATTCTGTCTCATCTCGGCCTGCTGTGTCGAACACATAGTCACTGGTGTCAGTTGATATACTGCTGACGTCGGTCTCTGTAGGTCCTTCTCTGTCGATGTCGGTCTTCAGTCGGTCGATGTCAGTCACTAGGAATCGTTGTCTGCTGAGGTCAGTGTCTGAGCGGATCTGTACGAACTTGTACAGACCTAGTACGGCCGCCAATTAAGCACAACCTATCTGTTTTCAACCCCTGATAGCTAAACAACCTGATCTCAAGAATATACAATTCTAATACAGAAGATCTATATCTGTATAACTTATTGGATCAAAAACTAAATAAAGAAATACTTGAAATACTATGATAACTTCTGTGTGAAGCTATCTCTCAAATCTTTATACCTCTGTGATAACTTTTGTATGAAGCTATCTCTCAATTTGGCAATAGATCAGCTGATATTTCACAGCCTCTGAATCACACACAATGAAGAGTTGACATTCTCCACTGCAGATGGAATCCTGGAACCCTTGGCTCAGTCGTCACAGAAGAATTTCTTCAATATCAAAATCAATAATCAATGCATAATCCAAACTCTCTCCCATGAGAAACCCTTATACCCTCCAAAAGTGTGCTTGCTAAAATTAGAATTCCTCAAATTAGAACTTGGGTCTTAAAATTAGACCAATTCTTAAATTAGAATTAGGGTCTTAAAATTAGACCAACTAATTAATAATTAATAATTAATTATTAATTAGACCAAATAATTAATATTTGATTAAATCAATCAAATATTAATATCTCCCTTAATTCATATCCAAAAAACCCGAACAAAAAGGCAAGCCCAGCTCCATCAAGACCCTCTATCCATCCCATCAGCCTATGAAGGTCACATAATAGGCTAATCCTCAACTCTAAACATGTCAACTCAAAAGGGGACATGACAATCCGCCCCTCCTGATATTGCTTGCCCTCAAGCAATCATTGAATGATACACCCATCAATCCACCTAGATCCCAAATGTAGTCATGATCTTCCCTGCTGTCAATCAATGCAAACTCCATGCCATGTCCATCCCTAGTACTAAGATAAGCACCCCAACATCCAATCCATAAATGAAAATCAGCAAGCAACTCAAGCAAACTCCTTACCTGAATAATATCTAAATCTAGATTGTGAAGGCTAGAAATAGTCATATCATCATCAACCTGTGACCTGATTATAACAGAAAGCTGAGTCCCTACCACATGTGATAACTCCTAAACTGCACTCACCTCAAGACCAAGCTCATCCTCATATCTCTCCTGTGTTGGTGCCAATGTGCACTCGTCATCACACTTTATCATGTCATGTCGTATGAGCATCTCCATCCGATGAAAAAACATATATCTGAAGCTGCTGCCCCATATTGCCTTAAGAATATGTGTCTTCCCATCAACATCAAAGTGAACCTCCATGTCCTTGAGACGAAGAGTAACTTCCTCAAATGAATGAAGCCACTACATACCCAAGACTAAGTCTATATCCCCCATGTTCACCACATAATAATCAGCCTTGAACTCGTAGTTGTTCAAGCGCAATGGGAGGTCTCTAATCATACGCTCACACCTAAGAGTGTGACCATCGGCTACCTTAACTCTAATGCCCTCAAAATCTTCAGTAGTGAGTCCACGCTTCTCCACAAATCTAGCATCTATGAAATTATGTGTGGCTCCTGTATCAAGAAGGGTGATGACCTTCTGCCCTGCTAAAACTCCACAGAGTCTGAATGACTCATCTGACTGAATGTTGGATAGGCGTGCCTCCTATATGTGAAGCTCTAACTCTGCCACTGCCTCCTCAAAAATATTCTGCTGTTCGGAATCCTCTGAATCCGAATCCTCATAATATGCCCACATCACACGATTCGCCTTGCCCT
This sequence comes from Torreya grandis, assembly GCA_037957365.1. NCBI lineage: Eukaryota > Viridiplantae > Streptophyta > Pinopsida > Cupressales > Taxaceae > Torreya > Torreya grandis. The sequence goes on along the minus strand of JARHVA010001751.1, from coordinate 1,182,959 downwards.
TAGGCCTCAAAGGACAATCGTGATGGATATCATATGGACCTTTGTAGTAGAAGAAAAGCTTCTTCCTACGTAGATCGTTAAGCACCTCACGATCCAAAGGTGGTGCTACTGGATTGGCCTTTGAATCATTCTTTACACCTGATTTATCTATGCTGAAATCCGGTCTCTCTGTATCTCCATTAGAGCACTTATGGTCTCTAGATGAAGTACCTCTGGAGTTAGATTTATTAGATGGGGCTGCCATCTCCATACTATGTGCCTTCTTCATAGCTACCTATAATGAAGGAGGATCAAAGCCTTTGATCCAACCTCTCAATGGTTCTGTCAATCCCTCCATGAAGAGTACTACAAGTCGCCTCTCTGAAATGTCAGGAACCATAACTGATAACTTCTGGAAGTCACCAATGTAAAACTCTAGACTGCCACTTTGGCGTAACTGTGCCAACTCTCAGAAATAGGACTCTGGTTCCCTCCTGTCAAAATGCTCTACCAGCCTATCCACAAACTCCTGATAAGATGTGATCTGATCATGATGGAGTGTCACCATCCCGTGGTGCCACCAATCGTGAGCTACTCCCTCAAGATGTAGTGTCGCATATCTGATAACATCTTCCTCAGCCATCGGTCACAATGTGAGAAAGGTGTCTAACTTACTAATCTAGGCCTACGTTGTGACCTTACCACTACCATCGAACATCGCGAGTGTGAGCCTGCTTGTAGCATGCTTAAGATCATTGTTCTGGTGTATAGGTCTCCTATCCTGTCTAACCAATCTGTAGTGCTCTCTCCTCAGATTAACAAAATGATCAAAGGACATCCTCTCTCAAACATGAGGAGGTAATAAGTTCCACTCATCATCTGTAGCCAAGTAAACATCTTCAAATGAGGAATCTCCTGCCTCCTCCTCTAGTGGAACTTCTAGTTCCTCTTGAACAAATGTAAGACGTGTAGGTCTACCTGCTCTCCTGGAATGGGTCAGCTGTGGTCTCTAATTAATAGTAGCACTCCTGTTATCTCCTTGTTACCCATTCTATCTATCAGGTGCGTTCATCCCCCTTATCATAGTAGTAAGTGCTTATAGTGTCTGATTCATCTGTTGTTGGCCTGACATCATAGCATGGTGGAATTCTCTAGTGTCCTGATCAACATCATACCTGTGGCCCCTGGGTGGGCTACCCTCACATCTGTCACTCATGATGATCGATCGCTGATCTAACACCTGGGTACCTTCAAGCAAGGCTCTGTTGCATGTGTTATACTTGTGTGGTCCCAACTCTTGTGGCTGCATAAGATTGTCAAACCCTCAGGATGACAAGATTTAGCTCTGATACCACTATGATGTCCCTTACTTAGGGGCTCTTTTTTCTCAGCAAAAGCTCTGATACCACTATAATATCCCCTTCAAATAGGGAATATAGAAACACAAAAAGTTCTGAATAAAGATACAATCTTCCAGAATAAATTTAAATATGCATAAATAAATCACAATATAATCTCTCAATAGAAAATCAAAGATCTCATCACTTGTTCTTCTAGACGATTACACAATTGAGTCTCTGTCATACAAATAAAATAATATGAAATATTCTATCTTAAAACCTTGGCTTTTTGCAAATCTAGGAATGAAACCTGAATTCTGTCTTGTCTCAGCCTGTTGTCTCGAACACACAGTCGCTGGCGTCGGTCGATATACCGCCGACGTCGGTCTCTGTAGGTCCTTCTCTACCGACATCGGTCTTCAGTCGGCCGATGTCGGTCACTAAGAATCGTTGTCTGCTGAGGTCAGTGTCTGAGCAGATTTGTACATACTTGTACGGACCTAGTATGGCCACCAATTAAGCACAACCTGTCTGTTTTCAACCCTTGATAGCTGAACAACCTGATCTCAAGAATATATGATTCTAATACAGAAGATCTATATCTGTATAACTTATTGGATCAAAAACTAAATAAAGAAATACCTGAAATACTGTGATAACTTTTGTGTGAAGCTATCTCTCAAATCTGTATACCTCTGTGATAACTTTTGTATGAAGCTATCTCTCAATTTGGCAATAGATCAGCTGATATTTCACAGCCTCTGAATCACACACAATGAAGAGTTCACGTTCTCCACTACAGATGGAATCCTGGAACCCTTGGCTCAGTCTTCACAGAAGAATTTATTCAATATCAAAATCAATAATCAATGCATAATCCAAACTCTCTCCCATGAGAAACCCTTATACCCTCCAAAAGTGTGCTTGCTAAAATTAGAATTCCTCAAATTAGAACTTGGGTCTTAAAATTAGACCAATTCTTAAATTAGAATTAGGGTCTTAAAATTAGACCAACTAATTAATAATTAATTATTAATTATTAATTAGACCAAATAATTAATATTTGATTAAATCAATCTAATATTAATATCTCCCTTAATTCATATCCAAAAAACCCGAACAAAAAGGCAAGCCCAGCTCCATCAAGACCCTCTATCCATCCCATCAGCCTATGAAGGTCGCATAATAGGCTAATCCTCAACTCTGAACATGTCAACTCAAAAGGGGACATGACAAGTTATGAATACTTACCTTGAATGAATATGTCTAGTCTCAATATGTCCCTTGGCCAATGGTTTTTTTCAAGATGTTCTTGTGGATTTGTGAGGATAACACTATATAAATTAGATCTAGGGTAAAATAATCCTACTTTTCATCTAATATTTTCCATAAGTGTATAAGTGAAAATTTTAGTTTAGATTATAAAATTCTTAAACAAAGAAATACTAACAACACATGAAATGTATTTTCATCACCTTCTCCACTGTGTGATCAATGGTGGATTTTATCTTGGGTAATAATGTGGTTTCTTAAAAAAAAAATTAAATAAAAGAGAAATAGGCAGTGTTTTGGTATGCAAATGATTTCGATGGCATTTATTCACTTTGATTTATTTTGAAATTTTGATAGCACTTCATTATCTTAAATGTGGATGATTGAAAGTGATGAATTAAACGTCAATTTATTAGATTATGAGAGATGAGATGAAAATTTTAAGATTATTTTAATATTTTAAATTATTCAAATAATAAATGGTGATTAATTAGTCCTCATCAATGAGTATAATAACCAATTCTATGGGTTGAGAAGAAATGAGAACTGTTTGAGAGTCAATAAGAATGTGTCAAGTTAGTTGGTTACATCATCAAGAGGTTGAAATGTTCCTAAGGTGACTCATAAGGTAGTTGAGGAAGTTGAAGGATTGGTTGGATGAGTCAACAAAATTTGAGACAAACATGGAAGATATTTGGATGAGGTCAAAAATATAAAATTTTAATTAGTTTTGGATGAAAATAGGTGTGCATGATTATAATTAATTAATTAAGAAATAACAAATTATTTACATTTTAGAGGGAAATAATGTTAATTTAAATTTAAATTAAGGAAGGAGATGGGTTAGAGTTTCAAATTTAATTACAACACTAAATGGTGAAATTTAGGTGTCTACATTTTCCCTCCTTTCAAATAGTGTTGTGACTAAAATAAGCAATGTTGTTTCAAAGAATACTGATAAAGTAGAGCATGGATGATTTGGGAAGAAAAAGTTACCCCGAGTAACCAGGAATGAACGTGATGATTCCCCCTTGAGTGTTTGTGTGGGAAAAATGATGAATGCTTGAAATGATTTAAGGGGAAATGAATGGATAGAGGGATGGATTACTATCTATAATATAAGTATTAGCATTAATACAAATGATTGTAACATGGTAGAGAGTACATGTAAAATATTTTATCCTAGCCATTAAATGCTAGAGAATATATTGAAAAATTAATATTTCCCATTCATAGACTACACGCTTGGATGCTACTCAGGATTTAGGGGTTACATAAGCAGATGTGGGAATGATATATTTCGATCATGGTAAGATGTGGGTCATAGAATGAAAAAATATAAATTTTCTAATGTGAGATAAAGGTTTACAAAATTTATAGTTGTAAGAATTTATAAATATTTTTAGCACTTTGATTAATTTATGGTAGATAATGTGGATGAAATTACTTAGATAAATGATGGTGGTTAAATTTACCTCAGATACCCCATGTACCTAAGCACTACCTACATTATTTGAATAGACCTTAGGCTAATGTAGTTCTCTCAATGTGGGAAGAGATGTAAATTGATGATGTTATGTAAGATTGACCCATGGATGTTATTAACCCACTTAAGTTAATGATTATACATTATGATTAGATGTAATGATGGATTGTTTTTCCCCAAGCAATGATATATGAAAGAAGTGGATTTTTTTTTTATATCTTGAGACAAGTTACACACTTTGATATGCCCCAAAGATATGATATATGCAAGGAGTGGATTGTGGTAATGATATATTTCATTGTAAAGCTATGAAATTTGATTGGATTGAATGATTTACTAATTGATTAATTGATTATGATTGATTGGTTGGTTGAATGATGGATTGAGTGATGGATTTGAGGGAGAAAGGATGGATGTTGTATTTTATTGGTCCCAGTCAACATGTGTAGGATATTGAATAGAAATATTAGGAAATCATTAGGTATATTAATATGCAATCATAAACAAATAAGTTAATTGACTACATTTATTAATGATGATTGATCACATAATTGGATAGGATGGATTTGATTTATAAATAGAATATAGCGGGCTGAATATGGGATGTATGGGGAAAAAAATTGGTTTTAATAGTAGAATATTTAGAAAAGGAGAGGAAAATGATTTTGTCATTTTTAGAATGGTGAGTTTGGTATGGATTGTGGTGAATTAATCAAAGTGAATGAAAAATATGTTGAAAAAGTGAAATTGCCAATGTGGGTATCAAATTAGTCTTAAAAGTGTAGTTAGATATAAGTGATGAATCCTGATAAATTGATGTGCTTTGTTATGGGATTGTGAATGTTAATGAGTGTATTTGAGATGGATAATAAACATATAATGATTCATATTTAAATATGGTAGGATAGATAAAAGGACTATTTTGAATAATTTGGACTTATACCTACTAAAGTGGTGATGCAAGAGCATCAAATGCTTAGATATGCTAGGGATATTTCTTTTAAAATATATATATATATATATATATATATATATATATATATATATATATATATATATATATATATATATATATATATATATATATATTGTAATCAGGGACACTTGTCAGGAGGAGAGGAGATAGGCTTGATTGGGTATTATAAAGGTCAAACTTAGTTATTGATAACCATGTTATCATGTAAAATCAAAGGAGTCAGCCATAAGTGGCATAGGATTGATAGTAGTTAAATAATTCTATGTTTAAAACATTTGTTGATTTTTTCTAGGTGTTGGTTGAATGTTATTCCTAGTAACTTAAGACTATTTCAATATTGTGGGGCGTAGTATAGGCAGTAGAGTAGGAGGTTGTATAGGAGGAGCAAGTCCGAAAAAGGACTACATTTTAATTGATTGTAACAGATTTGAAAAAATAGTAAAGATAGTGCACTTGATGGAAAGCTATATGCATTTGATAGATTTTGTAATGACTGTTCTGTATAAAAAAATAAAGGATTACTCCTGCTATTGATACGGCTGTTGGATTTGCCTGACAATGCTTTGGTAGAATCGATGTCCTCATTAATAATACTGGTTTAAAAGATAATGTTAATATTGCTCTAGATTTGGAGGAGGATATATTGCCATGAAATGGTAGATGTAGATTTATAGAATACGAAGAGTTTGGAAAATTAGAATGGGAGCAATTTAGTCTCTGTCAGGTTTGTAGATTTTGGGCTCGCCAGGTTCAAGACAGCTTCTACCACCACCAAGAATTTGAATGCACAGGTGACTTCATCAGAGAAACAACCTAAGAGAAAGGAATGGCAAAATCGTAAGCAGTCCATTAAAGAAGAAAGTGTGATTGTTGTGGAAGAAGCAGTGAAGATAGATAGGGATGTGATGTGGATGCGCATGGTGATGCGGATGGGAACAGTGTGGTGAATATGCAGTTTCTGGAGACATTTGTGAGTAATCGGTACAGTAGCAAGAAATCCCTTTGTTAGGGAAAGGACAGATATTTTTGTGAATCTCAGACTTGGATCTTTGTAGACCTGTATTGGCGTGATAGCTGTTGAAGGAGGTTTTAAATGATGAGATAAATTTAACCTTTACAATGTGTAATGAATTCCATTCTTGGTCATTTCAAAAGTTTCCACTGGTATATATATATATATATATATATATATATATATATATATATCTTCCAGACCGTAGTCTCCTGTTAGGCCGCATATCAATACTGGGCCGCCCCAATGAAGTATTTGCATGTCGGCCACTTCAAATGTTGCGCAGATCGAATTCTTATGTGTTATGTTATTTCTAGAACTATCATTTGATGTTTTGTTTGATACCACATGGACATGGTTCCTAGTCTTTGTCAAAAATAATTTAAGTTATGATTTATGGAAACAAGAAGCGAGACTGGTGAGGAACAGAGAAGCTTTTGTGATACAAATGCTACTTTGGAAGATAATGCATCTGAAGATATTAAGAAGAACGTAGATGAGAAGAAGACCCAGAATCAAAGCTGGAAAAGATGTAATACGTCTATATTTGCATGGTATTGTGTTTCTTTACAGACCTGAGTCATGTTTGAATTGTGTCTGCATTTACAAAGGCTGAGTCCATGTGAAAAGATAATGGGATTACTTTAAGCTGGGTGATAGAATTGATCTACAATTGTGTTTAAGTTAGCCTATAAAATCCAAGCCAGCCCATCTAACTCAGCTGGTAGAGCCTTTTGGATCAGAATGATGTTTTTGCAGAGATAATGCACTGTGTGGAGTTGCAAATAGAAGGAAACAGATTGGAGTGGTTGAAGTTGCCAACGCTGCTATACAAGAGAAAAAGAAAACTGGAGAAAGTACTGTTTGAAGACTAAGGTAAGCAAGTCAGGATATTGGATCAGAGCTTTGTTTTGAAGTTTACAGAAAGTCATTTATGCATCATTTGGTATCAGAGCACAAGGTTCAAATTCTTGGAGAAGCAGCTACATCAAATAATTAGGTATGGATATTTTGTGAAAATATTGTTCTGAAGAAACTGTATTATTTGCATTGGTAAAGTTGGAAAAGGTAGAGATTTTTGAATTTTGATGAAGAATAGAATAGCAGTAAGGCTTGAAAGGTTTGAGAGAGAAGTGAAAAACCTTGAAGTGGAAAGAAAGGAGTGAGTGACAAGAGAGTCCAAAAGCCATAGAGGCTTGAAGAACAAAGGAAGAGAGCTAGTAAGCTCTTGGAAAAAAAATAAAAGTTTATACTCTTCTAATCAGTGTTTGATAGAGATAATGTATTTTGTGAGGTTGCACGGTCAAGGTAGTCAAGCCATTGAGGCTTAAGAGGAGAAGACGCCAAGGAAGGCTTAGTGGAAGAGCTAAGAGAAGCTCTAGAAGAAGAGCAAAGGGAATTGCTCAAGAAGAAGGAAGAAGATCCAAAAAGAAGTTTGGATAGTTTGCCAAAAGACTAAGGTGAAACAGACTTAGGTGAGGTAAAGAATGGAGATTGAAGAATTGAGAAGAGTGATAGAGGGACTGCCTAGAAGAAACATGAACCAGATAAAGAGAGAGAAACAAGAAAGAGAAGAAAGAAAGAGACAAAAAGAGGAAGAGTACCAAAGAGAAGTGAATGAGATAAAAGAAAGGATAGCCATGATAAAATGCATGGTATAAAATATGGAAAACCCATGGCAAGGATGGGTAATGAAGAAGAAAAGAGTAAGATGGCCAGTTAGATCATTGATGGAGAGAAGAAGAAGAATGCTAAGAGTTGCCTTAAGGAGAGAGATGAAGAAGTATAAAAACAAGGATAAGCTCAAGAATGAAGAGCTTGAAGAAAAGTTTCAATTTAAAGAGGAAGTTCAGTATGAGATGGATCTCATCATTGAAGAAATAGACAAACAACAAGTAATCAAGTGGCCAAATGTTTTTGTATCTGACATTTCAATTGATGTTTTGTTTATAGGAAAGCAAATTGAGGAGGAAGGAAAAACATATGATCCAATGAAGATGTTCATGGATCAAGGAGGTGAAGCATCTCATGAGGGAGTGCTTAGACAAGAAGAAGAGGCTTGTTGTAATGCCTCAAGTGATGAAGACATGAAGAAGGATCAGTTGGAACTCCAGAATAAAGAATTGATTAAGCAAGAAGAAGTCCTTACTCAAGAGGACAAAAGAAATGAAGAGTTGCATGTTGATGAAGAACAAAGGTATAGTGATCAAATTTCAGAATTGAAAAAGATTGAAGATGACAATTTTCAGTTGCATGATGTTGATATAGTTGATTCAAATGTGTTAATCACTATGGAAGAAGATCTGCAATGTGAAGGAGAAATATGGCAGTTTGATCAAGAATTTGTAGGTGAAGGAGAGTTGCTTGATAAGAAACAAGAAGGGGTAGAACAGCTGCAAGAAGAAGATGGAGAGAAGGCTAAATGCTTAGCCTTGAAAATTGAGGAAGATATCTTGAAGGAGATAGAAAACCTTGATGGAGAGTTTCTAGTGGAGGAACCAAACAAGCTTTTTCTATATCAAAGTAAAGAGCAGTTGTTGGAAGAGTTGGCAGCCTTAGAATATGCCATTAAGCATGAAGAGAAGAACAAAATTTGTCCTATGACAAGATTTGAGGAGGTAGAACATTGCTGTGAAGAAGAAATGAAGACAAAGGACCAAAAAGTCACATTTGAGCAGTAAGTACGGGTTCAGAAATTTGGAGAGACACAAGGGTCTCAAATTTTTACTTTTGATTTTGCTTTGAATGGTGATTGTATAGGTTTGCTTGATAAGGAGGTTGAGTACTTGGAGAAGAGAGCTCTTCTAAGAGCTCAAGAAGAGAGAATGGAAGTTGATATCCTCATTCAAGAGGATGAATATGTAAAGAAGAATGCTGCAAAGAAGATGAAGAGGCAGCAAGATGTACTTTGGAAGGAAAAGACAGCAAGCAAAACAAGAACCAAGTGTGGAAGTCAAGAACATGCACATTTGTATGAAAAATTGAATGAGGAAGACATTTGTTTTGTAAAAGTTTTACTTTTGTAAATGGGCAAACAAATGAAACTCATGAGCAGGAGCTCATGAAACTTTTTAAGCCCAAGAATATGATGCAAGAGCATCAAATGCTTAGATATGCTAGGGATATTTATTTTTAAAATATATATATATATATATATATATTGTAAATAGGGACACTTGTCAGGAGGAGAGGAGATAGGCTTAATTGGGTATTATAAAGGTCAAACTTAGTTATTGATAACTGTGTTATCATGTAAAATCAAAGGAGCCAGCCATAAGTGGCGTAGGATTGATAGTAGTTAAATAATTCTATGTTTAAAACATTTGTTGAGTTTTTCTAGGTGTTGGTTGAATGTTATTCCTAGTAACTTAAGACTATTTCAATATTGTGGGGCGTAGTATAGGCAGTAGAGTAGGAGGTTGTATAGGAGGAGCAAGTCTGAAAAAGGACTGCATTTAAATTGATTGTAACAGATTTGAAAAAATAGTAAAGATAGTGCGCTTGATGGAAATCTGTATGCATTTGATAGATTTTGTAATGACTGTTCTGTATAAAAAAATAAAGGATTACTCCTACTGCTGATACGGCTGTTGGATTTGCCTGACAATGCTTTGGCAAAATTGATGTCCTCATTAATAATATTGGTTTAAAAGATAATGTTAATATTGCTCTAGATTTGGAGGAGGATATATTGCCACGAAATGGTAGATGTAGATTTATAGAATACGAAGAGTTTGGTACAATAGAATGGGAACAACTTAGTCTCTGTCAGGTTTGTAGATTTTGGGCTCACCAGATTCAAGACAGCTTCTACCACCACTGAGAATTTGAATGCACAGGTGACTTCATCAGAGAAACAACCTAAGAGAAAGGAATGGCAAAACCATAAGCAGTCCATTAAAGAAGAAAGTGTGATTGTTGTGGAAGAAGCAACGAAGATAGATAGGGATGTGATGTGGATGTAGATGGCGATGCGGATGGGAACGGTGTGGTGAATATGCAGTTTTTAGAGATGTTTGTGAGTAATCAGTACAGCAGCAAGAAATCCCTTTGTTAGGGAAAGGATGGATATTTTCATGAATCTCAGACTCGGATCTCCGTAGACCTGTATTGCCGTGATAGCTGTTGAAGGAGGTTTTAAATGATGAGATAAATTTAACCTTTACAATGTGTAATGAATTCCATTCTTGGTCATTTCAAAAGTTTCCACTGGTATATATATATATATATATATATATATATATATATATATATATATATTTGCCGGACCGTAGTCTCCTATTAGGCCACATATCAATACTGGGCCGCATATCAATACTAGGCCACCCCAATGAAGTATTTTCATGTCAACCACTTCAAATGTTGCGCAGCTCAAATTCTTATGTGTTATGTTATTTCTAGAACTATCATTTGATGTTTTGTTTGATACCACGTGGACATGGTTTCTAGACTTTGTCAAAAATAATTTAAGTTATGATTTATGGAAACAAGAAGTGAGACTGGTGAGGAACAAAGAAGCTTTTGTGATACAAACGCTACTTTGGAAGATATTAAGAAGAACATAGATGAGAAGAAGACCCAGAATCGAAGCTGGAAAAGAGGTAATACGTCTATATTTGCATGGTATTGTGTTTCTTTATAGACCCGAGTCATGTTTGAATTGTGTCTACATTTACAAAGGCTGAGTCCTTGTGAAAATATAATGGGATTACTTTAAGCTGGGTGATAGAATTGATCTATAATTGTGTTTAAGTTAGCTTGTAAAATCCAAGCCAGCCCATCTAACTCAGCTGGTAGAGCCTTTTGGATCAGAATGATGTTTTTGCAGAGATAATGCACTGTGTGGAGTTGCAAATAGAAGGAAATAGATTGGAGTGGTTGAAGTTGCCAACACTGCTATACAAGAGAAAAAGAAAACTGGAGAAAGTACTATTTGAAGACTAAGGTAAGCAAGTCAGGATATTGGATCAGAGCTTTGTTTTGAAGTTTCCAGAAAGTCATTTATGCATCAAGTGGAGTGGAGAAAATTTTCTCCAAAAATAATTTTCTTATATACCAAATAAATTGGATTTTTTTAAACCATTTGGGCATAGATCATTTTGAATAAATTGAACTATTTTGAATAATTTGGACTTATACCCACTAAAGTGGAGTGGAGAAAATTTTCTCCAAAAATAAATTTTCTATATTCTAAATAAATTGGATTGTTTCAAACCATTTTGGCATAGATCATTTCGAATAAATTAGGTTATTTCAAATAATATGGAATTATACCCACTAAATTGGATTGAAGATAATTTTCTCCAAAAATAAATTTTTTATATTTGAAATAAATTAGACTATTTCAAATCATTTAGGCATAGATCATTTTGAATAAATTGGGCTATTTTGAATAATATAAAGTAAAGTGAATAAGATTTTTTCTAAAAATAAATTTTGTATATTCTAAATAAATTAGACTATTTCAAACCATTTGAGCATGGATCATTTCAATTAAATTGGGATATGTTAAATAATTTGAGCTTATACCCATTAAAATGGAGTGGATAATATTTTCTCCATAAATATGTTTTCTATATTTCAAATAAATTGAATTGTTTCAAACCATTTGGGAGTAGATCATTTTGAATAAATTAGACTATTTCAAAATCATGGCACCTTTATTGGACTTCAGACTAATCAATGATCCTTTGAAGTAGCTTCCATCACTAGGACACATGGTACCATTTGACTAGCCAAATTATGGATGAAAACATAATAAGCAATTAGTTCATCTTGTTAATAAAATATCTTGAGAATAGGTTGTTGTTCATTGGGAATATTTTCATGAGGATGTGTCAATATACTAATGGATAAAATTGTTACATTTAAAGATAAACTAATAGAGTATCCACTTACAAGGCGATTAGATTTGAGAGTTGGACCTAATTCAATAATTTCAAGAAATCTCCAACTATAAATCAAATTGCACTTAACCAAATCAAAGTAATTCTAAATTAGAATCGATTAATTTGAAATAAATTGAACTACATTTGAAATAATTTAGAATTGATTTGTATTAGATTTATTATAATGTTTATTACTATGATTATAGTTTATCATCAATAAATACACCTGAACGAATCATAATATGGTAAAGTTACATCTTTCTAAACACTGGTTCACAACTGTTGGCATGGATTTTTTGATTTCTCTTAAGAATGTGATGATAGACATAATTTTGATTCATCAATCATTTTCAAATTTTTTACTTCCATTTCCAGTATATCTACTTGATGTAACATAAATTATTTTTTATTTGTAACACAATTCTAAGAATTACAATCAATGAATAATGTGTTGGTAATTAAAAAATCATCTCCAAAGGTCCCTTTAAAAATAAATTCATCTAATTATTTTATGTTTATATTGAGGGGCTTAGAATATATTTTCTCCCAAAAAAACATGAAATTTGAACTTGTGCAACCCATGACTTGAATGAGTACCCTCAAATGATTGTCCTTTATCATTGACCAAATGGCAACGTGAGAAAAAGACTACAGTGCCACCTTGAAAATTTATTTGGAATGATCTCAAATGTAGTATAGCATATTTTCTATTTTATAATCATTTTTTTTCTTATCATTCATTTGAATATCTTTTATTTTGTGCATAACAAATAATAAGTCACCCAACCCCAAAATCAATAGTTTTTTAGAATTTGGTTTTAGCTCCTCCTTTGAAATGTATGAAATTTGTTAGAAAAGAAGTGAATCATTTATTAAAAATATTATATTATAAGAAATATAACATGTAATTTTTCTAATAAAATGTTTTACATGTTACTAGATTGGTCATTGATGCACTTTTGATTTGAATTTCATATTGTAACATATAAAAATAATGGATTTCATTTGATGCATTTTTTATTTGCATTTCCTTAAATATTATAAAGATCCATATAAAAATATATAAAAATAAATACATGCTTAGGTACATGTAATTATACTCATTATACATGGATGCATCATTTATATTGCCAATTTTATAACATACATACGCATATAAATGTTCATATTGATTCCTTATAACTTGATCATAGCTTTATCATATTCTAAAACAATCCCATTTTCCTATAACTCATTTATCATAGACGTTGATAGGAATTTAACATTGATCAACCAACATCTATGTTCTTATAGTAATGAAATTACCAACTATTCTTATGCATACTAATACATATTTATATGTTTATACAACCCATCACAACAAACAAAATAGGATTTACTCTTCTAACCCAATGTTCACTATAACTAATTTCAAATGAATATACACCTTAATAGTTAAACCCCCTTCATATACTTATAATAAGACACATCAAATTAAAAACTATTTAAATCAATATCAATATAATTATTTCTAGCACAATATACTTTATTGGTTTTTTATTGTTAAAGATCACATGGATACTCTACATCAAAATTTATTTTATTTAAGACATAGTATAGCACATATTTTGTTATTTTAAATTGGGTAAATTAAACATATAAAAAACATTATAATGGGTAAATCAAACATTTTAATGGGTAAATACAAACACATTAAAGTCTACACAACAATAAAATGAAACCACACTTCCAAATCCCAATCTAATGTAAGTCTATATTTTATTGTCTTCTATAATCTCCTATCCATGAATAAAAATTCAATTGTAATGTGTTTAAATAAATTAATATAATTAATATATTATAGACTTGTATGAAATTGTATAATTACACATTTATTGAAAGGGGTTTTCACCTTTTTTTTGCCTTTTTGTAGTTTGTATGGGTGAACTCTTTCATTGAACCTTTGGTTCTTTATTCCCTACAAGGTATTATATAATATAGTAACTAAAAATTCTCATCATCAATTGATTTTATATTTATATTTTAAAAATGTGTCTTGTTGTAGAGTTTTACCTTGTGTTATTTTTGTGGAGGCAACAACCTCCAGAGATGTGTCATGGGTTGTTGTATTGGAAGCATAAATTTTTAGAGATGCATTGTGTGCTATTTTAATTGAGACACAAATAGATGAATTTTTTTTTTGTCATTATTATAAATAGTTAATAAATAAAAAATAATATAATTAAAAAAATATGCATGATCTTATCTTACCTTCTTCATCTTACAATGTGTCATGTTCATTGATATGATTTTCTGTTATTATTATTTCTTCACTTGTATACAATGCCATTAGTGCTACACACCGAGAGATTGATAAGTTGTTAATTTTTAAAAATAAAGCATACACACCAAAATATTATTAAGATGTTATATTTGGAAAATGAAGTATGATTATAAAATAAATTAAAAATGTTATGCACCTAGTACTGATTGAAGTGGTTGTTCTTGTATTGGTTGCTTTAAATTTGTCAAACAATTTTGAAATTGAACATTAACAATTGTTTGTTTTTTAGTTTCTATAATGCAAGATAATTTTTTTTGAAATATTTTACTAGCACGCACCAATCCAGTTCCTTTATATACCTGTAACACTTCAATTGTATCCAAATTATTGAAAGTAGAGATAGGTCTCTCCCAAAAGAAGTTATCCAGTTCATTTTTGAATGGTCTTCCTATTTTATGTGAACCAATCATTTGAAATATTGGTTCATCTTTGTTGATGTCAAAACTTTCCTTTAATTTACTTTTTTATGAATGGAGGATGAAATATTGAAGCTGAAAATTAGTGGGATCTTGAGAAAAAATGATACTTGTAATATGACTCCAATTGAATCCATCACTATCTAGACCCCATAATATGACACCTATTTCATGCATGCAATGGAAATCACCAACACTCAAATTATTGAGAGAGGTCTAAATGCCAAAAAAATGTTCTATTTTATGGAATGATGAATACATTGAAGGTCCCAATAATAAATTTATCAATCAATGCCTGAAGAAATAGGTAAAGATTTTCTTCATTAGAAACTTCAATGAAATTCAAAAGATAAATAATTATCAAATAAACATTCACACCAAAAATGAACATTTCACTAAAATCTTCTAAAGTGGATTGACAAAGACATGGGGCTCCATAATATTAGATGAATATTTTGGTATCTATCCCAGGAAGCTGAACTCTATCACTATGTAGATATTTTTTCAATATGATTAATGAATCTTGAGATAATGCTTCCCATCATTTTTTATTTTTTGAAATGCCTTCATTTAGGACACAAATTGTCAAACCTTTTCACAAAAATTGTATAATGCTCCATTACCTCTTCAGGTGTGATTGTGTTATCTAGTAGTGTCGAATCATGGTTATCAAAATAATATATAATTTTGATAATATGCTATTTTTTAGCTTCACCTTTTTGCACCAAGTATCCATATCATTGTACCAAGGGGTTTTCAAGAAGGAAATAGACCTTTTTTCCAATAAATCTACTAGTTCTATTTTTGTTTATCTAAAAACCCTTGAATATTTATAAGTACTATTGTAGTAATCAGATTTAAATCTTGTTTATCTAAACCAAGTAAATTTACACTTTCAAATAAATCAAACTCCTTATCAAAACAATCCCAAATGAGATATTCCATGAAAATAAGGTATTTTCTCTCCTGTAGTTATTGTGTTGAATAGTTTATTTATGTGAATCAGTGTTTATCTTGTTCATGTATTTCTTCTATCATTTTTTCTCTATTTCAATATTATTAAAACCTATCAGTTGAATAAAGTCACATGCAGATCAAAATATTTCTAAAAATGAATCCTTATAAATTGTTTTGTTGGCTTCATTATATTGGCTACATATTTTTCACATAATATGGAATGGAGTACAAGTTTTCAAAAATCTTGCCCTTCTAACAGAACATTTATTTTTCAATGATAGTAAATTGTATTTTTCCTCTGAAAGAATTCTCTATTGTGGTGTAATTATGTGTTGGCCATATATAATTTTAAACCTTATGGTTTTTTTCTCCATCATATATTCTTGGACTTCCTTTGATTCAGTAATACATAAAGGGTTACTTGGATCAAAAGGAATTAACAAAGCATCCTTCATTGGAACCTCATTATGTTTTATAAATGAATGAATTATATCATTCACCCCTCTTTCATTTACATTTCTTATTTTGATATTAGCTTCCTCTAATTCACAGAGCTCTATATGAATGTTCAAGGCATAATTGATAGAGGAAATATACCATGTAGAGAACTCACTGTGTGTCTGATCAGAAGTTTGTGTCAACAAAAGTGTACTAACATTTTATTTGATATTATTTTTATCTATTGGTGTGAGTACTTGTATATCCCCTTTCAAATCTTCTTACAAATGTGTTTCCTTTGATTATCTTGTTTTCATCAATGTTTTTTCTATCATGACTATAGGGTATCTTAAATACATGTTTGCATGGTGGCAAGTAGAAGAAGTTGTTTCCCCGTGTTCATTTTTTTATTTCAACATATTTTGTATCCTAATGACCAAATTATCTATATCGATCAACCCAAACATTTGAAGGTTTTCATAGCTATTCAAATGAAACCAAAATGTTTCACAAGAAGGAGAAAAATTATTTTTTGTCAATTCCATTTTACTGGGTGTAAATTTATTAAAATTAGTTGTAGCTCGATGGAGAATTCTCTCTTATCCATTCCATACTTCCAGTTAGAATTGAAGGACATATTTAGTTTCATCCTTACCACATGTAAGTATTGTTCCAATCAAAGAAGATTCTTTTTCTAATGTAGTAATAAATAAGTATATATATGCATGCATGAAACAACTCAAAATACCAATCAGAAAGAGGAATGTTGTCGCCACCATAAAATGGAAGATGGTGGTGTGGATTTAATTTTAATTTTAATGGAAATTTAAGGACATAGTTTATGATGCTACCATTTTTGATAATAGGTATGGCAACTGATTTGATTAATGGGATGTTATCAATTCTATTGACATACTTTCACTAGATGGAAATCTATCTCCCTCAAAGTGAGTATTCATCATATACTTACTAGCACTTAAGAGATAGGGATTACATTCAACTATGGCCAAGCTTGAGGTGATGCCATGCATTGACCTCCTATGAGACTTATTATTCATAAGAAAGGTTATCTAATATTATTTTATGCATCATGTGGATAACCAAATGGTTTTGGCATGTATATCTGAATTAGAATTTGAGTGGTATTTATCATTAATAGCACTAGATGCTTATTTTGACAAACATAGGCTAGTTTCATGGAATCAAGATATTACTATGGAAAAGGTCTTAAATTCATGGATTTTCCCAAGGAAACCATGACATACAAAGGCAATAATCCCAATATAATCAATAAGTCTAGGATAAGAGTGTGGATTGACATGGAACTACTCAATAGGCTCTATGGAATGCCCAACATCCATTTCCTTAATTTGGACTGGGTACCATTATTACATATGATGTTGACTAGTGAGTAACTTTAGCCCTAGGTGAAATTATAAGCTACCAACTAAGAGATCAAATCATTCATAAGTACAAGCAGCCCACTCCTTTGGGATAATTTTATATGATGTCATATATTTTGGATGATGTAATGGGAATAATGTATAAATTCCATGACAAGCCCAGCCACTGATTGTATCAAAAATAACATTTGTGAACCAAGATTATGGTGAGGATTGCTAAGGATGTTTAACATCTAGTATAGAAAATAATCCATGGGTCTCTAATGCAAAGAGTCAGATCAATCATTGTGAAGACACCATATAGAAGAGGTGATTATTTTATGTGTCCTAATTGCACTATTATCATGATTGTCGAGCACAAGGTTCATTCTTTGAACCCTCCAAAATATGTAGTTAATAAATTACTATTATCATGATTTTTTAGGCACAAGGTTCTCAAAAATAAGAAGAGCATGGTCTATGGGCACCATATGGTCATTAGAAGGATGGTATATACAATAAGAAATCACTTTAGAGACGTGGGTAGAAAAATAAAGAGTTATCATTTACCTATAGTACCACATAAGGATTGGGATCCTCATAGCTACATCCAAAAACACATTCAGGGCCTTAGTATCCCCTACCAACACATCTATTATGATTATGACTTTTTATTCATGAATGCACAAAATGATGATAAGGTCTTGGAAAGGGCAAGGTTTTCTAGTTTGAAGGAAAATCATTAAGGGTGATTCAATAAAAATCTTCAATCATTGTGAATGAATTACATAATAGAATACCACTCTTTATAGGATAGACATCCTCAGACTTTTGGAAGGACCAACCCACATATTAATCAAGGAACAAGGAGATCCATCACATGATCTTCCTTTCAAGTTAAAGGCTATCAAGAAGGAACTAGGAGTGAGTGAACCTAATCTTGGGGGATCTCCAGGAGACCCAATCAATCTAGATTCCTTTGATGAAGAAGAGAAAGGACAAGATCCCCCAACTTTTAGTGCAATTTAAATTCATGTGCCTACCCCCCAGGAAAAGGAGTCTATGTCTTTAGGGGTAGCCACATAGGAAGTAGCTACCTCACTTTAGTAAAGTACCTCCTCATAGCCTAATACTACTATTTGTTACAAAAATAAGCCTAGGACTCCCCCCATAGGTATTCCTATAATAAATCAATCTCAAATCTTGTCGATAATGCCCCAATAAGTAGTGGTGGAGGAAGAATAAGAATATTTTAATGAAGAAGTAGAGTTAGAAAAAGCTAAGGATTTGAACCTTGAAGCTGATAAGGGGAAAGTAACAGTTGTGGAAGACACAATCGGTAAAAACAATTTTCCTTTAGAGACCACATCTTCACTCTCTTCTTATATTCCTATTTTTGTATCTATGCCAATTTCATTAGTGTTAAAAACTCCCAAGGTGGAAGTTTTTACTTCCACTCCTCACCCCTCTTTCTTGAATTTTCCTCTACTCACCCCAAGAATTAAGTAGGATGCTACCACTATTGCTTTGCCTTTCACTACATTTGATACATCTTCCACCACCATACCATCCACTTACATCATGGCCACTTCTAGTATTCTTTCTATCATTACCATAGTCAAATAATTGAAAAGGAAAAGGGCATCTAGGAAGATCAAGGAAACCATGGCCACTTCTTAGCTCCATATTTCATCTACCCAAATCACTCTCCCCATGCCATCCACCACTCCATCCTAGGGAAATATTGGAATCAAATTGTGCACCCTAGGACACCCTATTTATCTCCTACAATTTGATGTAACATTGAATCATCTCTAAAGTTATGGGGAAATTTTAAGAGAGATAAATCTCTAGTTTATGATGGCTATCTCCCTAGATTCTTCTTGAAATTCCTATCACCTAATATAATGCTTGTTCATGGAAAAGAGGTATAAGTTTTACATAAAATGGAGACTACACTAAAGAGGTGATCCACCAAGATATATCCCATAGAATATAAAACCCCTACTAAGCAACAAATCTTTCCAAGACCAATTCTAGGGATTAAAGGATTCTAACATAATTACTTCAATGTGAAGGTATCATACATGGGACAATCAATAAGATAACTAATCTAGGGGAAGATTGTATATCATAGAGACAATTTATTTCTTGAATAAGAGACTAGTATAATCAATACACTTCACATGACCTATTAGAATCATAACTCTTGCTTAAACATGAAGGATAAAGGGAGTAAGGATGATATTATCACTTAGCTCCACTAGTCATCACTCACACACTTATAAAAAATGTTCATAAATCAAAATTATACTTGTATTCAATGTTCAAACAAAGTATAATGTCATTCTCGTAGGGATTCTCCATACCATCTATGGTGAGATCCCTAAAATAGCCAAAAAGGCTCAATTTATAGAAGATGTGAGAAGAGAGAGAGAAGGGGAGTCCAAGAGCCATAGAGACACTTTTTAAAATTGAAAATATCAATTATCTGTACATGTAAGAGAGATATGTGGTGAGAAATGTAATGATAGGATCTAAAAGTGTCATCTCAAATCATCCAAACCCTGTAAAGTGGTCAAGAAACTCCTATCTTTGCACAAAAAATTACCCCTCATGATTTGCCTTCCAAAACTACCTTATTATTACAAATGATCAGGTCTAATGATGGGTCTAAGTAGGAGTGGTTACTAACAGGTCCTAACATGCATTAGACTATCTTTTGGTCACTCCTATTCTTCTGGCTATGCACCATCATCTATGATAGTCCCAAAATGAGCTTTTTCCATGCACCTCTCACACTTGGCACCTAAAACCTTCCAATTATTTATTTTGATCCATAAAAAATAAGGGATTACATGTGTTAAGGGTATCCATATCATAAATTTCAATAAATAGGCCTTAAAAGGATTTCCAAATTGAGTTTCACCTCTTTTCCCTAAGTGTTCACTATCTGCCTACTAGATTGGCTAAAAAGAAAGAGA
The DNA here is from genome assembly GCA_037957365.1 of Torreya grandis. Taxonomy (NCBI): domain Eukaryota; kingdom Viridiplantae; phylum Streptophyta; class Pinopsida; order Cupressales; family Taxaceae; genus Torreya; species Torreya grandis. The sequence continues at coordinate 1,162,506 of JARHVA010001751.1, read as the reverse complement.
TATAATATAGTTTTAGGAGTTTATATGTCTAATAAAATGTACATGAGCACTTAAAATAAGTCCTAAACTCTCCCCCAAAAGTTATTTTGCCTTTTTAAACTTCCCAATCCTACAAAACACATAACAATGTCAAAAAGAGCCATATTTTAACCCCATCTATATAGGTCCCTATAAAAAAATAGTACTGGAGGGTTTCTGATAGAGTCTTATGAAATTTCCAAAAATTTCATGGCATTTCCATCTCATTATCATGGTCCAAGTTCAAGATTTCCCTAATCGGGTCCTTAGGTTGGTTTGTAAGGGTTTTGGAGTCACTTTTAATCTTAATGTTTGTTCATAGCCATGACACATTATAAATCTCTCTAAATTACACTAAAGGATTCCTAGGTACCCTCCCTAACTTATCCAATCACCTCAAGGTCCCATACAAAATTTGTTGGAAGTTCCAAGCATTTGAAGTTACCCTTCGAGCCTCTTTTTTGCATTCTAGTAGGGTTTGAACACATTCTAGGCCAAAAATGGTTTCCTTATGGGTTTCCTTGTAATTTTAAGGATTATACACCTCTGATATACTTATAAAAACATGTTTCAATCACTACAATTTCTTATTAAGAGAGAATGAAACTTCACCCCTATTTGGTATTAGGCTTAAACCTTGCCAATAGGTCTGCCTACAACCTGATGATTAAAAACTATTAGTTAGCATTATTAATCTATGAGATTGATACTAAACATAATTTAAACCTTATTTAAGGTGATATAAAACATGTTAATGCTTTTAAAAGGCTAAAAATGAAAATGACCCCTCATAAGGGCTTAGGCTCATATCCTACTTAGCTACCCTGCTTGCAAACCTCCTTGTCCAGACTAACCTATTTTAATTAAAATATTATATAAAGGTTTCCATGGATGTTTTATATATTCTAAAACCATCATTTTAACTCTCTTTTCCATTTGGTCACCTACTTCATCACTTTTCCTCAAAACTGCCAGTCTTGTGCATAGGAAAACTGCCCCTCCTCTGAGACAAAATAAAGAGTATTATCCCTATTCATTAAATATTTTTGGAGGTATGAGAGGTTTTATTTGGTAATTATGACCAAATATACCAATTTTAAGACCTTAAATCTTCCATTTTCCCTTCCAAATCTCAAATAACTTGAGGTATACTTTTGAGGAGGTGACTGTCTACAACGTAGGAGTGTAATTAGGTTTTTTATCCCAAGTAGGATAGTATATATTTGATACCACTTTATTCCCACTTATTAAAGTATATATTATAGTTTATATATTTTTATTTAGGCATAATTAACCCTTTTTTAATATATAAATCCCCTACTCCTCACAAAATCATGGCTCTCATTGTAGCTGTAGAACTTCTTAAGCCCTTTCGTATACCTGTAGGTGTCTTTGCCTTGTTTTGATCCTAGAACAATGTATAAGGATAATTAATTACTCTAATAACCTTAAAACCATTTTAAATATTCACAAATTAAAATTTAATGACTAATAAACTCACTTAAGGTCATTCTCCTCTCACTGCCTAAATTGACTAAGACACTTTCTTGTTCAAGCCTTGTTGTAGGTATATCTTTAAGTTTTGGAATTTATTTTGGGGAAGGTGTTTTTAAACCTCAAATTAGTCCTCTTGAAACATTTTGAGTCTCCTTTAACCAATTTTTCACCTAACCAATTTCTTCATTATCATTTGGAACTCCAGGCATATTCACTATTTACGCAGTCAACCATATACCCCTACCTGTAGGTTAACCCCCACACAGTGACTTATTATCTTACTTGAGTATTTATTATGATGTGTTTTTAAACTTATATTAGAGTCATTAAATCCAAAAATTACATACCTAAATTATCAATCACCCTTTATAACCCTAAAACATCAACTAAGCATCAAGACTAGGGTCACTGTCTAGTTTGTTGACTGTAGGTGAGTGTATTTTTGTTTAAGCCCTTGTTTGTGATGCTTTGATTCTCCTTGAAGTCCCATAGTCACAAAAAGAATTTATATGTATTTTATTCATTTTGAATTCTTAGAACAAGGTCAAAACATCACCTTTTGTCTCATTTTCTACTAATCCTGTTGTAAGTGTCACTTCCCAAGCCTATGTACGGACAAGGAGTAAGCTTGGGAAGGTCTCAAAACATTCATCCCCTCTCCTTATGATATCTTGAGATTATACACATTTATTTTTCATCACCCAAGTCATTTTAGCATGGATTAAATCCTTATGATGTGGTATGAGTGAAGGGCTTATTAGAATCTCAGTCATGTAGATGTAATTGAAGCTTTTTAGTGTGTTAGAGGATGCTTTTGGGCATCCAAATGACCATCTCACTCTTAATATTTTGGCCTCAAATTTGGCATAGGTGTTATATGTTGTATTTAATACTAAACCAAATAACGAAGAGCATTGGAAATTATTTTTATCATGTTATATGTTATTCCAAAAAAGCTTATGGACCTCTATTTTGGTCATTTTGGGATAGTGAGTCTAAAATCACAGTCACGTTTTCTTGAAATCTTCATAGCCCCTTTTAATTCTTCTCAATCAAGTGTGAATTAACTAAAGCTCTCAAAATTTAATTATAAATATATCCAAGGGTTTGAAACCATTATCAAGGTCATTATCCAAGCATGATGCCATCATGGAGACCCTTAACTGATCACTCCCTTTGAATATGTAGATAGTGAAGGGGAAGAGTGGACTAGGTGTAAGATTTAGGCCTAATGGTCTCTTCCTTAATCATAAAATTCACTTTCATACTTAAAAACACTCAAGACCCATTCAATTACTTAACATTAACGTGTAAATATTTCATTTAGGGAACTTGTAGGTGTATATTTCTGAGCAAAGGTAGCAAACATGGTCCAGAGCAAGAACAAGCCTAGAAAAGGCTTTCCTAAGCAATTTGATGACTTCCAAATCCAATAAAATAATGAAAAACCTATGGAGATTAATTATACAACTTTGAAGAACACCTAAAATAAATGAAACCATCAAACCAAAGCAAGGAAATCTGAAACAAGTGCAAACAATGACCCCCTCATGGATGTAAGTGCATAAAAATTTGGCTAGAGATTTATAAATGGTTCATAAATGAGAAGCTATTAATCTAAGAAATATTACCATGAAATTGAAGTATACTCAAATACCTTTCACCCAGAAAGACCATTCTTCCCAACTCTAATTGTATGGCCCACACCAAGCACTTGAAAATGGCCTTTCTTGGCTTGCAAAGAGAAAGTGGAAGAAAAGAAGTTTCAGATGAACTTTTTGAACTTCACTCAGCACTCCAAGCATGGAAAGTAATCTAGGGAGGTGAAGAGACACATTTCCCATGTTTTTACCTAATGGTGAACTTAAGAAGTCTATACACGTGCCCAAAAGAGCCTAAAATTAAGGATAAACTCCCCCTTTTCTGCATATAACTAACACTAACCACTTTTTGACTGATCCTAACCCCTTCCACATTTATAATCACCTTTTTGACAAATTTTCTAACTCCACTATCTATACAAGTCATTTAATATGCTAAAAATGTGGCCAAATGACCCTTTTGGCATATGAAACCTAACAAGTGACCAATTTATAACTTGAAAACACATTGAAACATATCAAAGACTATCTTAGGACATTTTCAACACGATTTGGCACTTTGATTAAGTTTGAGTAGGTTTGACCAATGTTGACTTGGTTGACTAGCTTAGTACAAGGGGAATGGGCTTTAACAAGGACTAGGGGAAGGATAAGTGAGACATATAGGACAATAAGAGACCCCATAGGACACATGAAACCTTCTTAAAATTTTAAAAATAGTAGGGGTTGACCAAGTTTGACTAGAAGTCAAATTTAGTCAATAGAAACCATTATCATTAGCTCAAGCAAGAGAAAGAAGGTAAAGACATGGGTTATCATAGTCCATCCACTCCCCCAATATGGAGGTTCGGATTGGTTTAATCTTATTTGGCCTTCCTTGCCTGACACAATTTTCAAGGTAGTAAAGAAGTAGCAACTAGTTGAGGAAGTTGAAAAATAAGTTATGGTCAAAACCACAAAGGAGATAGACCTCAACCAACTGATAATTCCTCTATAGGCCATTGATTTAAATTCCAAAACCTCTCAAAGTCCCATCTTTAAAATAATAGAGCTCTCATCTATTACACCTTTATTTGGCAAGCCATTTGGGAGTATTCAGAGGGTAAGGAAGAGGAAGCTAGAAGATGATGTTGATAGGGAAATAATTTTTGAAAAGAGATAATAGGTTTTTTCTTTAACCAAAATACAAAATAGACAATTGGGGAAATCCCCCTATAATGAAGATTTCAAATCTCTGGCTAAAGCACATAAGGATGCCATGGTGGCAATTCATGAAGGCACAGAGCTGGCTAGAAAATAGCTTGAGGTAGAGTTAGATCAAATAAAAGAACAATAGAAGATAATGCATATCCCATCTAGAATTGAAGATGAGGTCTAAGAGGTAGCATCAAAGTGCTATAATTCTTGAGAGGAATTAGAGTTTATGCAGGCTAAATTAGGCCACCATGTTGCCAATACTCACAAATTATTTAATTCTTTGAAATTTGATGAGAATAAATTGAATATGTTAATTTTTTACACAAAAAATAAGGCTTATAGCCACCTAGATCTCATAACACCATTAGAGGCATCCAATGCACTCAACTTGGTGGTCATCAAGATAGAAGAGGCCAGGGAATGGATAACAACAACTAGGGATTTGGTTCCCAATATCAAGAGTAGGAGGCCCTCATTCTCCAAATTTTGAATGATTTAAAATTATCCAAAGTAAAGGATGCTACAAGGAAGTTGATCAATAAGATGAACTTTGATCAGATTATTCAAGAGGCTTCAGACAATTTTAAGTAAAGTCTATAAGGACTACCATTGGAGGACATAGAAGTTGAGTTGAGCTTTACTAGGAATAAGGTGATTGAAGTTGAGATCTTCAAGATCAACTTCTAAATGACTAAAGTAGAGAACACAAATCTACTAGTATAGGTTGGAAGGGTGCATAAACCCCCTCTTTTCAATTTGGATATAATTTGGCATTAGCATGATGTATCATATAAATGTTAGATCAAGTAGAGGTGAAGAATAAGCAAACTCAAGTTGCCACTTCTAGTTCTACATTAACAACCATGGTTACAACACCAACTAAATTCCATGTAGTCATCTAGACATCAACATATCCATGAAGGGCCAAGTTTTTACATGTACATTTATATAGCGGTGTATATTTCTATATTTATAGTTTTCTTATAATTTGAACCATATTGTAAAGTTGCCTTTAAATTTTTGTAAACATCCACATATTGCATGATTTTTGTAAAGGCTAACTTAAGTTATTAACAACTATAAGATAACTGAATATAGTTTTGACCATAGTTAGAACTGAATTTCTAACTATGACATGTAATATATCTTGCATGTACTTGGAGGATTAGGTGACCCCTTACCCAAGTCTATTTAAACACATGTAACCCATAGTTTTGAAGGGCCAGATAAATTTTAATATACAAGACCAGAAGCAATTTTGATTTTCAACTCATGTGTTTATGTATTTTCTTTCCAATGTTTATGTAATTAGGCTTATTTTTCTATTTGTATGATTCAATAAATCTTAGTGTGCAAAATCTACAAATGAGTTATTTCTTGTCTTGATTGATATGCTAGTCTTAGATGTGCAACATCTATTGATATGTATGACAATGCCCATTGAGATATCTACTACAATATTGATTCAATTTCCTTTTAATACCTTCATGGGTAACTTGAAATAATTACAAGGTCCTTGATAAAATCTCCTAGGTGATAATTTGAAGGACATTATCATACATTGAAGGGAATGCTGAAAGTACCTCATAATAGATACCTTCAACATGAACAAGTGGAATTTTTCCTTAATGAAAGGCAATAATAGGTGATATTTTTAAGGTACTTGTAATACCTTCAAGGTATCTCTTAAGAGATACCTTTCAAACATGCATAAGAGTGTACTTCCCTTTCAAGGTATCTCTTAGGAGATACCTTTCAAATAGGCACAAGAGTGGATTTCTCCTTCAAGGAACAAGTGGAATTTTCCTTTACATGGAAGGTAATACTAGGTGATATTTTTAAGGCCCTTGTAATACATTTAAGGTGTCTCTTAGGAGATACCCTTTAATCATGCAAAAGAGTGGATTTCCCTTTAAGGTATCTCCTAAGAGATACCTTTCAAATTTGCACAAGAGTGGATTTCTCCTTCAAGGACAAGAAAAAATTTCATTTATATGGAAGGTACTAATAGGTGATATTTTGAAGTCCCTTATAATACCTTTAAGTTATCTCCTAGTAAATACCTTTAAAACATGCACATCTATTATGATCTTGACTTTTTATTCATGAACGCATAGAATGATGATGAGGTCTTCGAAAGGGAAAGGGTTTATAGTTTGAAGGAGGATCATTTAAGGGTGATTCAATAATAACCTTCAATCACTATGAAGGAATTGCATAATATAATGCCACTCTTTTCAAGATGGACATTCTTAGACTTTTAGAAGGACCAAACCACATAGCAGTCCAAGGAATAAGAAGATCCATCATAGGAGCTTCCTTTAAAGTTGAAGGTTGTCAAAAAGGTACCAAGGGTGAGTGAACCTGATCTTAGGGGAGTTCTAAGGGACCCCATCAATATCTATTCCTCTAATAAGTAAGATAAAGGAAAAGAGCCCCCAACTATGCATGTGGCTACCCCGCAAGAATAAGGGTCTACATTTTTAGGGGTAGCCACACAAGAAATAGCTACCTCTATTTAGAAAGGCTCTTCCTTATAGCCTAAAGCTATTATTTTTTACAAAATTAAGCTTAAGACTCCACCCATAAGCAATCCTATAATAGATCAATCTCAAAATTTGCATGCAATACCCTAATAAGTAGAAGTATAGTAAAACGAAGAATATTATGATAAAGAAGTAGACTAGGATAAAGTGAAGGCTTTGAGCCTTGAAGATAATAAGGGGAAAGTAATAGCTATGTAATACATAATAGGTAAAAAGGCTTTGCCTTTAGATACCACCTCATTTATCTCTTCTTCTATTCCTATTTTTAGATTTGTGCCAATTTCCTTAGTGTTGAGAACTCCCAAGGTAGAAGTTGTTACTTCCACTCCTTATGATCCATTAACCACCTCCTTTTTATTTCATTTTCCTCTACTCACCTCAAGAATTGAGAAGGATGCTACCACTATAACTCTGCCTTCCACTACCTTTGATCCATATTCTACCACCATGCCATCCACTTCCATCATGGCCACTCCCCATCTCCATGTCTCATCCACCCAAATAACTGTCCCCATGTTATCCACCACTCCATCCCAGGAAGCCATTATCATTAGCTCAAGCAAGGGAAAGAAGGTAAAGACATGGGTTATCATAGTCCATCCACTCCCCCAATATGGAGGATTGGATTGGTCTAATATTATTTGGCCTTCTTTTCTTGACACAATTTTCAAGGTTGCAAAGAAGCAACAACTAGCTAAGGAAGTTAAAGAAGTTGTGTTCAAATCCACAAATGAGATAAACCTTAACTAGCTGAAAATTCCTCCATGGGCCATTGATTTAAGGGATAAGACCACTCAAATTCCCAACTTAAAAATAATAGATCTCCTATCTATTACAACTTTGTTTGACAAGCCATTTGAGAGTATTTACAGGGTAAGGAAGAGGAAGCTAGAAAATGATACTAGTAGGGAATTAATTTTTAAAGAGAGACAAGAGATATTTTATTTGACCAAAAGACAAAATAGATAATTGGGTAAATCTCACTATAATGAAGACTTCAAATCTCTAGCTAAATCACATAAGGATTCCATGATGGCAATTCATGAAGGCATAGAGATGGATAGACAAGAAATGGAGGTAGTGTTGAAGTAAATAAATTAACAACATAAGATAGTGCATATCCCAATTAGCATTGAAGTTGAGGTCCAAGAGGAAAAATCAAAGTGATACAATTATTTAGAGGCATTAGAGTTTCTGTAGGATAAATTATTCCCCCATGTTGCCAATACTCAAAAATTATTTATTTATTTTAAATTTGACAAAAATAAATTGAATATGTTAATTGTTTACATAAATAATAAGGCTTATAGCCACCTATATCTCATGACACCATTAGAGGAATCCAACACACTAAACCTAGTGCTCATCATGACTGAAGAGGCCAGGAAATGGGTGACAATAGCTAGGGATTTGGTCCCCAAATATCAAGAGTATGAGGCCTTCATTCTCACAATTTTAAATGATTTGAAATTATTCAAAGTAAAGGATGATAAATGGAATTTTATCAATAAGATGAACTTTGATAAGCTTATTCAAGAGGATTCAAATAATTTTAAGTAGAATCTATAAGGACTACCATTAGAGGATATAGAAGTTGAGTTGAGCTTTACTAGGAAGAAGGTGACTAAAGTTGAGATCTTCAAGATTAACTTCTAGATGACTAAAGTAGAGCATGAAAATATAATAAGATAGGTCGATAGGGTGCATAGATCCCCTCTTTTGAATTTAGACATAATTCGACAAGAGAATGATATATCACATAAATGTTGGCTTGAGATAGAGGTGAGAAGCAGACTCAAGATGCCACTTTTAGTTTTACATCGACAACTATAGTTATAATTCCAACTAAAGTCTATACAACCCTCTAGATGTTAACACAGCCATGAAGGGCCAAGTTTTTACATGTACATCTATATATCAATTTATATTTCTAGTTTTTTTAAAGTTCAAACAATATTGTAAAGTTTCTTATTCATTTTTGTAAACATCCACACGTTGCATGATTTTTGTAAAGGATAACTTAAGTTATTAAAAACTATAAGATAAATCTACATGGTTTTGACCACAGTTAGAATTGAATTTCTAACTATGACATGTAATCTATCTTTCATGTACATGCAAGATGAGGCAACCCCTTCCCTAAGTCTATTTAAACACATGTAACCCATAATTTTGAAGGGTTAGATAATTTTCAATATACAAGAGTAGAAGCAATTTCAGTTGTCAACTCATGTGTTTGTGTATTTTATTTCCAATGTTTATGTAATTAGGATTATTTTTTTGGTTGTATGATTCAATAACTTTAGTGTGAAAAATATATGAATGATTTATTTATTATCTTGATTGATATGTTAGTCTTAGATGTGCAATAGCTATTGATATGTATGATAATTCCCTTTGAGATATCTACTACAAGATTACTTCAAGGGCTTGTAATACCTTCATGGGTGACTTGAAAGAATTAAAAGGCCCTTGATAGAATCTCCTAGGAGATACTTGGAAGGGAATTATCATACATTGAAGGGAATGTTGAAAGTATCTTGTAATCAATACCTTTAACATGAGAAAGTAGAATTTTCCTTTATGTAGAAGGTATTATTGGGTGATGTTTTGAAGGCCCTTGTAATAATTTCAAGGTATCTCCTAGGAGATACTTTTCAAATAGGCACAAGAGTGGATTTCTCCTTCAAAGAACAAGTGGAATTTTATTTTACATGAAATGCACTACTTGGTGATACTTTGAAGGCCATTGTAATAAATTTAAGTTATTTCCTAGGAGATACATTTTAAACATGAACAAGAGTGTATTTTCCCTTCAAGGTATATCCTATGAGATACCTTTCAAATAGGCACAAGAATGGATTTCTCCATCAAGGAACAAGAGGAATTTTCCTTTACATGAAAGGCACTACTAGGTGATATTTTGAAGGCCCTTATAAGACCTTCAAGGTATATCCTAAGATATACCTTTCAAACATGCACATCCATTATGATTATGAATTTTTATTCATGAATGTAAAAAATGATGATGAGGTCTTGGAAAGGGCAAGGGTTGCCAGTTTGAAGGAGGATCACTTAAGGGTGATTCAATGGGAACCTTCAATCAGTGTGAAGGAATTACATAATAGAATGCCACTCTTTCTAGGATGGACATCCTCAAAATTTTGGAAGGACCAGACCATAGAGCAGTCCAAGGAATAAGGAGATCCATCATAGGAGCTTATTTTCAAGTTGAAGGTTTTCAATAAGTAATCAGGGATGAGTGAACCTGATCTTAGGGGATCTCTAAGAGACCCCATCAATATATATCCTCTAATGAGGAAGAGAAAGAAAAATATCCCCCAACTACCAGTTTAATTCAAATGTATGTGTCTAACCCTAAGAATAAGAGTCTACATTTTCATGGGAATCCACATAAGAATCAAATTCCTTGATTCAACAAGGCTCCACCTCACAACCTAAGACTATTATTTGTTACAAAAGGAAGACTAGGATTCCCTCCATAGGCAATCCTAAAGTAGAGCAATCTCAAAGCTTACCTATAATGCCCTAATGAGTAGAATTCAAGGAATCATAACAATATTATGATGAAGAAGTAGATTTGGAGAAAGATAAGGCTTTGATCCTCAAAGCTGACAAGGAGAAAGTACCAACTGTGGAAGACATAATAGGTAAAAAGGCTTTGCCTTTGGAGACCACCTCCTTCATCTCTTCTTCTATTCTTATTTTTTGATATGTGCCAATTTTATCAATGTTGAAAACTCCCAAGGCAGAAGTTGTTACTTCCACTCTTGATGGTCAATTTACCACCTCATCTTTATTGCATTTTCCTCTACTCACCCCAAGAATTGAGAAGGATCCTACCACTATTTCTCTATCTTCCACTACTTTTGATCCATCTTCTATCACCATGCCATCCACTTCTATCATGGCCATTTATAGTATTCCTTATGGTACTACCATAGTTAGATCATTGAAAAGGAAAAGGGAATATAGAAAGAACAAGATAGCCATGGCCACTCCTTGACTCCATGTCTCATACACCCAAATCACTCTCCCCATGCCATCCACCACTCCATCCTAGGAAACCATTGTCACTAGCTCAAGAAAGGGTAAGAAGGTAAAGACATAGGTTATCATAGTCTATCTAGTCCCCCAATATGGAGGATTAGATTGGTCTAATATTATTTGGCCTTCCTTGCCTAACACAATCATCAAGGTAGTAACGAAGCAAAAACTAGCTAAGGAAGTTGAAGAAGTTGTGGTCAAAACCATAAAGGAGATAAACCTCAACTAGTTGATAATTCCTCTATGGGCCATTGATTTAAGGTCCAAAACATCTCAAATGCCCATCTTCAAAATAACATAGCTCTTATCTATTACAACTTTTTTTGACAAGCCATCTAGGAGTATTCAGAGGGTAAGGAAGAGGAAGCTGGAAGATGATGTTGGTAGGGAATTAATTTTTAAAGAGATACAAGAGGTATTTTATTTTACCAAAATACAAAATATATAATTGTGGGAATTCCCCTATAATGAAGAATTCAAATCTTTGGCTGAAGCACATAAGGATGCCATGGTGGAAATTCACAAAGGCACAGAGCTGGCTAGAAAAGAACTTAATGCAAAGTTAGATCAAATAAAAGAACAATAGAAGATAATGCATATCCCAAGTAGCATTGAAGTTGAGTTCCAAGAGGTAGCATTAAAGTTCCATAATTATTTGGAGGCATTAGATTTTATGCATGCTAATTTTCCCCCCATATTACCAATACTCACAAATTATTTAATTCTTTGAAATCTGATAAGAATAAATTGAATATGTTAATTGTTTACACAAAAAATTAGGCTTATATCGACCTAGATCTCATGACACCATTAGAATCATCCAACACACTCAACTTGGTGGTCATCAAGATAAAAGAGGCCAGGGAATGGGTGACAACAACTGGGGCTTTGGTCCCAAAATATCAAGGGTAGGAGGCCCCCAATCTACAAATTTTAAATGATTTAAAATTATCCAAATTAAAGGATACTATAGGAAATTTGATCAATAATATAAACTTTGATCAGATTATTCATGAGGCTTTAGATAATTTTAAGCAAAGTCTATAAGGACTACCATTAGAGGACATAGAAGTCAAGTTGAGCTTTGATATGAAGAAGTTGACTAAAGTTGAGATCTTCAAGATCAACTTCCAGATGACTAAAGTAGAGCATGCAAAGCTACTAGGTAAATAGACCCCCTCTTTTGAATTTGGACATAATTTTATACTAGCATGATGTATCACATAAATTTTGGTTTAAGATAGAGTAAAGAAGAAGTAGACTCAAGCTACCATTTCTTGTTCTACATCAGCTACCATAGTTACAATGCCAACTAAAGTCTATGTAGCCATCTATATTTCAACACAACCATGAAGGGCCAATTTTTTGTATGTACATTTATATAGTGGTGTATATTTCTATATTTATAGTTTTCTTATAGTTCAAACCATATTGTAAAGTTGGCCATTAATTTTTGTAAACATACACATGTTGCATGATTTTTGTAAAGCCTAACTTAAGTTATTAATAATTATTAGATAACTCTATATGGTTTTGACCACAGCTATAACTAAATTTCTAACTATGACATGTAATATATCTTCCATGTACTTGTAGGATAAGGTGAACCCTTCCCCAAGTCTATTTAAACACATGTAACACATAATTTTGAAGGGTTAGAGAATTTTCAATATACATGAGCAGAAGCAACTTTGGTTGTCAACTCATGTGTTTGTGTATTTTCTTTCCAATTTTTATGTATTTAGGCTTACTTTTTTGCTTGTATGATTCAATAATTCTTAGTGTGTAAAATATATGAATGACATCTTTCTTATCTTGATTGATAAGCTAGTCTTAGATGTGCAATAATTATTGATATGTATGAAAATACCCTTTGAGATATCTACTACAAGATTAATTTAAGGGCCTTATAATACCTTCATGGGTAACTTTAACAAATTACAAGGCCCTTGATAGAATCTCCTAGGAGATACTTTGAAGGGCATTTTAATAAATTGAAGGGAATGTTGAAAGTATCTTCTAATAGATACCTTCAACATGAACAAGTGGCATTTCCTTTACATGGAAGGCACTACTGGGTGATATTTTTAAGGCCCTTATAATACCTTTAAGGTATCTCCTTGTAAATACATTTCAAAAAATCACAATAGTGTATTTCCCCCCTTCAAGCTATATCTTAGGAGATACCTTTCAAATAGGCACAAGAATGGATTTATCCTTCAAGGAACAAGAGGAATTTTCCTTTACATGGAAGGCACTCCTAGGTGATATTTTTAAGGCCCTTATAATAACTTCAAGGTATCTCCTAGGAGATAAATTTAAAAAATTCACAAGATTTTATCTCCCCTTTAAGGTATCTCCTAGGAGATACCTTTCAAACAGGCATAAGAGTGGATTTATCCTTTAAGAAACAAGTGGAATTTTCCTTTACATGGAATACACTACTAGGTGATATTTTGAAGGCCCTTGTAATACCTTCAAGGTATCTCCTAGGAGATACATTTAAAACATGCACAAGAGTGCATTTCCCCTTCAAGGTATCTCTTAAGAGATACATTTCAAATATGCACAAGAGTGGATTTCTCTTTCAAGGAACAAGTGGAATTTTCCTTTACATGGAAGGCACTACTGGATGATATTTTAAAGGCCCTTGTAATACCTTCAAGGTATTTCCTAGGAGATACCTTTAAAACATGCAAAAGATTGGATTTCCCCTTCAAGGTATCTCCTAGGAGACACCTTTCAAACAAGCACAAGAGTGGACTTCTACTTCAAGGAACAAGTGGAATTTTCCTTTATAGGGAAGGCACTACTAGGTGATATTTTGAAGGCCCTTGTAATACCTTCAAGGTATCTCCTATGAGATAAATTTAAAACATGTAAAAGACTGTATTTCTCCTTTAAGGTATCTCCTAGGAGATACCTTTCAAATAGTCACAAGAGTGGATTTCTCCTTCAAGGAACAAGTGGAATTTTCCTCTACATGGAAGGCACTACTAGGTGGTATTTTGAAGGCCCTTGTAATAACTTCAAGGTATCTCCTAGGAGATATATTTTAAACATGCACAAGATTAGATTTACCCTTCAAGGTATCTCCTAATATATACCTTTCAAATAGGCACAAGAGTGGATTTCTCCTTCAAGGTATCTCCTAGGAAATACCTTCAAGTTACCCATGAAGGTATTACATTCACACTTTTTCCTTTGTAAGGAACTTAATGCCAACTAAGCCTAAATTTAAATGTGATAGTATTGCATGCACTAATCACTCAACCATAATGTTATAAGCTTTTTCACACATCTTTTATCCTTTAAAAGTTCTCTCGATCTAGTGACCTAATGAAAGTCTACCACTTGGCACCTTGTCATGGCCTTCCAAAGATCCTATTGTTTTCTAAAATCTCATGACCTTATGACACTATCACATCTTTTCACTTGGCACCCATTCATAGTATTTTAAGTCCATGAAAGAGTTACAAAGTCCATAACCTAGTGACCTAATGGGAATGTTACCCTTTTCATTCAATCACTGATTTTTAGTGCACAAAGGAGTTATAACCTAACTAAAGCATGGCACGTGGTGCTCAGTCGCAACCTTTTATGGCCCTAACTAATTTATAAATTCCTATGACAAAATGATATAATTAAATCTTTCTAGTAGGCACTTATTCATTCCCTTTGTGCCCCTACATGTAGGGTACAATATTTAATATCTCAATACTATGATTACATGATAAAATGACACATAGTAGCTAGTCACTTAAATCTTATACAGGTAAATACTACATGGGAACCACCCAATAGTTGGAGTCAATAGGCTAAGGACATATGGACCTCTATCTCATTTCATTCCTACACTTTTTTTATCTAAATGTTACTTTGTGTGATGACTCCTTTGTATCTCACCACCTAGCATCTTTCAATTTATAGTGAGCTCTCAAGTGGTGCCTTTTAGTTTTGATTGGTCATGAAAATTCCATGCATCACTCTCATGGGCAATAGGAGATTTTTTTTCTAAGTGTCTCCCTCAGAATAATTTCATAGATTTCCTTGCTAGGTGTCTCCCTCAAAATATTTTTGGACAACTATCAACAACTTAGTCACATTTAGGACTTGCAAGTACCTAGCTAAATCTGAGGTGGTAAAAACATGTTAAAAGGTGGAAATATTTATATTTAGAGCTAAAATTACTAGCAAATCAAAGATGAATTAAATATAAATTTGAATTTTAGTGCAAATAATTACCAAAATCAATAGTTTAAAATTATTTCAAATGCAAATTTGACAAGCATGCCATTAATACATCACAATCCAAGATCACCATCAACATTGAATTAATAAAATTATTTTTTTAAAAAGATATACAATCAAGTATATTTATATTTTCCATTTGAAACTCTATGCATTTTCTCTCTCTGTTATCTGCACTCTCCCAGTTTGACAAAGCTCAAGACATTTGCAAATTACACTCCCAACTACCATTATCGAAGATTGAAAGTTGTAGAGGGATACAAAAGGACATCAATTGCTACTTTAATATTGTAATAAATGGAACAATAAGGCCTTTATACTCTAGGTAAGAACATTTATTTTGATAATGATGACTTTCTATTCTAGTATGGTACTTTTATCATCTTCAAAGACACTAAATTCATTCTTGTGGCCATAACATCTAGAGACATGCACTACAACAACATATATTTCAATGTTGAAGTAGATAGGGATATTTATGAGGATGATACCATGCCTTATATAATCTAACTAGATTTATAAATCCTCACCATCAATTTAGTTAGTCTCCACAAGGCCGTAACTAGGCCAAAGGTCATGCCATGCACTGACCTATTTTATGGTATCTTTGGGAGGTCAAGATGTGAAGATGGGATACTTAAATAAATACCCCAAGGGGTCCTTATTGATTTCATATCAAGTCAAATATTTTAGAAATATTATGACCTTCCCTCCCCATAGATAGAGTACAACCAGGTCATCCTCGATAACTAGTATGAAGTGCACTCCCTAGAGAAGGTCTTAGCTTCATGGGTGACTGACCCAATGGGAGTTGTTCTCATAGATGATTAAGGAAAATTTCCCATCCAAAAATTTAGATAGGGAATTAGAATTGGCATATCCCTCTTTAATATTCTATTTATAAATCCACATATTGCCTATGTAGACATTAGGACTATTCCACTATTGTAAATCATCCTAGATGACTAACAAATTCCCCCACTTAGGGGAATTATTAGCAACAATTTGGTATATGAAATTTAGGACACCTAAAATAATGGTGACCCCTTATTCATGATGAGTTAATTATTGGATACAATATTTTTAACTTCTTAACTAAGTTAGAATACATGGTTGTTTAGTGATAAGAGGTTGTGCCTTAGCTTTTATCTACAATGCACATCCATCAATTCATATGAAACATAAAAGTGATTACCAAAGCGTTCTACCCAATAGTCTACAAGTCGATCACTAAATGTGAGATGTAGAGGGTCCCCTAATAATCTAGGAAAATTTTAAGAGAAATGGGTAGATATTGGTTATACCCAGACTGTAAAGTCATTAGAATAGAGGGGGTGATGGTGGTTCCTCTTAGATTGCCAAGGTACATGCCAATGAAGTTGGAAGAAGAAGAGATGGCTTATCAACTTCTGTATGGAGTTAATGGAGTCTTCAAAAATAAGAAGAATACATCCCTCATAAGGTTCCTTACAAATTGGGGAGGACTAGAATTATAAAGTGGCATGATGTTACTGTAGTTGCTAGGCATATGGATTCATACCTATCGCGTAGAGATGACTTCAAACCATGGGATCCTAACAATGTCATTACTAAGCATCTTTTCAAATTTAAAAATGATTTGGTAATGGAGTACAAACTCAATAAAAATCTCATGAATGGATATATGGAGATACTATGAACGATGAGGTGGTACTCAAGAATGTTGTAAGGAAGAACATAGAGTTAGAAATGAGACTAGATAGACAAAGTAAGAAGGAATATAATGTGAGGTATTGGACACCACCAACTCATGGGATCATGTTTAATGCCAATTATGAGTAAGGGTAGGGTGAAGAAGAAGGAGACAATGTTCCTCTTGTTAGGTACATGCCATGTAGACCTCCAAGGATTTTTACTTCAAAAATTCAAGATGTGCCTCTAAGCTTTGAACAAGAAGGATCCAACAGTCATTCTAACCCCTCTTAGGGGCCCACATTCATATTTGCATCTATTATGGGAGCCATTATCCAAATCCTAGATTAACATGACCCTACTTCCATCAACCTTAAGGAGTTACAACAAGGAACTGATATCTGTGGAAAAATTATAGGAATTAGTTGGGAAGAACATTGAGAAGGTCTACAAGAAGAAGAGGGAGCCCAAAACCACCATGAGAGGAGAAATAAATCCCCCATCAGCCTCTTAATTTACTATTAATACCACTATCACACCTCAAGATACTTTTGGAGCTTAGGTTCCCAATGTAAATACCTTCCCACTACCCTCCTTCCTAATTGCAAGTACATCTAGTCTTACTTTTACATTTGTTCCCTACCATTGTTTCCCTGTTAGCTTCAACATCATTAGCCTCTATAGCTACCATTTCCCAATCCTCAATTGACACCACTATGGGATAAACTAGTAGTTTATTGGAATTTACCATCCCTCACTTCATTTCCCATGCCATTGCTAATATATCTTATTTATCAAGCTCCCAATGTACTAATGTTGGTTAGGCTATAGGTTCCACTCCTTCCCAAGCATCCATAACAAGTGTATCACTTATTATTGGCTCCCCTACATCTATAAGGCTATTGAGGCCCATTTCAAATTTTTTCACCTTTCTAAAGCCACCTTTGCCTATTTCCCCATTTAATATTACTATGGCTGTAAAGGTGAATGTGCCTCCCAAATTACCTTCATTTATCCCAAACATGGGCCCTATAAGATCTCTATCTGACACACTTGATAAAATAGACCCAAAAAACTTACCTCGCATCCCTACTATATCCTTAGCCTCTGCCTCTTCCAAGCACCTCCATTCTATCCACCTCTAACAAATCCAACACCTACTACTACCCTAAATTGGGTTAGAGATATTATACATGTAGCTAGAAAAGAGAGACCTTAGGTGGTCCTCTCTGCACCATAAATTGGGATGATATTTGATGATTCTATAAGCAAAATGAAAAGGGTGATGAGGAGGCAAGTTGAGAAGCCATAGTCTAGCTTAGGTTTGGCCCATAAAATTGAAGAGTCCCTCTTCACTTTGACAAGGAAGAGGAAAGTTGGCCCTAGTAAGGTAGATGAATATGTAGAGGACCTTGTGTCCATAGACTAATCCCATGTATAATCTAAAATGGCCTTGATGAAAGGCATGTAGTAGGAGATGAAGAGACTAAAGGAATAGGCATAATCATCAATGTCTTCAACCTATATAAGCTCATGAAGAGGAGGTAAGAAGATGGGAATCTGTAATTTAATGTGGCCATTAAATTTGACCAAAAATTTACACTCTATGATTCCAAATTGGCAAACTTGGATAAAGTTACAAGGAGTAATAATTTCCTAGACCTAAATATTTTTCCTTTTGAAGAAATAATCCTAGCATAGACCATCTTGATGAATAAAATAAGAATATTGAAGAGGTGGTTGTATCAGATCAAGGATGCAACTGTGTCCTTATAAAAAATAGAATTCAATATTTACCTCTTGTTGAAGGATTATATGGTCACTACTATGACCAAACCTTATGGCACCTTCATGGATGGCTAAGAATTTAGATTCTAAATGAAGGTATTTATTTTCAAGTTCCAAAAGTACATTACCAAGGCTAGGATGACTACTAAATTAATGAACATTATGTCTTTTGCCAACTAGAGGTTAGAGAGAGCTAAGGCCATTGAAGAAGCACTAAGGCCTTTACCTATAGAACATGGTAGGATTATGTAGGAAATGCCTAACCTATTTCAGCCCATGATCCTAGATTTCAATAAAATTGACTAGGATTAATTAGCATGCACCAATTTTTTTATGAAGGAAGAGGCATAGAAATAAAAGTAGCAACAACAACAACAAACATCTCAACAACCTCCTCTAGGACCTTGAGGAATATTCAATTTCATTTTGTAAATTCAAATTTATAATATTACATTGTAATTTGTGACATTTTATCCACTTGGATATAATTGGGTGCCTTTTAATGGTCCCACTTGAGTGCATTTTGAGGCCTATATATAGGGGTATCCCCCCTCATTATAAATTAGGAACAATTATTATAGAACTAATACAAAAGAGCTAAGAATTCAAGAGATTGTCTAGATGCTTAATTATGTATTTTATGATTTTTTATTCTCATGTTTTTATAGAATTAAAGGTTTCTTTTTTTATAGTTAATATGTAAATAATATAAATATATGCATCCGTTGGTTTGAGTTTAACACTAGGCTAACAAATCTGTTAAGTATATGTACTCTAATTTCATTTTATTTGCAATTGAATGTGCCTATGCAATTTAATGTGAATGAGTAACTTGTGTGAAACATGTTATTTTATATATATGCATTTCCTTTCCTATGAATCTTTAAATACATTCATTTATCTTTGAGTATTATGCTAGGGTTGGTGAATGCTAGTTTTCATGTTATTGTCATAAAGGTTTAAAGATTGATACTACTAACCCTCTAAATCAAACCTTCTTCTCTACCTTACCCTATCTACCTTTGGATCTACCCATGAATCATTTTAGTTTATCTCATTCTATAAATATTCATTGTTTGTTTGTGCTTGGAAAATAACTAGTAAAGTTTAGCATAATTTCACAATGATTAGTAAGAAATAAAGTGTCACTATGTATAATCTATTCTCCCTATAGTAAAGTCTACTTGCAGAATTACAAGTGGTGGCTATATCTCTAATATTTCTCTATTTATAGTAGTATTTTTGTAAAATACTCAAGCCTCAAGTCTTATAAGACTTAAAATTGAGCTCATTACTTTCCCCCATTCCCTAGTGACACAGGGAACACTAGATTCATGAGATCGCCTCTAAGAGGGATGTGTGTCTCTACCCGAGCCATCTGATTAGTGTCAAGTTATCGATAGTTGTCCAAAGAACCTTCTAAGAGGGACTCTTGGTAATACAATCCATGATTTCCCATGAGAGTGATGTGTGTCATTCCTACAGCTAATCAAAATTAAAAGGCACCACCCAAGAGCTTACTACAAATTGATAGTCACCACATGGTGAGATAAATATGAGTCATCACTAAAAGATACATTTAGAGAATCTATGAGGTAATTAAAAGGTGCCACATGTCTGGATTTCGAGCCAACTAGGTAGCTTAGTCATCTTTAAGCCATGTGAGTACTTAGTTGGATCTGAGGTAACAACCACATATCAAAGGGTGGAAATCTTTAGTTTTAAAGCTAAAATTGATGGAAAATAAAATTCAAATTAAATCTAAATTAAATTCTAGTTCAATTAATTTATAAAACAATAGTTTGAATTTTGATAAGCTTTCCATTAATAAGGCATGAACTAGGATTTCCATCAATCACTATCATCATTGCATTGATCAAGCTTTCCAAAAAGTAATTTTGTGCATTCATCCAATATTAATATAATATATAATTTCATCAATCAAAATTTGAAATCCATGGCTAAAAAATAAACATCTATAAATACCAAGTCAGAATAGGTCCCATTTCTCTATTCATATGGGACAAACATAGTCTTTTAAGACACCATTTTCAATACCATTACATTGGACACAAATGCCAAACACTACAATGACTTATTCTACCATGTGGAGAGGATTCCTCCCCAGATGTATACCTTCCAAGGGCTAACTTTAGCTTAGCCATTTCCTCCATCAACAAAGCCCCTAAGTGGTTATTTAGACAAGACATGGATTAAGCAGATGTAATTGGCTATAAATATATACAAAAAGAAACATATATATATATATATATAAGGTTATATATACATACATACATATATATATATAAGGTGACAAATATATATAATGTTTTTTTAATAAATTAGGTGATTTATATATAAGGTGTTTTATGATTTTATATATCTATTAAACAAAGTCTGAATTGGACTATAGTTTTGATCCAAAGTTTGAAGGTTTAGCTCTCAGTGACTTAGCTCCAAAGATAGGAAGCTTTATCTGAAGACTAGAATCTATGATCCTAAGATGAAAAATCATGAATGGGAAGAATCCACATCTATCATTAAGAATAAATATAATGCCATTAGACCACCAATGTTGTAATCCATAATTTGATATGATGGTGTTTTCAAGAGATATCCTCCAATAGATTTGATGTGATGGTATTTTTAAAAGATCTCTTCCAATAGATTTTATGTGATGATGTTTCCAAATGGTCTTTTCAAACAAGATTGATCTGACTATGTTTTAAAAAGAGGGTCTTTCAAAAATATTTGGTATGATGCATAATTCATTACGATTATTGCTCTTATTACTACCAATAATGACCTTTATGACACATCATTAGTACTTTACAAGAACCTTCCCATTATATCTCTCATCTTCCAAAGAGATAATCATAACCACCACCATCATTCTTCTCATAATCACATCATATAAATTGCTTTACTATTCATTATTGCATTATCGCTGCCATCAATTGATGTGTTCTATCTCTAACCATTTGCTTCTCCTATTCCCTATGCAAATTCAAGATCTATATTTTTATATTATAGTTAGATTTTTAATTAAATAGTGCCTTTTCTGAAGATGGGTGGGAGAAAGAAAAAGAGTGAAATAGAATCCTCTAATGCATTGTTGTAAGATGAAGTAGGTAGAGACGTCTTTGAAACAATAAGTTGGTTGAAGTTCTTAAAAATGTTTCACAGATTCCATGAAGAAATTATGAAAGAATTGTATGAGAATTTTGATTAAGATCATACTAGTAATAAAGGGAAGAACATTCTAGTAAATCCCTCTATATTTAGTGCTCTATTTGGGATTCCTAAGGATGAAGTAGTTTCCATTGAAAAGATTAGTTTTTCTAACTTCATTTACATGTTTATTGAAGGAAATGAGACACACCCTAGACTGGACAAATCCCCTCAAGGAGTGGCCAAGAGTATTCTAAGAGAAAGTCTTCCTCAACCTTGGAAAAATATTTTTTTTTGGATAATGAAATATATCACTTATGATGGTTAGTTTACATTAGTGGGTGGAGATGCTATGAGACTCCTTTTTCATTTGAGAAAAAGATCTATTTGAGAAAAATATAAGATTAATCTTCCCTCTTTCCTTCATAATGCTCTAATTAATGTTTCTTGGAAGATAAGACAAGGTATTAGGCCTACCTTCAATCATGGGTTAGTTACTCTCATTTGTCTCCATTACTTTCTTAGTAAACCAAGGGGTGAAAAGGCTTGGTCCTCTTTCCTATGAAATTTTTCTCTAGTTCTTTCCAAAAATACACCATGTCCTGCCTTTCCTCCTTCCACTACAATACAGATTGAAGAACCCATATTTCAAATTATAGAATGACCATTTCTACCACAATTGGTTCCAAAGATACTATGTCAAAAATCAAAGTGACAAATGGGAATTTCTTCAGACCCCCTCATCTTCCTCTAGCTAAACTCTAGTGCATTCATAAACTTATCTTTAAATAATAATAATAATAATAATAATAATAATAATAATAATAATAATAATAATAATAATAATAATAATAATAATAATAATAATAATAATAAGTTGTATTTGTAGAGAGAACTTTAGCAAAAGAAGTTGTACCTAAAGAAGTAGAGTGTCATATGCCCTATGATGATATTAAGGGTATGAAAACCTTAATTGAAGAATATCCATCTTCTCCACATGATTTCAATGAATAAAAAGAATTACATCATTCCATGGCTTTATCACTCCATGAGGAAATAATCAGATTGCAACAAACAAAGTTATATGTTCTCCATTCAACTTTGAAAGGTAAGGACTTAATGCTTTCTAATTTGAAACAAACATGGAAAGAATCTATTACTAGAGTTAGTGAACAATAAATAATTATTCAAGGAATACAAGCTAAACAGACTAGGGTCCACAATGTGATGTTTTAAAAGACCCAAGAATTGAATAATTTGTGGAATTGTCTTGCTATCAAGGACACTCAAAAAATTGATTTGCAAAATGTCAATGTTAATAAGCATAATCTGATTACAAATATAAGAAAAAGTATTTCTAATATAAATGCAATGCTTTCCCAACATACTAATAGAGTAATAGAGCTCATCACTTATAATTCTAAGTTATAAGCCTTTATTTAGGCCATGTAAAGAGAAACATGAGAAATTGTAGTTCAAAAATAGGGTCTAACAAGAGTTGTTCCCTCTTTCCATGTTTCATTACATGACATAATCTTTATCTAGCATAGCATCCAAAAAAAATTAAAAAATTGAAGGATGAAAATTCTAAACTTAAGGAGGAATCTTAGAAGTAATTGGTAGAATCTCATTGTAATTGCAGAAAGCACAAGCTTCTATCCAGCACATTTATGTTATTTCTTAAAATCTATTAGCATGCAGGTAGCCTTCAATAGTTTAAGTTCTTCTCTTACATGAGTAGTTTTATAAATGGTAGATTCAGTTAATTTCCCTTGGTTTTTCACATATCATTGAAAATGAGTATGTATTTATGGACATTTTTCTATAGATCACTAAGGAAAGGTAAGATGTCATTTGTAAGTTCTATACTTTCAATTTGTTGTTAAAATATCAATCTAGTTTTATGATAAATTTATTTGTTAGAGAGACATAATTATGTGTCTTTATCTCCACTCTAAGGAGCCAAATGGCATGGAAACAAGCCAATAATATATTTTTTTAATTACAAAGCACTGTTGTGTTATGCATGAGACCACAATTTCAAAAATTAAAAAAACTTATTTATGTTTTTCAACCACTGTATCATATGTATATGAAGAACAAGTATCATGAGCTATTGAGATCTAATATTATTATTTTTAGAGATTTTCTAAACTACCACTCTTCTAATGTTATCAATGAAGTCTTGTTAGGTGGGAGACATTATCTATTAAGTTGAAGCATAGGAAATTCCTTAGCCCCACCAATATTAGATGGAGTCTACTAAGAGCCAAATCAGTTTTCCAGATAATCATTTAGCTCTTAGAGGAAAGAGGTTTAGATATTTGGATTGGGATCTGGTTTAGGCTTCCTATCATTCTATGTCCTCTATCTCCATGGTGATGTTATAAATCTCAATAAGAAGTTGAATTTCAAGCTTG
Source organism: Torreya grandis (assembly GCA_037957365.1). Taxonomy (NCBI): domain Eukaryota; kingdom Viridiplantae; phylum Streptophyta; class Pinopsida; order Cupressales; family Taxaceae; genus Torreya; species Torreya grandis. The sequence goes on along the minus strand of JARHVA010001751.1, from coordinate 1,138,278 downwards.
GGTGCATATAGTTATCATAGATCTTGGATTCTTGCCAAGGGGCCACCATGATTGAAGCCATCATTTTCAAGTTTATGATCTGAGTCAGAGGTTTGACTTAAGAAATTTGTATTAAGGATCATCCATCCCACTTCTTTACAAGAAGACTTGTAAAAGGTAAATTTTGGGGGAGAAATGATGAACATTTCATATAGCTCATCATAGTTATATAAATTGTCTGTAAAGGTTTTTTATTTGGTTATATATTGTATTGCATTTAATAGTTAAAGTCTGATCTAAGTAAGATATGAATGTAATTTTTTATTTGTTTGTATGTAATTTGTTATTTATTCTTTACCTTGTTATTATGTCTAACTTGAATGAATAACACAAATTTGAATACAGTAACACATCCCAAGGATGGGGTAATTTTAAGTACAACAACACATCCCAATGATGGGGTAATTTTTATAAGGCAACACATAGTTTTGACAACTCTTTTGGAAATAATTTTGAGGATTTGACAAGAGAGCTCTAAAGATTGAATGCTCCAAAGACACTCTAAAGATGCCCCAAAATTTCTCTAAAGATGCTCTAGGTGTGCTCTGAAGACATACACAGGATGCTCTAAAGAAGTCTAGGATTGCTCTGAAGACCTATATAGGGTGCTTTGAAGACCTATATAGGATGCTCTAAAGATACTTAGATATGCTTCAAAAACCAAATAGATGCTACTACTTGATATAGTAGTTCCATGGATATCTATAAATAGATTTTGTATATTTAGATGTCTTATTTTAGACATTACCATTAATGGTAATGGCTTAAAATAGTTTAGATATATTTGTATCTTTATTTTGTAAATTGGATAAGTATCTTTAGTTTAGATTAATTATTTAATGTCTATGATTAGTTGAGTTATTTTTAATGCCTTCTTAGAAGCATGGGATTTGACTCTTAGATTGTCTATATTTTGAATAAATAGATTTAGGCATTAAGATCACCAAGATTTTGTATCCTATGAATAGATGCTAAGATGAGTGTAAATACACATATCTTTTTTATTCCAAGGAGTTGTTAAGTTCCTAGTTTGAAGTTATAGATGTTTAATTTATAGATGTTGAATTTATGGATATTTAAATTCTAGATGTTGATAGTGTGAATGATTAACAAACAATTTAGATTTACTTTCTTGTAAACTAGAGTTAGAGTTCTATTTTTTTTAGGATTTAGAAAGCACAGTAAAAGTAAAACTCCTCAAATAGTGAATTATAAAACTCCAATACCATAAAATCTCATTACAAATGGGCATCATACACTTCCCTAGTTGAAAATGACACCAATATATTGATTAGTTAAATAAGAGGTATAACGACAACCTATCAATTGGTGTATCAATTAGGCTCTTAGTAAACTACTCTAAACTATTGATTATCAAAAAAAAGGGTTAGAAAGAGGAGAAAAGAATGACTAAAAACAATAATATTGATACACCAATCCTTGACACTCCTCATTGCTCTGAGACACACATATATGATAGCCAATAACTCATACACTCACACAAACTCCATAACTAGCTCATTGCATAAGTGTTTCTTAAGAAGGCTCAAGGAAATAAGATATAGGAGGAAGGGATGATCATATCCATAACCTATCTTCACCTCATGACTAATATATCACATTATAAGACCTACAAACATAAAAATATCTTGCATATAGGCAAGAAAGAGAAGACAAACACCAAGAAAGAGAGATCCTTCATAAAGTATTCATGCATAAAATTAACTAAACATAAGATGAAAGCATATAGAAAGGTAAATGAACTCTTATATTTATACCAAGTGGTTTTTTCATTAAAAAATGGGTAGGGATAAGCTATACCATAAGATCGACTAGTCTCTTACATTGAGAAAAAATAGAGATATATAGAATAAAATGAAAGACAGAAGAGGGGGAAATGGCTGATGACTTGAGTGATGTCATCCTACATTGATAAAATCTTAATTATTATAGAACACTAATTAAATGATTTCAGTTACCTCCTCTTTCCAATTAACATCTCTTACTTTGTAAATTTGTCACATCTCCCACTTGGTTTTCTAGAAGCCTCTAGACACTTTGTGAAAGCTTGTCAAATCAACACAGTGTTGCAGCTATGATATTAACCAGTTTTAATCATACATTTATCTAATTTTAAATAAACATAATTGAAAAGAGGGAGAATTTATATTTCTAACATAATAAATTGTATCTAAAATGGAGCTATAGATCAAAATATATATGGCTAAAACACCAACATGCAATTACACATAGTCAGATCAACACCTTCATAACATGGAAAAATAGAAAATCACAGAGCAATATATGAGAAAAACCCATCATTGCTTATATTTATAGAAATTTTTTGAAAATATCCTCAAAATTTTATTTTTAGTTTTTTTAAAAGACCAAAATAACCCATGTGACCTTCCCTCTAAGTGTTTTCTGGTGAAAATTTGGTTGATGATAAACCTTCCCAAAAGGGTCACTTCACACAATCATAAATTTTCACTAGAAGCTCATGAAACTAAAAAATAAAATGCATTACCTTATCATATCATCAAGATATAATAATATAAATTTTCATGGACTTTGTAATCCATTTGGTCCTGTGCAAATAGGATTTAGAAGTACTCACTAAGTAGATTTAGCAATTGGGAGATGTAGAAAATGACTAAGTAAAAATCAGCACATTCCACACATTATATCTAATATATGCACACTATATTTCCCATCACACCTTAATAACATTTAGATATCACCATGAGAAATTTGAATAATATTTTACCTCCTTTACCACTAAGAAAATGAGTTTGAAACATACGTACCGGACAAATCTAAAATTAAAAACATAGAAAATTGACCAAGTAAAAATCATCTTGAAAGCCAATTTTCATAGTTTCACATTTATCATGTGAGAGAAAATTTATGAGACTTGTTTAAACCTCACACTCTTCTAAAATTTGGCTACCATCATGTGAAGTTTGAAGGTGATTGGACTTAATTTTATCCTACATAATGGTGTTTGAAAAGTGTTATGCAGGCTGATTTGGCACCTAGAACATAAACATATGTGCACTGGGAAGTTTTCATGACTGTGATTTTTTCAAGCCAATGTTATCAATGCAAGTATTTCTAGGTGGGAGATATTACCTATTGAGTTGAAGTGTAGGGAAGTCCTCAGCCCCACCGATATTAGATGGAGTTTAAGAAGAGCCAAAGTAGTTTGCCAAATAATCACTCAAATCTTAAGGAAAGAGGTTCAGATGTCTAGAGTGGGATGAGGTTTAGGCCTCCTATCATTTTGTGTCCTCTATCTCTATGGTGGTGTTGAATTTCTCAAGTACAAATCAAATTTCAAGCTTAGCAGCATACAATTGTTAGAGATCTTGGATTCTTGCCAACGAGCCACCGTGACTGGGGCCATCATTTTGAATTTTATGATATAAGTCAAAGGTTCTACCTAATAAATTTGGATTAAGGATCAGTCATCTCACTTCTTTATAAGAGGATTTGAAAAAGGTAAAGTGTGAAGGATAAATGATGAGCATTTCATATAGATCATCATAATTATATAAACTATCCATAAAGTGTTTCCTTTGGTTATATATTGTATTGCATTTAATATTAAAAGTCTGATCTAAGTAGGAAATAAATAAAATTTATTCTTTTTCTTATGTAATTTATTACTAATTGTCTGTCTTGCTATTATGTCTAACTTGGATAAATAACATAGTTTTGAGTGCGGCAACACATACCAAGGATGGGGTAATTGTACAACACATCCTAATGATGGTGTAATTTTGAGAAGGCAACACACAGTTTTGTAAACTCTTTTGGTTACAATTTTAAGGATTTGAAAAGTGAGATATGAATATTGAAAGATGCAAATACAATCCAAAGACACTTTGTAATTGTTATTAAGATGCTCTATGTGTGCTCTGAAGACATATAAAGGATGATTCAAAGAAGCCTAGGAATGTGTTAAAGACCCATACATGGTGCTCCAAAGACCTATACAAGATGTTCTGAAGATACCTAGATGCGCTCTGAAGACTACAAAAATTATGTGTAATACATGTTGCTAAGAGAAATTAGGATCATTTTACTACAAAATATTTTTTTGAAAAAAAATAAAAAATTATTTGGATGTAAATAATCATTGGTAACCAAAAAAAGGAGCAACCATACAAATCTTCATCCCCTTGCTACTTCACATCCCTCAAAAAATTCTCCCTAAATATTAGTTGCTCCTATTTTTAAGGTAAATATATTTTATAAGTATTTTTTTAATATATAATGATGCATGTAACCCCTTTACCCAATAATATCAAAGCATAAAGGAAATGTTCACAACCCCAAATAATAATTCTAAGTGTTATTCAATCATTCATTCATTAAAGTTTATGACGTGGCATGAGGGAAAAGTTCTCCACCCAAAAAATGAGTATTCAACTTAGTTTAAAATGGAAACAATTCAACTTAAATAATAATATCTTGGAATAGGCCAAAAAATGACTTTTCAACTCAATCTAAAATGAAAATAATTTACAATATCCCAAACAGAGCCAATAGACGAATGATGTGAGGAGATAGAGACAAGGTGGAACCATTGAAACCCTCTTGCATCATGACACTTATTTACTATGATTATTTTCTTACAATTAATTTAAAAAAATATGTTTTCCCCTCACATTCACCATTTGGGTTCCTATTAAATACAAGTGCTAAATAATCCTAATCTCTGTCATTTTATTATCTCTACCATTTCATAACAAAAATCTAGGTCTATCTAAATCTCATCAATTTCATAAGTTAAAGTGGTAAACAATGAATAAAAGGTTCATGTCAAGCTAAACAAATCACACATTTTAGATACAATAAAACAATACATAAATAGATTAAATACTTGATAAGTAGGACCTGCATAAATGATAGTGAAAAATGGGGTCAACACTTCCACCACTAATGCCACATTTAACCTAACAATCAATAAAACAATGTTTTTTGACCTTCTAAAGTGAGAGAGAAAAACTAAGAAAAAATAATGGAAATAAAAAAGATAAACTTAACCCTAATTTTGAAACGCATAGAAATTTTTAATTTTATAATAATTTAAAAGTTTATATAAAAATTTGTAACATATAAAATTATTTTAAAAATATATTAATATATTTAAACATATTAAACATTTAAACAATGTACATTATTTAATAAAAATATTTAAAAATTTAAACATAAATAAAAATAAATAATAAACTCACATAGTTTTTTAATATAAAAAATTTACAAATTTTTATTATTTATTATAAATAAATTTTTTTAATAAGAATAATTATTATAAACAATAAAAATTTACAAATTTTTATTATTTATTATAATTATTCTTATTTAAAAAGTTTATTTATATATGTTCATTAAATTACATGATTAAATTTTTTAATAGGAATTTGAATCCTTAATTTATATCCCCCCTAAAATACCTTTGAGATAATTTAATTCACCAATTTAAATACCTGTGAGAGAGGGTCACCTTTCTTGAATTTACAAACTAATATTTGGAGATGAATTCGACCCCAAAATGGTAATTAAAATAAGTGACACAAAATCATACTTAGTAACTCAAAGACCTAGACTTGGTAAAGGATTTTATGGGGTTATCTAAATTATGGTTATGTGACGGCATAAGTAGTCTACACCATACCAATCTATAAATATTAACTTTTCATTCATAACAACGTGTGATATCTCAATGTAGAGTCAGGGTTAAACATTTTGACCAACAACACAAGTACTTCAACTTTTTGGCCCAATATTAGGGTCAAAAATACATGGCTAAATCACATCCATTGTAAAACCAATTAAATTTAAACATGAAACTGTAATCCAAGTAACTTTACTCTTGAAAAAATATTTCAATACAAGAATTACAAAAACTTCATTTATCAATATTATATAAATTATATTACTGATGAAACACAAGATTTAATTATATCTCTTGGGAAGCTTTTTAAGGGCATTTTAACCATTAATTGATACATCCCAAGATATATGCACCTAAATTCACTCACTCCATTTAATGTCACTATTATTATTATTAGTCGACACTAATTTTACCAATCTAATTTATCCCCTTTCATCCCACTAATTTATCACCCCTTTCTAATTATTTATCTAATGTTCCCATTTATTATTTTTCATCTACTAACCTTATCTATACCCACCAATCAATTATTTATCCTAATTCCTACTTATCTATTATTTGAGAATTTTAAATTCCCATGGCCACCTATCTAGCTACACTAGCCTATTCCTAGGCTCTCCTACACCCCTAGTCCCTAATCACCCACCTAATCCCTATCTAATCCCCTACCTAATCCTAGTTAATCCTTAAGAGGATTCAATAATTTTCTAACTGTAGAATCCTCTCTATTCTCATCCGTCCTCTCTAGAAGCCTCTAAATCTAGAGGTTTCCAAGAATAATCCCCAGTCCTTAATCTCCCCAAACCAACCTTAAATATCAAACATTGATCCTTCCCTCCTCATTCTATTTAAAAAACTTCATTCCTCCATTGGATCTAACTACAAATCATCTAGAAAATCTATGTCCGACTATTAAAGTGATCAAGAGTTTTCATATCAATCTAATTCATCATCAATAGTCCATGATCATGCCAACATAATGTCAAAATTCTGAGTCTAAGGTAATCAATCCAATCCTCTTTTTTTCATATTCCATTTAATCATGATTTAGATCATTTAGCTTGAGGATTATAATGTTTATTTGAATTATGAATTAATCTATTAAATTTAGTTCTAATGGCTCTAGATCTTACTTAGGTAGTTTGATGTTTGAGTAGATTTAGATTAGTTGCATGATCTTAAATCTATTAAGTTCAAATTTCCTACTACAAACTGGTACATCCCAAGATGATCAACACCATTTCTAGATACCTTAGAACACTTACTATATATAGTATTTTTATATATAAACTTTTAATTTATAGATTGTATATTTATATGATTTAGGGAATTTCATTCCAAAAAAATAGCAACATACTCATTTAAGAAGCTTTTCAAGGGCATTTTAATGATTAACGGGTACATCCTAAGATGATCAATTCCATTTTCAGCTATAAAATCATTTGTAAAGCATTTCTATGGCCTTCTGATGACTGATTGGTCCATTCTATGATGACCAAGATCATTTCTAGATATCACAACAATACTTTCTATTTATATAGTATGTTTATAAATAGATTTCCACATATTATTATATACTAGACTTGAATTATTTTATAGATGTCTTTAGATATAGATTTTTATTTGAGACAAAAGGTAAAGGAACCGAGGTTGGGATTTTTCACAATCCTCATTACAAATGATTAAATCATTGAAAGAAAAAAATTATCTCATTGAGAAGAACACCTAAAAGCCATCCAAATTATGTGTTTGATTCATAATATGTCTTGCATAACCCTCTTGCATTAGATGTATCATTTCATCCGTTACCACCACACTTTGTGGCACTAAAATTTCCCACTTACAAGAAATAATTGAGTTACCTTAAGCATGATTGAGAAATGAAACTTGTTGCATTAAACAAGCTAGTAAAGTTTGGGTCCACTAAATTAGCCTCATCCAATACATGAAAATTTAATATTATGACATCTTAAAAAGTTAATCCAAATGAATCAAAATATGATACCAATCAAATATTGAACATGATGGTGCCACAATGAGCTATATTACAAAATGCATCACACCAAAAGTTTACTAGATTCACAAAGCCTCTAGTTCTTCTTATTATGAATTTGGATGAGTGTCAACTCATATCTCTCCCTACAATTGTAAGCAACCCCTAATCATATTTGGTCAATCCCTAACTTATATGAGTCCCAACAAATTACACTTGATGGGTCTCCTACCATGGGTTTGGGATCACATCTAGGGGATTATCATAATTTAAAAATGTTCAATAATTCTCTATAGGACATATAATGAAAATGATAGAAAATAAAATATGAAAATAGAAGTAAAATTATCATCATGGAACTTTGGAACCTATGGTAATGATTTATAAATAATAGGCTCTTACATAATAAGTGGAGTTCCATTCACATTTTTTGATGATGTAACATAATTAAATTATCTAATATGGATTTGACTCCTTAATTTTTAGCCTCTCCTGGAATACTTTTGAGATAATTTAATTCACTAATTCAAATACATGTGAGGGCGAGTCACCTTTATTGAATTTACAAACTAATATTTGGAGATGAAGTCGACCCCAAAATGGTAATTAAAATAAGTGACACAAAATCATACCTAGTAACTCAAAGACCTCTTCGTAAAGAATTTTGTGTGCTTATCTAAATTATGGTTATGTGAGGGCATAAGTAGTCTAGCTCAAAATGCTTACTATATATAGTATTTCTATATATAGACTTTCCATTTATATATTGTATCTGAATGTAGATTTGTATAATTTAGGGAATTTCATTCTAACAAAATAGCAATAGACTCATCACAAAAAATTACACTTGATGGGTCTCCTACCATGAGTTTTGGATCACATACAAGGCATAATCAAAATTAGAAAATGTTTAATAATTTAGTACAAGACCATACAAGGAAATTTATAGAAGTTCAAATATGGAAATAGAAGTAAAATTATAATCATGAAACTTTTGAACCGGTGGTAATGATTTAGAAATAATAGGCTCTTGCATAATAAGTGGAGTTTCATCCACATTTTTTGAAGATATAACATTATTAATAATATCTTTAGGAGTAACAAGTGGTGGTGGCATAATAGTATGCATACACATTGGAATAGGATGATGTCTTTCAAACATATATGTCCACTCTAAATTTTTATCATATTTTTAAACCTAAAATTCTTCTTGGTCACTTCTAATTTTTTTAGTGCCATTGTAACAAAAATAATTTCTCCATTGAAATCACCAAGATAAAACTTGATCACCCACAACTGAGCTCCTTATCTAGTGAATATAGATTCCCCCTAATCAAAACTAAGGGAGTTGGAATTATAATGTAAAAATTGTGCTAAGAGACTATCTCTTTACACAAAGAATGCAAGACATCATAGAATAAAGCATTGCATGTTGATTAAGATCCCTATAGATTTTCACCCACAATTACTTTAGATGATTGACATTATCATGTGTTTGGAGTAACTAGTAGGTTTAAGTATCGATTTACACTCTTTCACTTCACATAACCCCTCTTACCAACACATACACACAAACATGCATGTGTGTGTGCATGCACATGCGCACGCACACACACACACACACACACACACACAAATTATATTAGTTATTAAATAAATATTGACATATAATATATATCATAATATTTTTATATATTAAACTGCTTAATTATATATTAATATTATATATAAATTATATATTTTGTAAATTATATTTTAATATTAATAAATTATATCATATCATATAATATATATGTTAATATAGGTTATAAATCAATATTATTTATTATATGTTTTAGTATAATATATTTTAATACATCTATATATTGTTAATAGTATAGAAATAATATTATATTTTTAATAAAATTAAATGAATATTTATGCCTTTAACATATTGTATAATGTCATGTAACATGAAAATGGATTGAGTTTCTATTTCATTTAAAATTTATATGCATAAGGGAGTCAAAAATGCGCTCATAGGTATGGATTTATAACTCTATGTTGCTTCACCATGTGCACAACATATGAGGTAGGTTACTTTGAAGACTAAATATATCAAACATTAATAATGTTTCTTATTCAATTGGCATTAAATTAAAATTTATAATCACGTATCGCAAATGTTAAATCATGTATCATGAAGCATTAAATATGGTGTTGCAAAAAATACTTGGCATGGGATAGTGGGCAGTAAATCAAATGGACAATCAATTAATTTCAAGTAATGTGAATGATTAATTTTATAGCCCTTCAAACTTGGTTATAAAAGGTCTACAAACTATTAAATTAAATGCAAATTATACAAATGAATCTCTATTCTAATTTATAAAATGATAATTCAAAAATACATGGCCAAATAACATCCATATAAAATCAATTAAATTTAAATAGGAAACTATAAGCCAAACAACTTTGCTCTTGAAAAAAATATTTCAATACAAGAATCACAAAAACTTTATTTATCAATATTATAAAAATTATATATCTATATATTATTAATATTACAAAAATAATATTAATTTTTTAACAAAATTAAATGAATTTTTTTGTCTTTAATGTATTATATAATGCTACGTAACATGAAAAATGGGTTGATTTTTTTCTTCATTGTACAGGAGGGGGTCAAAAATGCACTCACAGGTATGGATTTAAAACTCTATGGCACTTCACCATGTGCACAGTAGATGAGGTAGATTATTACAAAGAGAAAGTCTATCAAACATTAATTTTTAGTAGGAATTAAACTAAAAGTTATAATAACGTATCACAAATTTGAAATCATATATCAAGAAGCATTAAACTTGGTGTTGCAGATGACACTTGACACAAGACAGTGGGTAGTAAAGTAGATGGAAAATCAAATTTCAAGTAGTGTGAATCATCAATTTTGTATCCCTTCAAACATGGTTTTAAAAAGTCTACAAACTGTTAAATTATATACAAATTATACAAAGGAATCTCTATTCTACTTTACAAAATAATAATCAAATTTTAGTTAACCATAAGGTATTTGCAGCTGTAATTTCAATTAGTGATACACATTTTTTTATTAAACTGATTCAAATTAATCTAAAGTTTATTTAGTGCCAATGCATATTTGTTCTATTTATTAACATTGAGTTTATTTCTCCACTCAAATCCTTTAGTTTATTACTCTAGTTTATTAAGACCATAATGATTGCTTATTAACTTCAATTTTGAAGTCTGATTGTGAGATGTGTTTTTTGACAGATCTTTTTTCATATAAAGGTGCCACAAAGTGAGTTGGAGAATGGTTCATCAGTTTTAATGGACAAGACTAATTTTTTTTACTCATGTATACCATGGCCTTGTTTTCAGTTTTTTATAATGCATAGTAAGATGCATGTATTCATGCACCTGTAGTCAGTTATAGTTTTTTTCTTCTTATAGATGTTAGAAACCCTTTACTTCATATAATATGAATTTATTGTTTCCAACTATAGTTTTGTATCCAATCATATTTATTTATTTATTTTTAAACAAATTTTTAAAGTAAAATACTCTTAATTTTTTTGAGTAGCATATATTGCATAAATTTTTAAATAATGTAGGCCTATAAATTAGGAAAAATAATCCTACAATTTCTCAATAATACCCCCTTAAAAAAATTAGCAATCCCCTAGCACGGACCCCTACCTTACTATAGGTGAAATTGATTAAATGGTAAAATGTCAAATTGGCAGATGGGAATCTTATAGAGAGAGATGTAATTTTTACTATGATAATGTCAAATTATTAGCAGTTAGTTTGAGAGATAAAAAAGAAAAAAATTCTCATTATTCAGTAATCCAAAAACCAATGTGCCATTTCTAATGTAATTCAAACATTTTCCAATCCATTATTTCCACCATTCATTGATGGATTTTTTTTTTGGGACTAATGGGGGATGATTATGATGTCCCACCTTTTAACAATAATGAGGTTCCTATTGATGCACTTTTAGTGCTCCCTATGTCACTAGGGAATAAGGTGAAAATAAGACTCAATTTAAAGTCCTATAATGACTTGGGGCTTGAGTTATTTATACAACTATTGCTTGGAATAGTATAAATAGTAAAGATATGATCACCACTTTAAATTCTACAAATAGACCCTACTGTAGGGACAATAAATATTATATAGTGACACATTTCTTAGCTAATCTTTTTGGATTATCTTAATGTATGCCAATTATTTCCCATGATGTGAATGAACAATGGATATATACAATATGATCTAAGCTAAGGTGATTCATTAGTGGGTCTAAAATAGAGTAGGGTAGTGTAGAAAAGAGATTGTGATAGAGATGTATAAAACTATTAGTTTTGCTAACTTCTAAAGCAATACATATGAAACTAATAATTAGCATCCCAAGTATAATGCTCAAGGCTAAATAGATGCTGTTAAAGCTTCAAGGGAAGGGGATACATGTATTTGACAACATACTTTGCATAAAAATAACTCACTCACAGTAAATTGCACAACACATCTAGTTGTAAATGAGAAAAACATAGCAAATATCCTGTCAAATTAGTTAGTCTAGCATTAATCTCAAACTAATAGATGCATGTATAAATTGTAATTTCTAGATTAATTTGTAGAAAAGAAACAATCAACATCAATTCTTGAGGAACAATAACAAAAAATAAACAATTAATCACTACAAACAATCTTATGAATTATTTGGCTCTCTTGTATTAATTCTTTCAAATGACTGTTTCTATTTACAAAATGAGGGGAGACCCCTTTTTATAGGCTCAAATTCCTAAGATGATTTTGATTGGACCCACAAGTGGAACCCAAATAAAACCAAGTGGCTTAAAGTGCCACATTATAATGAAATATTCTACATTTGAAATTACAAAAAGACTAAAAAATATTACTAAGGGGATAGAGGTTGTTGTTGGCCAACTTCTTATTTTTGTTGTTTCTACTTCCTCTTGTTCTCCTCATGGGTCCATATTTGAGTGCATGCTTGATAATCTTTGTCTATTTGGGCAAAATCTAGGATCATGGGTCTATATAAATCAGGTATGTATTAGATCAACCTACTATGCTCTAAAAGTATGGGTCTTAGGGCCTCTTCTATCACCCTAGCCTTATATAGCCTATGATTATCAAATACAACAATATCCATCACCTCTATTTCTGCCTTGGCACTAGCCACATCTTATCAGAAGTGTGTGATGAAGACTTTCATCTATGCCCTAAACTCTTGCTCTTCCATGATAGAGCCATCAGGCCTGGTTACTCTGGTAATCATGGAATCCTTTAGTAAGTGGGCTATATTTAACTTGATTTTCTCAAAGGATGTGTTTTCATCCTTGAGTTAATCAAACTATGTCTTCAAAATCCTCCTATTCATGAGGATGTTCTATTGAGGCACTATGTCCTCAAGAGGCAAAAATTTGAGATCAAGTAATTTGTTACTTCTTTCCACTCTTGCCAAGTTTTCCAACTTGGTGTCATAATGGACAAGACTTTGGTCAAGATTTGTGACTGCTTTGGCTTGTCAGATCCCCTCTCCATGTCTCTTCTTCATAACCTTGTAGAGGTTGAAAACATTGATTACATCATTGATTATTGAAATAAAGGTGTTGTTTGGCACTGTAAGTAGTATTTACTCTTTTAAAATTTGCAACTATTATTGCATTCCCTTCGTTATAGCAATGTTATATTATGCTTGTGATTATACTAAGGACATCAGGTCCTTAGCATACTCTTGTACTTTTCTATGTCTTGCTTTTATTTTATTAGTCAAAGTGAAGAGTTGTTCTTCACTCTCACATATCACAATCAGGCTAGGTTGTGCTTGTTCCATTTATCTCTAAATTACCCTCTTCATGGTGTCAGTAGTGGGGTCAAACCTCATCCTAATTTGGGTTGAATCTTGGCTTTCTTGAGACCTCCCCTATCTTATTATCTACATCATGCTTCTCACCTAATTTGGGGTGGTGGGATGAATATGAGGTGGTTGTAGTGGGAGTGCTTGGGTATAAGAAGAAGCTAATGTTGTAGTTGGGATATATAAATTAGTTGGGTCTAATTTCCCTAATGGATAGAATAATGACCTAGTAGGGCCCATGTTGAACATAAATGAGGGCAGTGTTTGGGGTCCAATAATTTGAGATATCATGGTGAGGTGAAGTAGATGCTACCAGGTGTATGATTTATGGATGGGCCTAAGTGGCTTAGTAGGTGCAAGGGATCTAAGGGAAAGTGATTCACTTGTAGTGGGTGTCTGGGATGGAGGTGGAAAGTTGGTAGTGGCATGGGAGATGAATGGTGGAATGATTACTCCAAAATAAGTAATGGTTGGGGATGTGAACATGGGGGTGGCATGGGAAACAAAATTAGGGTAAATTATTAATGTACTAATAATAAGAAATAAATACAAATGTGTTTTAATTATTGAGGGGGTTTAGGATGCTACTAAAGACTTCTTCCTTATATAAACTTTCTCAACCATCCTTCTTACCAATGCTTATAGTCCTTTTAATGAGATATCAATTCCTTGTGAGGAGCCTTCTTCTAGATCAATAATATTGGGACTCAGTTGGCCATAGCTCTCAGTGGAAACTTCTTTAGTAGGTGTAGTCATAATTATGGGGATTTGAGAAGAACCATGCTAGTTGATTGACTCTCTTTGTCTATATCTCAAAGGTGTGTTTTTTCCACTTAGAGTAGCCTAAATTAGGGGCTTTCAGGGTCTATTTTTTATGAGAGGAGTGTTATCCACTTATTCTTCTTCCTTCTCTTCATAATCTACATTAAACATGCTCCCATGAGTTGGTGGTAACTAAGGTCTTGTTATGTCTTCTTTCCTCCTCTCCTGGTCAAGTCTCATGTCAATTGGCATAATCTTATTTATTGTATTCCTCATGATCACCTCATCATTCATTACATCAAGGTATATCTAATCATGTACCTCATCCTGATGCTTGTATCTACAGTCACATCTCTTTTGAACTAGGTGAGGTGTTTGGAAATGACTTTGTTACAATCCCACATCCTATATTCATCCTTGAGAAATAGGTATGAATCCCTATGTTGGGATGATATTATTACATATTGCCATTACTTCACCTTGGCTTTCCCTAATTGGTAAGGATCCTTATGTGGGGTGTCTTCTTATTCCTCTTAAAGAGACCATCAATTCCATATAGCATTTGGTAAGATATTTATTCTTCTACCAATTTCATTAGCACATACCTTGGTGTCCTGAAGGGAGATACCATTACCCCTTCTACTCAAATAATTATAAAATTAGGGTAAATCTAGAATCTACCTATATCTCTTAATGA
This sequence comes from Torreya grandis, assembly GCA_037957365.1. Classification (NCBI taxonomy): domain Eukaryota; kingdom Viridiplantae; phylum Streptophyta; class Pinopsida; order Cupressales; family Taxaceae; genus Torreya; species Torreya grandis. The sequence continues at coordinate 1,123,217 of JARHVA010001751.1, read as the reverse complement.
ATACCTAACCTTCGATGGCACCCTTTGTATTTCACAATCTATGACTAATTTGTAGATAGGGGGATAAAAATCCTCTATAATTATTTTGATGTGGTGCCTAAAATAGTGAATATGCATTATATAATATGCTTGGGGCACTAATTCATCACATTTAAAAGCCATATGTTCATCCCTAATTATGTAGTTGTAAAAATGGCATCCAAAAATTATCTCAACATATAAAATAGATCCATGTTCTAGTAAGTATCATGAATGACTAAAATTAGGTTCCTACTAATAATGTTCCCAAGTGAGGGGATTTGTTGATCTTATAAAATTATTTGCAATAATGGGATATCCTTTATATTTATGTATCCAATGTGGGAATTATCAAATACTCTATTTAGTAGGGCAAGGCCAATCCTGACTCCTTGTCTAAACTAAGAAATGGATATATTCCCTTGGTCATCTATAAAGACTCTAGTTGGGTTTGATGTCCATGAAGCCAAGATTGCCTCCAGCTTATGTGCCTCATACCAATTGTTGATGATGTTCTAGTTATAATCCAGATGTGGCAGGGGTAGGTCATAATATTTTTCAAAACCTGGCCCTATAATTAAGCCAATCAAAAGTCCTAGGTTCATGGATTTGATTAATCTATCCTCATATTTTGACATCCCAAAGATGCCATATACTAGGTCAACGCATGGCATGACCTCAAGTTTTATTTTGGCTTTGTGGATATCAATAGCTTTGAGTGTCAAGATGTTTGAATTGGGATGAATGAAAAAGAGCATGGTCTTAGAATTCTTGAGATCCCTATCTCATTCAACATTATAATAAACATTGATGTAGTGCATGTCCCTTGATTTTATGGCCTCACGGATGAAATTTTTGTCCTTGAACATAACTAAATTTCCATATTGAAATAAGAAATCATCACTTTTGAATGCAATGCCATTATCCAATGTGGAGGGTCCTACTCATGCCATTTTATAGTGTTCTTAGATAACAATCAATGTCCTCTCATATTTCTCTATAACTCTAGAGCTTCAACAATGGTAGTTAGGGTGCAATCCAAGAAGAATTTGAGCTTTGTTGAAATTTGAAAAAGTAGCTTCTAGAGAGATAAATTCTTAGGGATTTGAATTCAAGTGTAGGTGATGATGATCGAGTTAAGTAGCCTTTTTAATATTACCTTTATTAATGTAAGGTTGGATGGTGATTTTGGTTCATGCCATATTAATGGTGAGCTCCTCACCTTTGCATTCAAAGTTTAGCATTGATTTACCTTTGATTCATTGTCAATTTTATATTTTAAGACTAAATATTACCACCTTTTGACATGTGGCATGCCACATTGGGTCTAGCTAAGAACTCATAAAGTTTGAATATGACTAATCTACTCAACTAGATCAAACTAGGACACATGGAATTTTTTGATTGGTCTCAGTGCTCTAGGTGTGGCTCTATGTGATGACTCATTTATTTTATGGCACATGGCATCCTTTGATTGGTGGTGATTTCTAAGGGAGGGCCCTCTAATTTTATCAGCTATGAGAGTGACACTTATTGATTTTACAAGTAATCAGGATCTTGTTTAGACATGTGTCACTCTCATGAATAGTCTTGACTTTACTTAGATAGGTGTTTCCTCCTAATTGGTCTTGTAAATTATATGTTAAATGTGTGGCTCAAGAGGATCCATGTATCATTCTTGGAGGTAATATATTAATCACAGACATAGTCTTATAGGGATGACACTTGGTATCATCTTGTGAGTCCAAGGTGGACACGTGTCATTCTTATATGCCTTTAGAGGTGATCAAGTGGTTCTTTAGATAATATCCCTATGAGCATGACAAGTGTCATCATCATGTGGGTTTAAGGGGGATGCACATCATTCTCATGGGCTCCTCTTCATCCTTCTACCACTTGTCACTCTTAAAAGAGGCTTGGAGAGATAGATACCATCAAGCCTTAATCAGACAACTCAAGTGCATCCACATGTTCATTCGGTGAGCCCTCTGAGCTTTAAATTAAACATGACATGGTGTTAACATGCATTAGTCCTAGATGAACCTTTAGGGATGCATCACTTTAGAAGGCTAATAAATTTTGAATGGTTGTTCTTAGCATACATGACAACATCTCATGGGGTTCAAAATGATTTAGTTTGCTTGGATGGGATATGATCTTGACACATATCTTATGGAATTGAATTCCAATGAATAACTCTTTTAAAAGCTCTCAGAATGGCACCACATGGTTCACAAGTTTTGTATATTCATTCCAAGTGTCATGCATGTATCAATGAATTTTTGAGGTACCACAAAGGCTGATGAGGTGGACATATATCCTATTTAGGTCAGAAGCTTTAATTTGACATCACATGAGGCATCATAGATTGCTAATTTAACTTTTACATTCTACAAGGTCATGTGAGAAGTTGAGTTAGAATTCAAAAATGTCACATCCCTAAAAATAGCAATTTAAACAAGTTTAAAGCAAGGCTACATAAGTAAATGCTTCAAATATTAAGTAAAGTTAGTTTGATAAGATTTGGTGGCATCTATTGTGTTCATACCCATTTAAATACTAGGTGGAATACTTTGGCGAAGGTCTATCTACACATCTTGATTTAATTATTGGTTAATTATCCATTAAAACTTAGAAAAAAATTGAAGTGACTTACAATAATTTAGATATTTCTAAATTTTAGTTTGTATTACAAAATGACTATTTAACTAAAAAGTTATAAGGAAGTATTGAATCCATTACTATGTAGATAAATGACCTAGTAAGTTTGGCTTTTAGGCATTTTGAAGAAATTAAATAGGAGGGTCCCCATTCTAAGAATAGGGGGTAGTTGAGCATCAACAAATGGAGACATCTACAGGGAAACATTACCAAATGTTAAAATCTAGATCTTCTATATAAAGACTAATTAAAACTTAATCACCTCACTAGGATTTTTAGCTAATATCAAATTTGCTTTTTGAATAAATGAAAGCTCATAATCTAGAAATAAAATTTAAATTTTGTGGACAATCATACTATGTGTGTGATTTGAAGTTCTTTGACCACTGCTAATAGGTTAATAAGTGTTAACTTTTAAGTTTCAAAACATCTAGACATGAATTGTTTTAAGCATTCTTTATATTTAAATGATAATGTTTTGCTTAATTAGGGGTGGCTCGAGCATTACTCTGCTACTAGCTAGGCATCCATTGCCCTAATAGAGATACCTTTTTCTCCACTCTGGGCCTTGCTCTATTTCTAGCCAGGGGTTCATAGCCTCGATAGAGATTACCTAAATTACCATTATATGAATGTGAAATAGTTTATGATTTCACTTCATTGGTGTATCATATTATTTGTTTCATATTTTTATGCGTACGTTCATAAACCAAAATGGTTGGGAACCATAATTAACTAGGTGTAAGAATTGTGTCAAGGCATAATCTAAATGTCATCCACTCTCAAATAACACTTTCTACTTAGGAAATTTATTTAGTGAATTTAAGTGACAGTTTGATGGTCCATATAAATTCAAACTCTTGTTCAAGAAAATGATCAGTCATTTTAACTATATCATAGTCTCAAAATAGCTTATGATTTTTGTGAGGAGACTAACTTTTGATTAATCCCACCCATATTTTCTAAATTAGAACAAAGCTATAATTTCCATAACTTTAGACTACCAATGTCTAAGACCAAAAATCCCTTCTCACCATCTAAGGATAAGATTAATATAAATTGAGCCAAAAAAATCTTGTCTAGAGGACTTATTACTAAGCTAAATCACACAATAGGAAACAAACACACAACATGAAAGTAAAGAAAAATAGGAAATGATGAAAAGCAAAATCAATAAAAACAAGAAAGAACACAATAAAAAAGCAATGCAAGAAAGGAAACTACACTACCCCTACCTACTCTATTTATAAATAATCTTACTTTCCTTACAGAATTTGGGATAGGGAAGCAGAGAAGTAATGTTTCATGTATTTCCCATTGACTGGAAAGGCCAAGTCATTTCCTTGTAGGTCTTTGGGTTTGAATGTGTTTTCACCAAATAACTTTTCTACTTGATAGGGTTCAATCTAGAGGGGATTAAACTTTTCATGTTTTCCTTTATTTTCATGGGCCTTGTCCCATAGTAGGACTAAGTTTGAGATTCAGAATGCTTTGACTTTGTCTCACTTGTCAAACCATATTTCCACAACATCTTGATGCTTACTAAAATTTTATAATGTTTAATCTCTAGCATCCTCCATTGAGATGATGTTTAGGATCTTGGACTGCACTTTTTCATCATATTCCATGTACTCAACCATGAATTCATATGTAGGCAATTTCAAAGTGATGGGAAATATAGGTTTCTACCCATAAAATAGAAAGAATGGAGATGTCTTGAGATCCTACTTATATCTAGTTCTGTTTACCCATAGATCAAACTTCAATATGGATTGCCACTTGCTTGGTTTCTTTTCTATATAATTTTTAATGGCATTCATTAATTTCTTGTTAGTGGATTTAGCCACTCCATTACCCTGAGGGTAATAATTTGAAGAAGACTTGATGATGATATGATTATCATATGCCAATTCTATGAACTCAACTGATGCAAAGGCTAGACCATATTTTAACACTAAAGATAGGGGTGTCCTGAATCGAGTAATAATGTTTTCTTCTAGGAACTTGATGACATCAATTCTTCTATTTTTATTGGTGGCCACTACTTCAGTATACCTTATGCAATAGTCAATGGTAGTGAGTACAAATTTATGTCCCACCAATGAATTAGGGTTAATTACACCCACAAAGTTTAGGCCCCATTATTTAAATGACTTGGCCCCAATTATAGGTTACAAAGGCATGGCTGCCTTTAATTATCTTCAATCAAAGACATTTTTGGAATGTTCACACATGAGTATGTGCATCTTTAAAAATAGTTGGCCAATAATATCTATCCCTTAATATCTTGTGTGTCATAGTACATCCTAAAGGATGGCCACTTCCAAGCTTGTCATGGAAATTATCCATGATCTTAATGGCCTTAGCTTTAGAGACACACCTTAGATAAATTCCTTTGTAATTTTTTTATATAGGACCCCTCTCTTGATTATTAAGTGAGATGATCTACACCTAAGGTATCCTTTTTGTTCTATTTTGAGGTGTGAATGACATACTCTATACAACAAGTAATGGACAATGTCTTTGTTCCAATCTCCTTTGGGTACTTAATGTGCTTCAACCTATAGAATAGTAATATGAGGACCAGTATTTACAATGAGTTGGATAAGACCTTGACCCCTTACTAGTTTAGTATATTTTATACCTAAATCATATTCTTGAATCTTGGTCATCCACTTCCCTCTTCTTTCCTTGAGTTAATTCTATCGCAACATTAATTTAATAGTTAGATCAAACACTATGGCATATGTCTTATTCTTTAGGATGTAATGTGTGAATTTCTTTACAGCCTTCACTAGTGCATAAGATTGTTTATCTAGAATAGGATAATTTAGATCTATATTCTTCAAATGAGTGATCATGAAGGCTGTGGTCTACTCTGTGTCATCTTCTTTTTGTGTCAAGATAGAAGCAATAATATGATCAAAAGCAAAAGAGTACAACTGGAAATATTTATTAAAATCAAGAATTATCAAGATAGGGGATTGAACAATAGCATCCTTGATTTACTAAAAATCCTCCTTCACCTTGGTTGTCCACTCTATCTTATAATCCTTTAGAATTGTATTGAGTGGTCCTACAATCTCTACAAAACTAGAAATAAACTCTCTTATGAAGTTGATTTTTACCAAAGAAAGATTTTAACTCTTTTGTTTTATTTGGAACTTCTACTATAAAAATTGAATTGATTTTATCAGGGTCAATGGTCATATATTTTTGAGTGATTACATGTCATAATAGTTTACCTTTAGTCATACAGAAGATACTCTTATTGGGGTTCAAGGAGATGCCATACCTTCTAAACCTTTCTAGCACTTACTCTAAATGCATCATATGATCTTCCCTATTTTTAGAAAACACTATTAGATCATCCATGTAAATAATAATGCATTTACCTATTAATCTATTAAATTCATGGTTCATTTCTCACTGGAACATTTCTCCTATGTTTATTAGTCCAAGTGGAATTATCTTGAATGCAAACATCCCCCATTTAGTTGTAAAGACAGTCTTCGTTCTATTGCTCTTATCTACTAGGACTTGATTATAGCCTAAGAATCAATCCAAAAATGTAATCATTTCATATCCACTTACCAATTTTATGACCTCATCTAAAGATGGCAAAGGTTAATTATCCTTCTCAGAAGATCTATATAGATTTCAAAAATCAACACAAAGGTAGATTTCTCCATTCTTATTCTAGATTAGTACAATATTGTCAACCCATGTTAAGTGTCATATAGGAAATATTATCTTTACATCGAGAAACTTCTTCACTTACTTGTAAATTAGAGGTTCCAATACTGGATTGACTGTACTTTGTCTTTGCCTAAAAGGTTTGTAGGCCTCCTTCAATGGGATTGTGTGAGTGATCACACTAGTGTTAAAGATCTTGAGGTCATCATAAGACCAAGTAATGACATAATTAAATTTGTTTAGAAGGGTATCCACTCTCTTTAATTCTTCATTGATGCATATTGATCCTATGTTAACAATTTTCTCATTCTCGGGGTCTCCCAGGTTTACTTGTAATCCTTCTCATTTATTTTGGGCTACTTAGTTTCATTTCCTTGCTTATCTAGGTCAAACATCCTCTCCAATGAGATCATGCCTTTGAGGATTTGATTCTCTTTGATTTGGACTATTCCATCTCCATGGTCCTTTGAAATTTTTGGATGACTTTCATCCTATTCATCGATGATGGAAGATTAGAAAATGTTAGTGATGCATAGGAAGTCAATTATTTATTGGTCATCATCGAAGACTTGGAAGTGGTTGATGTTATCTGGAACACATGGGCATGAGATTATCTCCATAGTGAATTCTTGTAAGTTTAAGGCTTTTAGAGGTACCCAATTTATTTCCATGGATGCTAGAGCATTTGATAACTAGTTCCATTCCCTAGACAAGGAAATAATATTGAATGAGTCAAAGTATTTGATTAAGTCCTAAGCTCTAAATTTATACTTTCTTAAACAAAAAAAATTACACTGATATCTACTTCTAATTTGATTAACCACTAACTCAAAATAAACATATACTAACCTTATATTTAATTGAAAACTAAAGTCCTAAGATAAGAGCTTCATATTCTACTAAGTTGTTAGTGCAAAAGAACTATAATCTATAAGAAGCCAAATATTACTTACCTTTGAGGCTCTTTAGAACAATTCTAACACCTAAGCCTTATTTATATCATGCACCATCAAAGTACAATGTCTAAGGGCCTTTGTTTTCCTCCTTCACACCATCACCTATAATAATGTTAGTGGTTTCCAAGGTATAAGTGCCCAATTCAAAATATTGGTAGTTTGCCTTCTTGTTATTGTCATTATAATCTATAATCATATACTTCATCTTGGGCTTGTGATTGATCCTAATCTGATTTGGAATCCCATGCCAAGGTAACCACATGTGAGAATAATCCATGGACATGTATCAATTTAAGGATTTAGTCTAGCCACAACTAAGTAATAACATGTAAGCTTCTAGTATGTCAACAAATTGAATGTTGATGAACTGTTTTATATGAAGCTCTTGATCTAGATTCATGTGGATGCTAAATAATTCATCTATCACATTTAATCTTGACTTCTCCAACTTTACCACCACCTTCTCAAATTTAACTGGGTTTAATCCTAGCTTTTCACATATTCCTAGGGCATAATATTAGTTAAAGCACCAAAATCAAGTAAGCAATTATGGATATTTTTATCAAAAAATCTAATGATTAACAAGAATGGTGGAACCTCATGTTTGATCTTGTATATCACTACATTGGCATGAGCTTGTTTAGTTTTATTGGAGATAGGCTTTTAATTCAAGGATTTCAACAATAAATCTTGTTGTTCGATGATTTTAGTGAGCTCATACAATGTCATATTTGCCTTAACTTTATTCATTTATTCCACTATATTGTAATCACCTTTTGATGTTGTGTAGGGAACATCTTTACTGGTTGACTCTCCTTACCTTTAAGGTGTGAAGGGTTATTATTTGTTCTACTATTAGGGGGTGTGTTTGGATTATGAAGTGGAGTGGAGGTTGTCAAGGGTGGGTTCTAACCTTTTCTTCACAAGGCATAATTTCTCCTTTGGAACTATTGATAATCATGCACTTCTTCAATTTTATCTTCAGGTTCATTCTCATCTTGGTTGGGAAAGTCATAAGTCTCAACCATGAAGATTGATTTAGAGGATATAGGGGCATCATTAGAGTTATTAAATATTTTAGCATTGTTTTGATTATTGTGATTCATGTCAAATCCTTTTATTTGGATCTAAATGGCTTGAAATGCATGGTAGAACTCAACACAGTCAAGTTCCCCATGTCTATCATTATTATGCACTCAACATCAGTTAGGCAAGGCCATTTCACAAATATTAATCTTAGTAAATTTACTCAAAGGAGACTCACTATTATTGTTAAACCTAATAGAAGGTTTGTTGTATATTTGAAAATTATAGTTTCTATTGGAGCTCTCAATGGTGTTACCCATCTATTTCTTGAGATCCAAGAAATCATTGGAAATTTTTTGGATCATTCTTTGGATTGATTTTAACTCCTCCTTTAGAAGTTCTAGGCTCTTGTTATGAGTGGTAGCTTAGACATTGGTGTTGTTTATAGGCACCATTACTCGATTGTTTTGAGGGTGTACCTCGGTACTTACTTGGTTGAAGAATCCAAGTTATTGGTTAGGTGTAACATGACTCAAAGGTAATTGGTTAAGAATTGGTAATTGGTTCAAAATGGGCTAGTTTTGATTCATGTTAGGGATGACATTTAGACCAGGCATAATTGGATCAAGGTTAGGAATGTCAAAGGTAGGGTGTCCTTGTGGGTACATCTACTCATCGATATGTATAGCCTCAGCATAAGATAAATGTAATGTGTCAATTCCCATGTATCTACTTAGATAAATGGTTGTCATTGGATCTAAAGTGTTCTTGTGTATTTCAAAGGCTAACTCATTTGCAAGCTTATATGATGGGGATGTTAGGGTGTATATCTTTTGGAACCTAGAATTGAACATTCATATTATCTCTTTTAGATCCCTTTTGAGGGTGGAAAACTATTGGTATGCAATCCCTAAACTAACTACACTTCCAAATTAGGAAATAAAGGTGTCATTGAATTGACCCCATCCCATGATGGAATCTTTGGGTAAGCTAAGGAACCAATTATAGGATACATCCCTAAAGGTGAAGGCAAAAAGGTGACTGGCCATGTCCTCATGAATTAAATTAAGTAACCTTAAATATGCCTTAAATTACTTCACATGTTATTCGAAAGTCTCCCTATGGGGGAAAATAGGGTCAAATACTTCTCTAGGTTTCTTGGAAAATCATGTACAGGTCTAAGGACATTTATGGATGAACCAACTAACCATGTGATAGTTGGTAAGAGGGGTTAAAAATTTTGGTTAGATGGAGAATTTGGTTGAGTCCTAGACTTTTTGAGTCTACCTTTGTATGTTCTTTATTTCCTATGGGTATTTAGAGATGTTAAAGGTATTCTAGGCTCAGATTGGGATCTAGTTCTAATTATAGGTAACTCCAGGATGCAAAATGGGTATTAAGAGCCATAAAACTATAGAGATAGCCTCTAATAGCATTAAATATCACAAATATAGATTAAACTTTACCTAAAGGTTGAATATTAAATAATTTATCCTTGATCTTTGAAGGTTTAAGCTATGAAACCTCAAGTTCTAAAAATTTGCACAAATGCTCATTATCTCTACATGTAAACCTACAAAGATCAATGTCAAATCAATATTCTAGAGGATTTCTATGCCTTATTTGATGATCTAATAATGTTGGCTTTCTTCAGTATAAATAAATGCAAAGATTCACTTAAATCCAAGTAAACTACAACAATTAGGATATCAAATGCCTATATTCAATATAAGTAACACCTTAAAGATTGATCTTTGCACATATTTCCAAATTCTGTAACAAATTTATGACAAAATTTGCAAATATGATCAAAATAACCTTTGATATGTGTAAATAGTAGGACATTTCACCTATCTTTACATGAATTTGAACAAATATCTAGGTTATTCCACCAGATTTGCATAAATGAACACTATCTTTGATAAAACATTTAAAGAATGCAAATATTCTTGCAAAGAATGTAAATATTGATGAAAATAACTTAGATCCTAGTGTTATTTAATGATATCCATGTACTTCAAAATTATTAAGTACGTATATAAGGAAGTAACTACAATTCAACAAAGATGCATAAAAATAGTTGCATAATGCCCTCCTAGCACTAGCTTTTCCCTCACTTTTGATGCACTTTTAGTGCTCCCTATGTTACTATGGAACAAGGTGAAAGTGAGAAAATCAATTTAAAGTCTTGGAATGACTTGGGGATTGAATTATTTATACAACTATTGATTGGAATAACACAAATAATAGAGATATGATTACCACTTTAAAATCTGCAAGTATACCCTACTATAGGGATAGAAGATAATATGCAATGACACATTTCTTAGATAATCTTTGTGAATTATCTTAATGTATGCCAATTAGTACCAAGATGTGAATGAAAAATGGATATATACAATATGATCTAAACTAAGGTGATTCATGAGTGGGTTTAAAAGAGAGTAGGGTAGGGAAGAAAAGATATTGTGCTAGAGATGTATCAAACTACCAATTCTGCTAACTTTTAAAGTAATACATATGAAACTAACACTTATCAACCCTAACATAATGTTTAAAGATAAATATATGAAGTTTAATATTCAAGTGAAGGGGATGCATGTATTTTACAACATATTTTGCATAAAGATAACTCACAACACATTAAGTTGTAAATGAGAGAAACATAGCAAATATCATATCAAATTAGTCAGTCTAGTGCTTAACTCAAACTAATAGATGCTAGTATAAAATGTAATTTCTAAATTAATTTTAAGAAATGAAATAATCATACATCAAAGCTTGAGGAATAATGATAAAAACTAAAAAATTAAGCACTACAGACAATCTTGTGAATTTTTTGGCTCTCTTGTATTGATTCTTGTAAATGACTATTTCTATTTAAAAAATGAGGGGGGACCCATATTTATAGGCTTAAATTCCTAAGATGATTTCCCAAATACAACCAAGTGGATTATGTTTCTGCTCATTTTTGCTTTTTACATTCAGAAGAAATAAGAAACTAAAGTTAAATGGTCAAGGGTTAGATGATACCCGAATGAAGTTGCGCACCATATCCAGATGTTGTAGGAGCTCCTCTTTAGCTGTGGAGGACGACACTTGTAGATAAGAAAGACTTAAATAAAGAAAATGTTAGATGATATATGGTGGACTGCCAAGCAAAGCTCAGTCCCAAAAGTGCAAAGACTTCCTTGAGGGATGACAGTCCACTTATTTGACAAGAGAGTGTTGCTAGAAAGAGAAATAATGAAAGGCTAAAGAAGAGAAATAGATAATGTGTACCTGATTCCTACAATCTACCTCTCACAGTCACTGATGCTAGTTATTCTACCGTCATCAATTGGTCAATGTTGCTGATGTCAGTTAAGTTTCTGATGTTGGTAGGGGCAATGGGCCTTGATGCCAATGTTGGTAGGGGCAATGGGCCTTGGATGGATTTTTGGTTGATGTATGTGGTCAAAAGAATGGTCTGGGAGATTCAAAAGGGTTGTGCAGGGATGCAGGACAGTGGACAGAGCCTTAGGAAGGACAAAGGTAGGGGACAGATTGTCAAAATGGGTCAGGATAAAAGGAAGGCTTTTCAGCCTCTCCAAGAAGAAAGCCGGATTTGGTCTCAATAGTACTTAGAAAATAGCAAATTGACTAATTACCAATCCATTCTAAAGATACTAAAAATGAAAAGTAGAAGAATACTTATCTCTTGCTTGATGTGGAACTAGAGGTGTTTGAATGCGTGTACCTGTTGTGGCTTGATGTTGAAGACCTCGTGCAATATCCAATCCAATCTGGAGTGAAATCTATAAAGTTTCTATAGCCTAAAGAGTGATGATAGAATGTTGATGCCTCGTCCCAAACCCTACCTTTGATATGCAAGGAGTCAAGGAGTAAGAGAATTCAGATCCCAAGAGCAAGAGAATTCGCATTTAGGTGTAAGAGAATTCACATTCGGGGCTGCAGTCGAGGTCAGAAATTAGTTTTAAGCAATCGACATCGGTGATACCGCTGGTGTCAGTCGACTATTAACCAATGTCAGTGGCTAGAGAATGGGAAAAAAGGCTATTTTTAGCCTTTTGCCCGTTCTTCCATCTGCCAAGTTCGGTTGTCATTGTTAAATGGTCCAAAGGTAGGTTTAATAGGTGCGAGAATTAGTGGGAGAGTTAAAATTAGGTCTTAGGTAATTATGATTAGTCATAGGATGATAAATGGTCTAAGAGCTAGGAATCCAAGGTGAGGTGTCTAGGGGGGATGATTAATTTAAAATAAATATTTTAAATTAATAAAGTATAGGTTAGGCATGTTGAAGTTAGAAAGGGACCAAGGGGGGGTTGACACTATTTTGGTGTCTACATATTAAACCACCACATTACAATAAAATATTCTACATTTGAAATTATAAAATGACTATAAAATATTCCTAAGGGGATGGAGGTTGTTTTTGGCCAACTTGATGTTGTTTTTGTTGTTTTTGCTTCCTCTCATTCTCCTTGTGGGTCCATATTTCAGCACATGCTTGATAATCTTTGTTTATTTGGGAAAAATCTAGGATCATGGGTATAGATAAATTAGTTATGTCCTAAATCAACCTATTGTGTTCTATTAGTATAGATTTGAGGGCCTCTTCTATCACCTCAGCCTTCTACAACCTTTGATTAACAAATTCAATAATGTCCATCATCTTTGTTGTTGTCTTGGCACTAGCCACATCCTATTAGAAACATGTGATAAACACCTTCATGTGTACCCTAAACTATTGCCCTTCCATGAAGGAGCCATTAGGCTTGGTTACTCTGGTAATCATGGCATCCTTCAGCAAGTGGGATATCTTGAACTTAGTTTTCTCAAAGAATGTGTTTACATCCTTGAATTGATCAAACCATGTCTTCAATATCCTCCACCTATTCATGAGGATGGTCTATGTAGGTACTTTTTCCTCAAGAGGCAAAAATTTGATATCAGGGAATTTGTTACTTCTTTTCACTCTTGCCAAGTTTTCCAACTTGGTGTCATAATAGACAAGACATTAGTCAAGCTTTGTGACCCCCTTGGCTGGCTATATCCCTACTCCCTGTCTCTTCTTCATAACCTTGTAGAGGTTGAAAATTTTTATTACAACATTGATTATTGAAATCAAGGTGTTGTTTGGCATTGTAAGCAATGTTTGTACTTTCAACCTTTATAACTCTTATTACATTATCTTCATTATATAAATTATGGATTCTACCTATGCTTATATTATGGACACCAGGTCCTCATCATAATCTTGTACTTCTCTAGGGCCTAATTTTATTTTATTAGTTAGAGTGAAGAGTGGCTCTTCACTCTCATTCATCATAGTTGATCTTAGTTGTGGTTATTTAATTTATCTCTAAATTATCCTCTTCATGGTATCATTGGTGGGGTTAAACCTCATCTCAATTTAAGTTAGAGCTTGGCTTTTATGACACCTCCCCTATCTTATTATCTGTATCATGCTACTCACCCAATTTGGGGTGGTGGGATGAATTGGAGGTGGTTGTAGTGGGAGTGATTGGGTAAAAGAAGAAGCTAAGGTCATGGTTGGGATATATAAATTAGCTGGGTCTAATTTCATGGAGGTGGAAAGTTGGTAGTGGCATGGGATATGAATGGTTAAATAATTCCTCCAAAGGAAGTAATGGTTGGGGATGTGAAAATGGGGGTGGCATGGGTAGTATAAGTACGCATAGTTGTGAATGTATTAACAATGAGAAATGAAATAAAAGGTGTTGTACTTATTGAGGTGGTTTGGGAGGCTATTGAAAACTTCTTCCTTGTATATAATTTCTTGATAATCCTCCCTACCAATGCCTATAGTCCTTCTAATGAGATCTCAATTCCTTATGGGTAGCCTTCCTATAGATCAATAATATTAGGAATCTATTGGTTATAGCTCTATGAGTCAACTTCTATAGCATGTGTAGACATAATTGCAGGGATTTGAGAAGGACTAATCTAGTTGCTTGACTCTTCTTGCTTGGAGATTAAAGGTGTGTTTTTCCCACTTGGAATAGCCTAAATTGGGGGCCTACAAGGTCTATTTTTGATGAGAATATTTTTATCCTCTTCTTCTTCTTCCTTCTCCTCATATTCCATGTTAAACATGTTCCCATGAGTTGGTGGGAGCTAAGGTCTCACTATGTCTTCTTTCTTCCTCTCTCAATCAAGTCTCATCTCAAGTGGTATGTTATTCTTTGTTGCATTCCTAATGACCAACTCATCATTTATTACATCAAGGTATATCCAATCACGTACCTCATCCTAATGCTTGTATTTTACATTCACATCTATTTTGAACTTAGCAAGGTGTTTGGAAATGACTTTTTTAGGATCCCACATCCTGCATTCATTCTTGGGAAATAGGTATGAATCCTTATGTTAGGCTACCACTATTACATCTTACCATTGCTTCACCTTAGTTTTCCTCATTTGGTAAATAACCTTATGTGGGGGTGTCCTCTTCTTCCTCTTGAAGAGGCCATCAATTCCATATAGCATTTGGTAATCTATTTCATTTTTTTCCAACTTCATTGACACATACCTTGATATCTTGAAGGGAACTACCATTACCTTTTATACTCAAATAACAATAAAATTAGGGTAGAGCCAAAAGATGCCTATATCTCTCAATGCCTGCCTAACCTTTAATGGTACCTTTTACATTTCACATTTTATGACTAACTTGTAGACATGGGATAAAAATTTGATGTAATTATTTTGATATGGTGCCTAAAATGGTAAATATGCATTGTATAATATGTTTTTGGTACCACTTCATCACATTTAGGATTCCATGTGTTCAACCCTAATTTTGCAATTACATAAATGACATCCAATAGGTAGTTCATCATAGAAAATGGGGCCCCATTCTAGCAAGTATCATATATGGCTGAAATCAAGTTCTTCCATAATTATTTTCAATAGTGGGATAGCCCTTATATCTATGTATCCAATGTGGGCATTGTCAAATACTCTATTTAGTAGGGCAAGGCCAATCTTGACTTCCTATCTAAATTGGGAAATGGGTATATTCCCTTGGTCATCCATGAAGACTCTAGTTAGGTTTTATGTCCATGAAACCAAGATCACCTCCAACTTGTGTGCCTCATACCAATTATAGATGATTCTCTAGTTATGGTCTAGATGGGGCAGGGGTAGGTCATAATATTTTTCAAAACTCAACCCTATAATAAAGGCAATGGTAAGTCCAAGGTTCATGGATTTGATTAATCCATCCTCACATTTTGACATCTTGAAGATGTCATATACTAGGTCAGTGCATGGCATAACCTCAAGTTTTTGTTACAGCTTTGTGCATACCAATAACTTGGAGTACCAAGATGTATGAATTGATCTAAATTACATTTATCATGGTCTTAGAATCATCAAGATCCCTAACTCCTTCAAAATTATAATAAACACTATTGTAGTACATGTCCCCTAACTTTATGGCCTTGAGAATGAACTCTTTGTCCTTGAACATGACTAAATTACCATATTGAAATAAAAAATCATCACTTCTGAATGAAATGCCCTTACCTAGAGTGGAGGGTCCTACTCATGCCATTTTTTAATTTTTTTGGATAGAAATAGACATCATCTCATATTTTTCTACAAGTCTAGAGCTCTAACAATGTTGGTCTACGTGCAATAAGTGAAGAGTTTGAGCTTTGTTGAACTTTGAGAATGTAGCTTTCATAGAGAGAGTAAATGCTTGGGGATTTTAATGTAAGTGTAGGTGACAATGATCAAGTTGAGTAGACTTTTTAATATTTCCTTGATTAATACAAGGTTAGATGGTGATTCTAGTTTGTGTCACATTAATGGCAAGATCATCGCCTTTTCATTCAAAATTTAACACTAATTTACCTTTAATTCATCATTAATTATATATTCAAGACTAAATATCACCACATTTTAATATGTGTCATGCCATTTTGGGTCCAAATAGGCATTCATGAAGCTTGAAGATGACTAATACTTAGCTAGCTCAAATTAGGACACATGGTATTTTATGATTGGTTTTGGCACTCTGTATGTGTCTCTATGTGATGACTCATTTATTTTGTGACACATGGTATTTTATGATTGGTTTTGGCACTCTGTATGTGTCTCTATGTGATGACTCATTTATTTTGTGACACATGGCATATTTTTATTGGTGGCAAGTTATAGGGTGGGGTCCTCTAATTTGATCAACTGAGAGTGCCACTTGTCACTTTTGTAAGCAATTAGGATCTTGCTTGGATAGGTGTCACTCTCATGAGCAGTCTAGACTTTACTTGGATAGGTGTTACCTCTTGATTAGTCTCAATAGCTATTGTAAATTCTATGTTAAACATGTGGCTTAAGAGTAGCCACATATCACTCTTAAAGGTAATCTATTGGTCTTAGATCTAGTCTTATAGGGATGACACTTAGCATCATCTCATGAGTCCAAGGGGGACACACGTCATTATCATGAGCCTTCAAAGCTAATCAAGTGGTTTTTTAGATAGGAGTAACATGAATATGAAAAGTGTCATCATCATGCAGGTCTAAGGTGGACATGCATTATTCTCATGGGCTCCTATTCATATTTCTACCAATTATCACTCTCATAGGAGGCTTGGTTAGATGAATACCATCGAGCCTTGATTGGATAGTTTGGGTGAATCCATGTGTTCATTCGATAGGACCTCATGATATTTAGATTGTATATGACATGGTGCTAACACACATTAGTCCAAGATTAACCTTCAAGGATATGTGTCACTTCAGAAGGTTGATCGAATTTGAATGGTTACACTTGAGACACATGGTAGCATCTCATTGGGTTTAGAATGATCAGTTTACTTAGATGGACTATGATCTCAACATGTAGACTATGGATTTTAATTCCAATGGCTAAATATTTTATGAGCTCTTGAAATGGTACCACATGGTTTGTGGTTTTCATAACTTCATTCCAAGTGTCATGTGTAGTGTGATGAATTGTTAAGGTACCGTGAAGGTTGGTGAAGTGGACATTTATCCTCTTTAGGTTATAGGATTTAATTTGACATCCTAAAAGGCATCATAGACCTATAATTTAACTTCTAAATCCTACAAGGTCATGTGAGAAGTTGATTTAGACTTCAAAAATGTCACATGCCTATCACAAGTAATTTAAACAAGTTTAAAGTAAGGTTGCACAAGTAAATGATTCAAATAGAATGTAAATTTAGTCTTGTAAGATTTTGTGAAGTATATTATGTTCATGCCCATTTTGAGACTAAGTGTAATACTTTGATGAGGGTTTATCTGCACATATTGAATCTGTTTGTGGTTAATTATCCATTTAAAATTGGAAAAAACTTGAAGCAACTTATAATAATTGAGATATTTCTAAATGTTAGTTTGTATTGTAAAATGAATATTTAACCAAAAATTTATTAGGAAGTATTGAATCCATTATTATGTGGATAAATGACCCAACAAGTTTAGCTTTTAGGCATTTTAGAGAAATGAAATAAGAGGGTACCCATTCTATGAATAAGGGTAGTTGGGCATCAACAGTTCCTTCATATTTTTTGAGGAAAATTCAATGCAAGTTTAATATCATGAATGAAATTTTTATTAATTTTATTCTTAAGAGTTTTAGAACCAATAAAAAGGCTTTCGACAGGATAGGTTGGGTGCATATCATGTGCCTAATCAACTTGTGAGAATCTATATCAAATAACCACTTTAGCCTGAGACAATCCCCTCTATAGTGAAGGATAATGTAGAGATTGATAGTTTACATGTATTTAAGGCACTTAATGAAAATTTTTGTAACATACAAGCCAATGTTTACATATTGATGCTTATGAGAGTGGACATGGAGATGGTCCAAATAACACTACTATTCAGCCACACTAATGCAGATCCTATCATGCTCTATGCACTGGAACTTAAATTAGATGAGGAGAAGGATTTGATGTAAACCAATTATGTTGGTGTTTCTAATTGGATATATGATATGGTTTTGCACCATGTTGCAATAAATGTAATAGCTAACTGTCATTGTACATTTTCATGGCTCAAAACATGAATGCTATGAAAATGGTATTTTAGGGCCGTATTTGATGGCTTTATTACTAATACTAGATTTTAGGGCCATTTTTGGAGGGTTAATCACTCATACAATATTTTTTGGATGTTAGTGAAAGCCACACTAACACAACACCCAGTATCATAAGCTCATCTTTTGTTATTTTTAGTATTTGACACTGGTAGATATATAGGGCTTAATCAGTATTATAAGCATTCTTTTGATTGTAATTTTAAATGGGAGAACTTCCAATTATAATTGCCTTTGTTGCTCATTTTTGATTTTTTGAAACATACATTTGGTTTGGAAATCTCGCCTGCACCTTTGCAATTATCTTTTAAATTTGACATGTATTTTTTTGTCAGACCTATTAAAACATAAATAGTGTTTAAAAGATAATAATTATTTTACATAATAATAAATTACAATAATATATATATGTAATTTTTTATTTTGTAATAGAAGATAATACCATCTTTTTCCTCACTAGATTGTGAACCATCTTGTAGCTCATATATTGTTACAGCTACTTGGTTGATGTATATATATACAGAGGTAATTTTGAATGTTACAAGTTGTCATTTATGTAGATGCATGTAATTTTATATATATTATCAACTAATGATGATATTTTGTTTTTTTTATTGTTGACCTCATTTGAGACTCATCCATCTATATGGGTAGGAGCAGACATAGGTGTTGTTAATGTGATTTCATTTTTGCAACAACTTACTAAGGTATGAGTCAAACTTGTAAATTATGTGTAAGTGTAAATATGGATTTGTTTTAATAAATTTCCTAACATAAGAACCCCCATGTTCACATTTTATATTCCTTTATGAATTATATACGTACATATGTACATACATACATTTGACCTTGTTGTAAAATTTTCTACATATTATTATTATTTGAATTTCATTATTTTATTAATACTCTACACATAGATATAATCATAGCCTCAAATTATTTGATCATAAGGCACATGTTATCAAAATATGTTGATCACAGACTTCAATATTTCAATCTCACTATGTCACTAATCATATAGAATATGGTTGGCCTTTAGTTGATTATGGATAATTTGTATGGGTTACATATGTCCACCATATCTTCTTGTGGTAGTATTGAGAAAATATAGTAAGATTTTAATTTCCAAAATAATGGCTTCCTATCATAATTTTAAATAACTAGTGATGTTTTACTTCATATACTTATAAGTGTGTTAATTTAATCTATTTGCATTTATGGAGAGGCAGGGAAATTGGATGGATGCACCATAGAGTGATGCTATGATTATTAATAATTTATATTATGTGATGTATTAGTTCATTTTATTATAATAATAATGCATATGGATTATGATGATGAGGCCACCAATTTCTTTATTTTATAGTCTCATCCGTACCTAGTATATATCTTTTTATATGTAAATCTCCTTAACCATCCATGACTGATGCAAATGAATGAATGAATTTATGTGTGTATTGATATATACATGTTATGTTATGAATTAATGATGTTTTTAATTTAATTAGATTATACTTGTGTAACCTTATTTAACAAAAATTTTAAGGGTAACATAAAACTACAAGAATCTTGTTTGGACACAACACTTATAAAGAAGCTCACAGTAAAAGGGGATTCCACCTACAGGTTGCCCATAGCAACTGATGGATCCTACCTATAGGTTTCCCATAGAAACTATTGGCTTCCACTTGTAGGGTGACCATAGTAATTATTAGTTTCCACTTACAACTTTCCCATAGTAACTGTTGGTTTCCACCTGTAGGTTGTTTGCATCAATTATAGGCTTTAACCTATAGGATCCCATAGCCACTACATAGAATAGAACTATTATTATGATAAGATGTGATTATCTCTTAAGGACACATCCAACTATCTTAGGAACCAATTGGATGATTATAGAGGATCCTACATAGCTATCATATGGATGCCTCACATGCAAATAATCTTGGATGTGCTACCAAGGATGAGTAAGACAAGGACAATGGAAAGGAGATAAAATGAAGTAAAATAGAAAAATAGTATATATTTTTATTTTTTTAATCAGGCCTAAAACAAGTAACTTCAGTTACTAACCACGTGAAGGTTGATTGGGGTAGTTTCCAAAGTATTTGTACCTTTCATAGTTTAGTGTTCTTGGGTAGAGCTAATAAATTGTCTTATGTATTTAATGATAGAACATAGATTAGATTGGTAATGGATAATAACAAAGTAATAGAATTATATAAGCCATTTCATTATAAATATTGTAATATTTTTTAGTAATCTTTAATTGCTATAGATCTGATTAATGAGAAGGTTGATTCTATAAAAAGCTTTTATAAGTCTTTCAGAGAAGGATTGGAACTCAGTTCTAAATGAGGAAAGGCCCCCTTGGAAGGAGTTGTAGTGAATACCCTAACCCTCTTTATTTTAACTATGTTTTGTAAGTTTATTTCATTATTAGTTTGATTTTATAAAGTGTGATGCATGTGTGCTTCATAAGTTTGAAGTATTTCTATATTTTTGTTATAATAATTTCATAGTATAACTATCTAGTGAATTCAATATAAGTTTATTGTACTACAACTAATAAGCAAGATAATCTATGGATCAATAATACATATATAGTGTTAACATCCTTGAAAATCCTACATACCCTAGGTTGACAATTAATGTTAACCAGACTCAAAAATCTAGTATTAACTAGGTAATAAGTCTACATAATATTTCTGTGTTATTGCCAAGGAGGGTGTCAATTATTGATTTCTATATGAATTGTTATTTTTTAAGATTGATTGATGCATTTTCCTACCCATCCAAGCAAGTTGAGTGAGGGTACTACGATTTCTTATACTAGATGTTTAAGTTCTTGGATGTTGATGTTGTAAAACTTTGAATGCCTCTTTGCAATCTTGTGATTTACATAGTTAATGGTTTTCTTTAAAATTTACTTTTCTGCAAGAGTGATTTACTTTCTGCAAAATGTGCCTTTCATTTTTTTCTTTCATTTCCTACTTTCTAAGTTAATTTTCTCACTTTTATTTCCTACTTTCTAGAGTAATTTTCTTACTTTCAGTAGATAACTTTATTGCTTTATATAAGTAAAATTTCAATTCTAGTGATTTTGATTTTAATACTCCTTTATTTCTCTACATTTTTCTTTCTTATTATGAAAAAAACCCCTAGAACACATGAAAAACAAAAAAAACACTAACCATATGCAGGAAGGAATAAGATAGTTGAAGGAGTGTCTCAACATTTATGTAGAGATAAAGAGATTCTCAAGGGAGATTCATTCCAAACAATCCATGAGTTTCTACCAAGAAAGAACCACAAGTACCTACGGCAACTAAGAATCTTATTGAAAAATATACCATAAGCTAGAGGGATCTTGAAGAAGGAAACACTAAAAACTGAAGGAGGCAGCATGCAGAAGAATTACTATTGGATTTGAACGAGAAAATAGAAGTGGAGGAAGCATTAGCTAAGTTGGTAAGAAGAAATGAGGGAGAAGAACTACATGAACCAAACACTCCAAAAAGTAACATCAGATCAACATTTTTTATTAAGATTTTCTTAAGAAAATCAAATAAAGCTCAGGGGAGTCTTTAGACTTTTCATCTGGTAAAAAGACTATAGATCAGTAGATAAATGTTTACTATCATGCTAATGAAGAGTCTAATATAGAATTTGAAGATGTGATCCTGAGTACCTTTTGTATCCATATCACAAGAAAATCCATCATGAATGTAGGAGACTTTGTGGATGACAACAAAACTCTAGACATAGTCACTTTTGAATTTCCAATTCTAGATGCAATAGGCATAAGACAAATAGGAAATTTTACACCCTTAGCCTTGCCTAATTTTAGATGTATATTATCAAAATATCTAGACACATTTTTTTTTGAATTTGATATCTTATGTAGAAGCTATGACTATAGGTAGGATGCATAAAAATTGAAATAGTTTCTAGCCACCCTCAAAGACTCAGCACTTCATTGGTTCATGAGACTGGGTAGTAATTCAATCCATACTTGGGAGGACATGAAAAATAATTTTTTGGCTAAGTATCAGGAATATGGATGAGGAAGAAATTATAGAAGAAATGAAATCTTTAGGATGACTCAAGAAGGGGATGAATTTTTGGAAGAATATGTTGAATGGTTCATGTTCAGTGTAGAAAAATTCAAGCAAAGTGCACTAGGAGAAGAGCCTCTAAAACACATCTTCCTAAAAGGAGTCAAAGAAGACTATCTAAAATCCTTAGACCTAATGACTGAGAGAGATATCTCCCACTTTCCATTTTTAAACATCAAAGAGTTGAGCAAGAATTATTCTAGGTCTGCCATAAATAAAGTTAGAGGCAATAAGCTTCCACTGGCAATTGCAAGTGGTCTATCAAAATTTAAAGTTCATAACCTATTACAAGACATGAAATAGGATATCATTAGTCATTTGGCCACCCAACTGGATAGCTTATACTCAAATCAAAAGTAATCATCCTTGGATCAAGCTTTGACCATCTATTGTCTAGATTGTAAGAAGAAGATAGATTATAGGTGTCATGAGGTTTAGGTTAAAGTATCTAACATCATAGCTAAAGAATCAAAAATAGTAAAACTACATGTTGTAGGAGGATATGGGAACTAGATTTTCATATTTCACAAAAAAGGCCATGGGTTTAATGACCATATTTTCCAAGTATGGGATAAAATCCATATTTGATAAATTTTACCTCCTTTAATTCATAATTTATAAATACTACTCCCAATTAGACTAGTATATGGATGAACATCCCACTTCATAATTCTAACTAGCAGCCAACTCAGACAAGCTACCCCACCACCTCCTAGTAGCCTCCATAAAATGTATCTCCACTTTGGATACAATCTTGGTAACCACCTCAAGGCCCACCCTTCACAATCCAATGGTAGTAGCCCTGGAGACCCAATCAGCCCTAGGAAAACCATTAAGGAGGTTTCCCTCCACAACAGTAATAACAACCTCCTACTCATATGCCCAATACACAAGTTACACCCAAGCCTAACTAGCTCCCTACCCAACCCATGAAAAATATGGCAAATAAGTCAGTGCAACTGACATTCAGTAATAAACTTATTCAGTACCCAACATACATGGCAAAACATTAATGAAGTTCAATTGTGTTTAGGGAAAGTTCTACCACCCCCAGACCCACCCATAATAATGGAATCAAATTAAGAAAATATAGAAGATAATTTTAACCCACTTTCACCACCACAAAAAATCTTTGAACCAACAAATAAATTTGTTGATAAAATAGCCCCACCATTTCTAGAACATCTTAGCCTTCAACACCATGCAATTGAGATTGAATTTTATTTCATAGGACAACTCAAGAATCTCTGTTAAAATTCCTCTCTTCTAGGCCATCAAGGATGTGCCCATATATTCCAAAGTTTTTAGAGACTTATGTCTATGTAAACCTAGAAGGAAGAAGAAATATCCCAAAATAGTGCATATGATTGGTAAGCTGGCAAACATTATATTAGTAAACACCCTACTAAAGAAATATTCAAATCTAGGATGCCTAGTAGTAATAGTCAAGATCCATGACCAGTATTTGTCCAATATATTAATAGACTTGAGGGATGAAATAAATGTAATGATAAATAAAACCATGAACAAACTATAGTTGAATAATATTTGTCTCACATCTAAAATGATGCAAATGGTTGATAGGTCTACAGTCAAACCAGAAGGAGCCATTGAAGATCTTGTCATTACTATAGATTCTTGGGAGTCTCTTATAGATTTTATTATGTTACAACCATTTCTAATTTGGGTGGATACCCTCTTATCTTAGGATGACCTTGTCTTTCCACAGCTAATGCCTTCATCAACTACATATTAGGTAACATATTGATATCTAATAGAGACCATACTAGGAATTTAGTCCTCTATCCTCCAACACAGCCAACCTTGGCACCAGAGTATACATTATGGGTTGAAGAAGATGAGGTAGACCATCCTCCTTTGATTTTTGTATTCACCATAGGCCATGCATGCACCTTTTTTGATCAGGAGGAAGATACAATTCTCTCTAATGTTATCCATAATAATTGACAAACTCATTCTGTAAATCTTAACCAACTAAAATGTGTTGAGTGCCCATTTTCTAGCCTCTAAAAACAAGATAATTCTGATGCATCTATATAGGAAATATTCCATCAGTTTTTGCCTCATAACTACAATCAAAACTAGATATATTAGAAATATAGAAATGATGAAATCACTCAAACAACAAATTAAAATCTCTCCAAGAAAAATATTGCTTATTAATAGCAAGTTGGAGTCAAATGAGGAAAAGCCCCTAGTTAGTATGTTACATGAAAACTAATGCACTTTTACATGAAATTATGAGGATATTCAAGGAATCAACCCAAAAACATGCACACATCATATTTATATTAAATAAGAATGCCAAAAAATTAGACAACCACAACATATGTTGAATCTAACTCTTAGAGAAATAGTCAAAGTGTAATTACAAAAACTTATGACCATTGGATTTATATATAATATCTCAGACAGTGAATGGCTTTCACCATTGGTAATTATACCAAATAAAACTGGAGAATGGTGTGTATGCATAGATTATAGGAAACTTAATACAACAACCTAAAAGGATCACTTTCCTCTACCCTTCATTGATTAGATGTTAGACACACTAGTATGAAATAAATATTTTGCCTTTCTGGATGGCTTCAGTAGTTACAACCAAATTAGAATTGATCTTGAGGAATAGGAGAAGACCTCCTTCACTTGTCCCTAGGGTAATTATCCTTATGCTATATTACCTTTTAGGTTATGTAACACTCCTACAATATTCTAGAGGACTATCCTAAGTATCTTTGCAGATATGGCCAATGAATATGTAAAAATCTATATAGATGACTTCACTATTTATTGAGAAACATTTAATGAGTGCCTGAAGAACTTGGAGAAAGTTTTAAAACATTTTCAGGAGTACCATTTATCATTAATTCATAATAAATACTACATGCTTATGATAGAAGACATTGTCTTAGGCCACCATGTATCTATTGAAGGAATAAATGTTAACCTTGCAAAAATCAGCATCATAAAAAACCTACCTATTCCTCAGAAATAGAAAGATGTCAAGATTTTTTAGGATATGTTGGTTACTATAGGAGATTTATCAAAAAATTTAGAAAATTAACAGACTAAAGATATTGAATTCATATGGACTCCTACCTATGATATAGATTTCACATAATTGAAAGAATTACTGACCACCACCCATGTTCTATGTGGTCCTGATTGGAAGCTTCCCTTTCATATTCACACAGATGCTTTAGATACTATCCTAGGAGCTATGTTGGGCCAAAAATAGGAAGCACTCAATTATGCCATATATTTTGTAAGCAAGAACCTATAGGTAGCAAAATTAAATTACATGATCATTGAAAAAGAATTCTTGGCAGTAGTCTATGCTATCAACAAATTTTGTCACTACATAACAAGGTTTCAAGTATTTATTCATACAGACCATGTAACCATTAGGTACCTTATGAACAAAATAGCTATCCTAGGTAGAGCAATAAGATGGCTAATCTTATTACAAGAATTTGATCTAACTATTGTAGATGATCCTGGTAAGGACAATGTCATGGCTGACTTCTTATCAAAACTACAATTCCCTCAAGAAGATACCATAGTGGATGACTCATTTCTAGATGAGTACCTATTATCCCTCACCCTTAACACACCTTGGTATGCTAATATTTCTAACTACATCATAATAGTGTTACTTCCATAGCACTTCCTCCCTAAATAAAAAAATATTTGATTCAAAAAAGTGGTAGGTATTCAAGGCTATCTAAATTCCTTTTCTATATTGGGCCTAAATCCATCATCAGAAGATGTCTTAGAGAAGATGAAGTTCCAGATATCCTTAAAGCCTACCATGATGAACCTTGTGGAGGGCACTTTATAGCCCAACGTATAATAGGAAAAATATTTAATACATGATATTATTTCCCCTCACTCTATAAATATGCAATAAGGTATACTAATCATTGTGATAAATAGTATTGTATGAGGAGACCCACATATTCAGATGAGATGCATTTGCAGTCTCAAATGGTGTTTGAACCATTTGAAAAATAGGGACTTGACTTTGTAGGACCTTTTGATCCAAAATTTGACAATAAAGAGTGCATCCTTATATGTATTGAATATGTCACTAAATGGTTGTAAATAAAGGCTCATACACATGCCAGGGATGAGAAGGTGGCATCTTTCCTTTATGAAGAAATATTCACAAGTTATGATATGCCATAAGAAATAGTCACTGATCAAGAATGCCAATTCACTACTATTTAAATACTACTTTAGGCAAATAATATGAGATTAGGCATAAGAAATCAACTCCATATCATTCATAATCCAATGGATAGGTGGAAGTCACCAACAAGGAGTTAGAAAATATTTTGATCAAGATGTTAGTATGTCCCATAAGGATTGGGAGGCTAGACTTCTTGAAGCTATTTGGGCATACAAAATCATGTGGAAAACCACTCTAGGATTCACCTCATATGAGTTTCTATATGGGAAGAAACTTGTCTTACCAATTGAATTTAAGCACAAGACCTTATGAATAACACTAGAACTTGAGATGGATATATCTAAAGCATAGAAAGAAAGGCTTATGAAACTAAATGCTTGAGATGAATATAAACAATAGGCATTATAGAACATAGAAATTGTATAATATTATTATATTGGATGGCATGATAGGTACATTAAGACCAAACAATTCAATGTAGGAGATTGGACCCTTCTTTTTTATTTAAAATACAAAGATCACAAGGGCAAACTCTAGACCAAATGGCTTGGTCTATTTGAGATTGAGCATGTTTATGATAGTGGAGTAGTGTCAATTTAAACCATTAATCTAATAATATTCTATCTACTAGTCAATGGTCAAAAACTAAAGTTGTATAAAAATCCACTCACTTAAAAGGAGTTTACCAAGCACATACACAAGTAAATATAAAATAGATATAATGATATACTATATTAGAATGATGTCTCACTAGATAAAGGGAGAACTAGCCAACAAAAAGATGAAGGAGAGGAGGACATCCTAGCCCTCCTCTAGCATGAAAGATGAGATCTTCACAAGGTCTTTGACTAGCCACCCTCATATCTAACTTGACAAGGACCTAGAATAAACATTCTATTACAAGCAACAGTTAGAGTAAAAAAACCAATAATAAAAACCCTTTTTGGGTATTTTTGGTAGTTTTTGGGTAGAAAACTAACCTACTAGCTACCTAGGATTATAAAATGGGCCTAAATAAAAAACCATCTTACTAGTTATTTAGAGATAAAAACTAAAATGAAAAATAATTAATCATTCTAAGTAAAACTATTCATCTTCCTCTAGTTGTCATGGGTTATTTTATAGTTGTTGTAAGCACCTCCCTCACCATTGATATATGCACCTTTGTCAACAAAGGTATTCCTTCAATTTTTAAAGTCTATTTTGTAGCTGCTACAGGCACCTTCCCCATATTTGGGCACAAATTTGTAGTTGTTATGGGCTCCACCTATAGTTACTACAGGTACATCCTAACACCTATATACACCTCTCTAGTGCATGTAGGTTAGATCTTCACAAACTCTAAGCTATGGATTTGGCTATGTGATTTTTAACAATAGATGGAAGACACCAAAAAATCTAGAGGAGTGAAGGAGGATTAGAGCAAAAAAGTCAAAACATTGCTAAGAAATACCACTGAATAACAAGGTAAGAGCCACAACAAAGGCATACACTTCCAATCTCCATTTATAGTGTTTTAGATCATAATTTATGGCTATAGGGACACACATGAACCACTTTCAACTTTTGTTTTTTTTCATGGATATGATTTCACTATATAAAATAGTGAGATCTAGGATTTTTTGAAGCACGGGTCCCATGTTTGAAAACCTTGTTGGTTGCTAAAGGAAAATTTCACTAGGCATAAAATCCATAGAGTAAGACAACACAGAGATAAATCATCAGTAGGCTCATGCATAATAAGATAATAAAATAACAAAATCCTCATCTACTTTCTTCCATGTTCATATAGTACTTGACTTGGATAATAAAAAGATCTACAGTGACCACCTTGTGGTAGGAGGGCAATAATCTATCATCCCACTACAAGACCCCTGCTCCAGTTCCATGTAGGCTATCATGATTGCATGCAAATTATTGAGGGCATCATGGAAGGATAACATCTTGTGATCTAATGATTAATCAAGGGGACCACTTTAGTCAAGTTATAACTACTAGGATAATCATTACATTTTGACAAATAATCACATGTAACTTTCCTCTGTATAACCCTAGGCAAACCATTAAAAAGGTATGGCATACCTTTTGGTCATAGAAAAGCATTTTTTATTCTTAATATATCATGTATTATATTGAAAATAATATTTAATCATTAAAAAGTCATTTATTAATTATTTTCTCCACTCACACTCATACCCTCATCATGACCTCATCCTCTCTCTTTCCATCTTACTCATTCCACACCACTTGGGGATAAGTGACACCTCATGTGGGAGGAAGATAATGCTATAGGTAATCAATTTAAATAACTCCAAGGTAGTCCATATGTTAATATTAAATGACCATGATGACACCATACAATCAATAGGCAAAATAATCACTTTTATTATTTTCACTTGCAATTACAACCCATTCAAACAAAGTCAAAGCATGACATATCCTACAACCATAAACCCTTATTATTGAAATAATCTGCTTTGCTATAGGAAGAACTCTAAAAAATAAGATGAGTGTGTTGATAATTATTAGTTGAAATGGTTGTCAAAAAGCTAAACCTATCTGGAATGGGAGGGTCAGTTATGAGATGGGAACCCACAAATCATAGGCAACTTCAAGGAGACCCAGCCAGTAGGGTTGTCTGTAATAGAGTAGGATTGACCACTTATTTTGAAAAAATTTAACATTTATCATAACCCATTTCTATATAATTTTTAGGGTCCTTTATAGGAGATCAAGCTATTATATATGGCATTATATTTTTAGACATTAAAGAACTAGTAAGCTAGGCAACTGGGCTACCAAGTATAGGAGAAAACTGGGAGGACAAACCCAATGGTTAAGAATTTAGACATTAATTTTTTTAGTGAGTTAAAAGGCTAGTATTGAAAAAAGGTGGTGTGGAGAGACTCAACCTACCCCTATTTTTGAGGGAGGTATCCTTATACATCATCAGATATATGACCTGTGAAGGAATGTATTCTCTGATTTATACCCTTCAATTTAAATTTTTGAATCACTTAAGGCATGATAAGACCATTAATGTTCCAAACCACCTATGGAAAATTCTAAAAAAGATGTCCAAAGAATACTATAATGGGGTTGAGAAAGCCCTATCTCATCATTACTTGATATGGTTAATAGCTAAACATGGAATAAACACTGTTAGACTTGACCTTAGTTGGGAACAATTTATAACCCTAGAGATTGGTGAACCTTAGTAAGAAGAGGTAAATAATGAGGAGGAATCTCCTGAAGAGTAGGCCTAATAGACTTCATAAGATGTTATTATGGGCACTAGTGCTACAAGATAGCCCATAGCCACTAAAGGTTCATCTAAAACTGCTAGAGGTAGAAGAAGGAGAAGGAAACTAGTCCTACCTCCTTCTAACACAAAGGAGGAAAATACACCCACACAAATTGGTAAAAATATAATTTCTCCCACTATTCAAACTATATCATCACCAAATATATATGCTTACACCATGGCTCCTTCAAGGGAAGAGGAAGTTCTTCCTTCAACTACTGCACAAGAAGAACAAGTTCCAAAATCCACCCCTCCTAAAAACAAGAAGAAAATTGAAGAAAAGAAACACTCTATATCAAGAAGAAAGAGACCTCCTCCTAGAAGATCTCAAATAATTAATAAATAGAATAAAATCCTAGCCTCCTCACCCATATATGTCAGTGAGGATGAAAAGGAAAAGAAAGTGCCCAGGATTTGAAAGACCTCTAATGGGTTCAAGATTGTAAAATGGTCTACTGAAGAGGAATCTACTAAAGAAGAATAATTATAGTCACCTAAGCCACCCAAATTCACTGAGGAAGACATGGATCTCCTCAGACAAATTAGGTATATAAAATAATAACTGAGAATGATAGATTAGCCTATATAAGAAGAAGAATTGATTGAAGAAAATATTATAGAAGAAGAAGCAAAACAAGAAGTAGTTCCTCATAGCCAAAAGTTCCAAACCTTTGAATAATCCATGAAAGAAATATATAGGATAATAAATGAGATAATATATTTGAAATTTAAGAGAGGCTTGGAATCACTTTTGGGGGTAGTAGAATTTATAAAACCATCTATGGAAAAAGAAAAGTTATTGGAGGAACTTACAGTAACTTCCTTTGAAGTGCCTACAGCAAATTCATCTACTTTTCCCATAGATAGCATTAGTGTACCCTTAGAGGCACATTTATAATATAATTCTCTAGCTTTGGTACCTTTCTACAATAAATTTTCTCCTCCATTGACCACTACAAAAATACCTATAGTAGAGAAAGTAATTGATTTGGATCTTTTAGCTACTAGGCTAGTAAAAACTGATGACCTCTTCAATTTTCTTGAATAAAAATTTAGTGATGATTAAACTTATCACAAATATTTAATAAAAATATTTAAGGTATATATTGAAACAAGAGAGCAACAAGATGACTTAAAATAAATCCTAGAAGAGGCTAAAACTAGGATCAATTATTTGAAAAAAAAAATTACTAAAATGCATGAAACCACTGAATTGTTAATGGAGTGAAAATCACCTTCTAGGGTTTATGTTGTCTACTTACAATAAATATGGATTTAATTCAAATATGATAAGATCTATAATGATCAATCCTACATGGTTTATGACACTAAATCATTATTTGAAGTTGATAGACATGTTGACCTTGATCTCCAAGCATAGTTGAGTGAGTTTTACATACACCAGTATGTTGTACCCCATGACACAAATTAGAATCCAAATATATACTTGGGGGATATCCAACTAAATGTATCTACTTGATATTTCCTTAATGAAATAGGGAGAAAGAAATAGGTGGAGTATCAAGAAAAATAAAAAGAAGCTACCCTAATTATTAGGGATGAGTCAACTAATTTAGAAGATATAATAAATGAATGGATTTCCTTCATGAAATCAGAGACTTCACAAGCATGGGTCACAAGGAAACAAGTAGAGGTTTAGAATCACTACTTGAGTCTTATGGAGGGAGATGGAAAGCAAAGTTTTGTTTCTTATTTTCACAGATGGGTAGAACTCTCTAATGATTTGAAAATAAAGGAACCTTATTCCTCTCAAAACTTTAGGGAGGACATACATAGGGTATACATGTATATTTATCTTGTTAGGAAGATAAGGATAAAATGGTTGGGGTTCATGTTTCAACCACCTATGTTCTAGTTCCCAATTCTTGACTAGGAGGGAAAGGTCCAAACTAAAAGAGAGATAGAGAAGAAAAGATAGAATAATGTTGATGATGATAAATTTTTCTATATCTTTGAAGGGATGGGCTACACTGAGCCCCTATATTTCAAAAAAAATTATTGTTTTAAAATGTAACAAAGGCTTTCTCGAGGTCAAGCAAGAGGTTAAGTAGAGGGGTGTGATGAGGCCACCAATTGCTTTATTTTATAGCCTCATCCATTCCTAGTATATATATTTTTCTATGTAAACTCCTGTAACCATCCATGACTCATGCAAATAAATAAATGAATTTAATATTTTCTGTGTGCATTGATATATACATGTTATGTTATGAATTAATGATGATTTTTCTTTGATTAGATTATACTTGTGTAACCTTATATAATAAATATTTTAAGGGTAACTATTGTCAAATGAGTCTCTCCTCATTTAAGTGGCACAATGGAGCTACCTTAGGGTTGTGGGTGACTCAAAATTTGAGGTGAATCTCTATATTAGGGCTAGTTCCATTGATGTACCACTATAGATCAATCCTATTACTAACTTTAGGGGGGTGAAAATGGATAAGGATAATTGAAAATAAATCTAATATAGGGGAGGTGATACACCAAATATATGGTCTACTCACGCCACTTACAATGCACTTGAAACCAAATAGAATCCCACACATACACTTCATTCAATTAAACCCTCCTCTTCTACATCAATGTTTCAAGCATAAGGTCTTAGAGAGAGTCTAGGCTAGGAGGACTTAGACAATAGGTATTCTAAAAATACTAATGAATAATCTACTCAATATACCTTAAATCCATATCGGACACTCCTTGCTAACTTGGAAAAGAGAGATTTCAATCCACACAAGGCACTAGGAAGATTAACATGTGAAGGTAAACAAACTACACTTGCATAAGACGAACAACCATAACATAAAATTAGTGAAATATTGAATGAGGTAATACAAAATTATTTATCAGTTCAAGTAAAAAAATTGGTATGGATTTTCCATACCTAGGTGGAGAGATCCATCTATTTGGTATATCAGTTCCCCTAGATTAGATTTGTTTTCAGTTATCTTTCTCCCTTTTCACCTCCCAAAAGTTAGTAGTAAGATTGATCTATAATGGTACATCAATTGAACTAGCCCTAATCTAGATATCTACCTCAAATTTTAGGTCACCCAAAATCCTAAGGTGCTTCCATTGTGCCACTTGAATGAGGAGAGACTTGTCATCTCCTCAAAGGGTGCAGGTTCAAGTGACAATAATTTTTGGCATTCCCTATGGGACTCTTGTTCCAATAATTTGAGGAGTTTTGGTGTTCTCCTCAAGATATCAGCCCTTGGAGGTAATTTCACTAAGCATCAATGGTGACTCCAAGAATTAATCTACTATTTAAGCAGCTCAGGTACTCTATTTTAAGTTGTTTTCTTTTTATAGACACTTCTCATGAGTGATTCATGGATTATTTTGATGTTGACTTTGTCCTAACACAAGTTGGGGAGACATATCCATATTTTCCCATTCCATATCAATATGAACAAGTCCTTGGCCAATCTTTTCATGACCCCTATCAATCATATGTTGCCTATGATCATGACTATCAAGCTTGTGCTTCACCTAGTCCACCTAGTTCCTCTCCAAGTCACTCCATTAAAAGTTTAAAGAAGACTCTCATTGTCTACAAAGAATATATGTTAGACCTTGATACTATAAATGGTTATAGTAAATTCCTCCCTAGTGATTGTATCAAGAGTTTGAGGGATGCTTTGGAGCAATTCAAGAAAGAATGGATGCCTATAGAGAGAGCTAATTGGTAAGGTCTTACTAATGAGATGCTTGATGTTTGTGGTCTAATTTTTCACCTAGAGTAGAGGTTGAGAGCTCATGAGCCAGCTCAAGCTTGGTAGATCCAATACATCCCACATCAACCTTCAAGTGTGTCAACTATGCCCACTCAAAATGCTAATCCAAAAATGCTTAAAAATGCCCCAAGTCCTTTATGCATTCCCTAAAGTTTCCCTTCTTGGAGGTCCATCCAAGAGAGAAGCCAAAGGAAGGAGGACACCACTGTTAACCAAGTTGTTTTATTTGGAGAATATTTTGAGAAAATAATATTGATTTTTGAGTCCCATCCTTGACATGAAGATTGAATTACCAAACCAAATTTTAAGGAAATCCATCATGGCAGTAGAATGGAGAGATTCATAAGCCTAGCTTTCCAAGTTGGAAAAAAGATACCAAGTCCAAGGAAACCCCAATTTTCTTAAGCCTATCATTTACCCCTCCATTTTCATCTCAAACCCATGGATAATTCTCTAAGCCTACCTTCCCAAGATGAATATAATTAATGGTAGCTTATGGAAAGAATAATCAAGCATGTTTAAGTGGAAAAATTGGTAGTGAAGAGAAACTTGAAACTACTCAACTCCCTCCCACCCCTCCTCAAGAATCTATTAAACCCATCTTTCCACCTCCTCTAATTGATCCATTTTTCCCTTCCAATGGTGAGTATTGCATTGCTCTTTAATAGCCTTCTTGGGATAAATTTTTTGTTTTGAGATGCCTAGTATTGGCATCACTAAGAGGGAGAAGGAGATGGATATTTTAGATTAGATTAATGATGAGGAAGAGCTAAATCCTTGTGAAGAAACTTTATATTGTAATGGTAACAAAGATGACATTCTTTGTGTTGAAGAAGATGCCTTGGAAAAAGTTCTTTTGGTTTCCAAAGAAGAAGAGGAAGAAGTTTATCTTGTTATTCCCCTTCATGATGCTGATCGAAGAGAAGATGATGACTTGTGGCAAAGATCTAAATACATTTTCAATGAAGTTGAAGGTTTCATGGGGCCTATAAGTCCTTTAGAGCCGAATACAAGACATGGTAAGAAATATGATGTGTTTCAAGGAGAAGACATATGACACACATATATGCAAATGTTCAAAAACTATGAAGACAATGAGAAGACAAGACTCCTAAGAACACAAACCCAATCTATTGAAGAGCAAGTATATGTTGAGAGGTATCATCATCAAGAGGCTCTAAACCATGATGGAGTAATTCATAATAAATATGAATCTTTTGAAGAAGGTTTGAAGTTTGATTCTATAATCTCATGTGAAACTACTCATATAACCATGAATGAAAAAATTGAACAAGAACATTACTAGAGTTCTATAACACAACACTTCTTGAAGGCTTTGAAGAGGCTATAAAAAATGAGAAGGATAATGAGACCTTTCAAAAACATATAGACTTTTAGCAAGCTATCCCCTGCATAGAGATGCAAATTTTCCATGATGAGACAAAGGGAGAATAGTATGAGGCATGTTTCCAAGGTCAAGAAGACTTCATATACCTTAGAATCTTGTTTGAGATGACTCCATAAAAATACATGCCAATACTAGGAGCAAAAAGGGAGTATGAGTCATCTAATACTCCATCCAAGAAGAAACATGCTTGGCGCCCTCATTCATCTCATGAGGAGGGATATTCAAGTTACTTCCCTTTTGATTTGGAAGGGAATATTTTTAAGTTAAATGTACATAATTAGTTTCCTTTTTGTTATGTCTTATGTTCTCTAAGTGCTTAGTAGCACAAGTGTGCCTTTGTTTTGTGTGTTTGTTTTGGTTTTATTATGTGTTATCTTTCATTTGTGTGTTTTGAGGTTAATAAAGTATCTTGTTAGTCAAGTTAAGGTCTAATCCTACTATTTCAAAGTGCATTTGACTCCCTTTTCCCAATGGATGGGATAAGGCTACTCATCCTTAACATAAGGAAGCATGTTACCTTTAGGAATTGCTAAAAGTGTTGACCAAATTTGTCATTTAGTCAAATTGGGTTAACCCTTACATATTGAAACTTTTCAAAAGTTCCCATATGTCTAACAAGGTCTCATGTGTGTCTAAATACCTTACCTATCCTTGCTCCAACCTTGGTTTAAGTCCATCTTCCTTGTGCTAGTCTAGTCAACCAAATTCAACTTTGGTCAAACATGGTCAAAGGTATAAATTATCTTTAAAATGTCCTAAAATGGTCATTTAGATGTTTTAAGGTGTTCCTAGGTCATAAATTGGTCCTTTACCATGTCTCATGTGTAAAATAGGCCTTTTGGTCACATTTTCATCTCATTTAAATGACTTGTATAGACTTTCAACGAAGCATATTTATCAAAAAGTTGTATTTCAATGTGGATGAGGTTAGAGCATGTTAGTTATTAGTTATATGTCATTTCAAGAAATAGTTTTATGCTTGAAAATAGGATAAATTCCTCAAAACTTCCCCTTAATGGCACTTGTATGGACTTGGGAAGTTCACCTTTAGCTAAAAATATGGGAATATGCCTCTTCACCTCCCTAAAGTCCTTATCATGATTGGTTTGCAGAATAATGGTCAAAAAGATTAGTTTTAACTTCTATTTCTTCCTTTTTGCCTTTTCAAGCCAAGAAAGGTCAATTTGGAATGCTTGGTGTAAGATGTATAAGTGGAATTGGGAGGAATTCTCTTGTAGGTTGAAAGGACTCTGAGTTAGCTTCAAATCCATGGTAGGAATTTTTAGTTTCATGACTTCTCCTGTATGAATAATCAATAAGAAGCTAGGTAGTTTTTTATGCTTTTTCATCTGAGGGGTCACTTTTTGAGCTAGTTTCTGAATCTCTTGTTTATTTTTGACAATTTGGTTGCTGTATATGTTCCTCAAGGATTTTCCATAGGTTTTCCCATTGATTTTGACTTTTTGAGGTTTCATGAACTCATAAGCTTCTTCTAGGCTTGTTCTTAATCATATATCATCCTTACTACATTTTGCTCAAAATATGCATTTATAGGTGCCTTGAATCAAGTTTTCCACATTAAGATGAAGGAATGGAAGGTTGTATCATATGATTTTAGTATTTAAAATTCATTTTAAGTGGTTTTAAAACCTTTCCATTGCATATTATTTCTCCTTATATGCCCTTACCTATATATCACAATCAAAATACTCACCTATAGATCCCTTGAAAATGTCATGATGATGTTTGGAGTGATATCCTTGTGTTCAAATTTATCATCATGGTCTAAGATGCACTAATATGCCTAAGATATCCTCTCCTAGGCTTGTTTTAGTGGTATATCACCCTCATTGCCTTACATTCAGAAGTATGCACCCACAGGTAGCATTTGTAGAGTTTTAGAGAAGATGTACAAATGGATGATTAATAGGGTTGAATCTCCTTGAGGTCTATAAAATAATTTGATACCTTGGGGATAATTTTTATGACCCTTAATATCCTACTAAGGGTAAAGGAATCATCCCATAACAAATGTTGAGTTTTAGGGCCTTTGTCCCTAAAGGAACTAAATAAAGGTTTATAAACATTTTGGAAATAACATATTTCATAGTTTTAAATACTTTTCAATGCTCCTAATTATTTAGATTTGTAGTCTCTATCATGAATAATATTTATGAAAGGTTTGAGGGAAATATGAGTAGTAGAAGATGATGTTTGAGGATCTCAAATATGGTCATAAACACATTGAATTATTTCAATGATGTCTACAGGCCTAAACCTAAAGTGTTTTATTCTCCACTAGGTTACAAATGAAATATTGCCAATATATAGAGATTATTCATGATGTTTCCAATGATTTTCATCTTCCAATGACAATATAAGGAGGATAGATCACTATTTTGACTCCCCAATCCCATACCTAATCTATACACAATATAAAATGCTTACCTACAAGCAAGGGTAAACTGACTGTCCTAGTCAATAAGTAAGCAGTGACAAATGAGGGTGATATTTCTAGTTTATATGGTCTAAACATCCAAGAATGGAGTAAAATAATAGGAAATTACTATAAATTCTTTAATAATGGTTTTCAAACGTTGCAAAAATCCAAACCAGACATTAACACCTATAGCCAAGGGTAAAAATATAGGTTTATCTCAATCAATAGTAAAAGGGTTAACATAGGTGTGTAAATGTATGGTTGTAGCACACTTAGATGAACTTGTGATTGATAAGGTTTTTATGACCTAAATAATCTTAAATTGAATCTCTAAAACTTTATGAACAAATCAAAAGGGACACATACACCTACAGACAGTAGGGTATGACACGGTTACTCAATCATTCAAGGAAGTACTTAGTCTAGTGGGTCTAAGATGCATATTGAATGCCAAGAAAGATATAGTGATAAATCAAGTGATTGGGAACTTTATCCAAAGTATTTATTGGCTTCATAGAATAAATAACACCCACAGTAGGGTATTAAGAGGAAATGTCTCAGTTAATTCAAAGTGGAAAGTGAGCTTTTCTTGATGTTTTAGCAATGTTCCAAGGGTGTTCAATGAGAATGGAAGTGAAAAGGGTATTATGTGATAAAATAGAGGTTTAAGGAGGGATTTTAAACCATTATAAACCATAATGCAACCTATAAACAAGGTCCACAAACATGTTTCTCAGTCAAAGGTAGTAAATAATTTTGGATTCCAAGATGATAGAGAAGTTAAGAAAAAAGAAAAATGACTCCAAGTAACCCTTGAGGAGATTTTATAATTTTTTTAAAGTTTTAAATATAAATTAGACACACAAAATTCAGCCTAATAATTCCAAAAAAAAAAAATGCAGTCAATGTTTCAATACCTCTACACA
The DNA here is from genome assembly GCA_037957365.1 of Torreya grandis. NCBI lineage: Eukaryota > Viridiplantae > Streptophyta > Pinopsida > Cupressales > Taxaceae > Torreya > Torreya grandis. Next base: position 1,084,591 of record JARHVA010001751.1, on the reverse strand, counting down.
GTCTACCTTATTGAAAGTTTGTTTAGGAAAATTGTAGTTTTGGATGGTAAAATCTTGTATTAAAAGGCTAAAAAAATTTATGGATAACAAATAAAACTTTAGGAACATCTTCAAATATTTTTTATTGAGGATAAAATAGGGTAAGTGCCCCCAGTTTTGTCTCAGATAAGGGGCACTTTTCCCTTTGCATAAAACCTACAATTTAGCAATATGGGCTAAGAACATGGACCAAAAGTCTGGGAGACATTGAATGAGGGTTGGAGGACTTGATACACACATATATAAACATGTTAAACCAATATATAATTCCTAAAGGAAAATAAGGTGGTCTAAGCTATAGGAGTTGCAGGTAGACCTAGTTAGGCAAAGGGCAAGCCTAACTCCAACTATGGGGTCACTTCTATTTTTAGATTTTATCAAGAATTAAAATGCCTTGGATTATTTTAATGTAATTATAACTAAGGTTTCCAATATATTTCATAGGTATTGAGGTTCATCAATAATATTTGAACTTCAAAGTTGCATGAAAACCCTAGTAGGCCTAATGTGAGGCCTAATACTCAAAAGTGGTCCTATCACTTTTTGGAATAAATGAGAATTGAGATCATGTGAGACATGTTTTTTTAATTATATTATATGTGTTTTATAATTTTTTTTTCATATAAGTTCCTCAATAAGCTATTTCTTGGCTTGAAGGTACCTAGACCTCACATAATGTATAAAAGTGACTCGAGTGGCTAGCTCAGAATGCTTGGAACTTATCCAACGGTTTGAATGGGACATTAGAATTACTAGAGGAGTTATTTAGGGTCCATAATATTCTCTTAAAGTAATTATTTTATAGCTTCAATGTGCCAACTCTATGAGTAATGCCTAAGACATGAAAAGACTAGAAACCCTCACTAAACCCCAACTAGGACCTAATTGGGAAAAGAAGGCAAATGGAGTATCCAAATGGGGTTTAAAGTCCATGAAACCAATTTTTAGTTTTATATGACTCTCCAAATATCCTCCCCATATAAATTAAATGTAATACACATATATGAAAGAGGTACAAAAGGGATTTCTTTAACAAATTTATGTGTTTTGCAAGTGTGGAGGAGTTTCAAAGGATGAAACCAACTTTGGGAGATATATTAGGACTTATTATATGTCATAATTTATATTTATTGATATATATAATCTTATAAGTGTTCTTACCATCTCTTTCATCTTAGCCAATCTAGTGGACAGATAGTGAGCACTTACTGAAAATGCTGAAAACCTCAATTGGGAAGCTTTTTGAGTTTGGTTTCATGAACTTGATGACATGGAAACTCTTTAAAAGTTTCATTAATCCTTTTTAATAGATAATATTTTATAATTGGAAAGGTTTTGGTTGCAAAGTGTGAGAGGTGCATGGGAAGGAGTTATTTATGACCTGTCATGAATGATTGCTCATGGTTAGAGAAATGTGGATGATTAGGGGATGATACAGTGCATTTGGAGGATTATTAGTAACCCCTCCCATTTATCTCAATCACCATACCTGACCATATTTAATAGAGAAGGATTTTTTTGAAGGAAAATCATGAAGGTAATTTCTTATGAAAGCACAAGAACATCTACACCACATATGGAGGAGTTAGACAAGTTTAAGAGACATTTGTCCTTAATTTACTTTTATGTTATATCTCATGATATATTCCATTTATTTTTTAACTCCTCATTTCTTAAAAAGTGTCTTAGTGACTCTTGATCTTCCCTTTCTCTCTCTCCTCTCATAATTTCTAAAAATATTGGCCTTTTTGGCATTGTATTTGATCTCTTCACCTAGGTATGGTGAAGCCCTACCAAATTTTTACCTTGAACTAATAAATAATGTTGTTTTACCTCATTAAATATTTCACTAAGTATATTTTATGTTTATTGATCTTGTGCAAGTGTAGTTTTCTTACCTTCATATGTTACTCTTCCTAGTGCCTTGTGTGTATTGGAAGCTCTCTTTTGTAGGTCAACAAGGAGTGTCTGATATGGATTATAGGTATAGTGAGTAGATTATTCATTAGTGTTTTTATAAGACCTATTGTATAAGTCCTCCTATCCTAGACTCTCTCTAAGACCCCATGCTTGAAATATTGATGTAGAAGAGGAGTGTTTAATTGAATGAAGTGTATGTGTGGGATTCTATTTGGTTTTAAGTGCATTGTAAGTGGTGTGAGTAGACCATATATTTGTTGTATCACCTCTCCTAGATTATATTTGTTTTCAATTATCCTTCTCCCTTTTCAGCCCCCAAAAGTTAGTAGTAGGATTGATCTATAGTGGTACATCAAGGGAACTAGCCCTAATCTAGAGATCCACCTCAAATTTTGGGTCACCCACTACCCTAAGGTGGTTACATTGTTCCACTTGAGTAAGGACAGACTTGTCATCTCCTCAAAGGGTGCAGGTTCAAGTGATAATCGTAACATAAGACTACAAGAATCTTTTTTAGACACAACACTTATATAGAAGCCCATAAGAAAAGTGGCTTATACTTGTAATTTACTCACAACTATTGACTCTTACCTATAGCAACTATTGGCTTCCACCTGTAGGGTGCTCGTAGCAACTACTAGTTTCCACCTACAAGTTTATCATAGAAACTACTAGTTTCCACCTATAGGTTGCTTTTAGTAACTATAAGCTTTCACCTATATGATCCCATAGCCACTACACAAAATAGAACTATTATTGTGATAAGAAGTGATTAGCTCTTAAAGACACATCCAGCTATCTTACGAACCAAGTGGGTGATTGAAGAGGATCCTCCATAGCTATTTTATGGACTCCTCACACGTAAAGAATCTTGGATGTGCTGCTAAAGATTAGTAAGACAAGGACAATGGAAAGGATACAAAAAAACAACAAAATATTATATATTGTACTTAACCCAATCAAGCCTAAAAGAGGTAAATTCAATTACTAAGCACCTAAAGGTTGACTAGGGCAATTCCCAAAGTATTTGTGCCTTTCCTAGTTTAGTGTTCTTGGTTGGAGATAATAAATTGCCTTATGTATTTAATGGTAGAACCTAAATTAGTTTGGTAAAAGATAATAATAGAGTAGTATAATTGTATAAGTCATTGCATTATGAATATTGTAATCTTTTGTAGCAATATTTAACTGCTACAAATTTGAGTAATAAGAAGGTTCTGTAAGAAGCTTTTGTAAGTCTCTCGAAGGACTAGAACTTAGTTCTTAATGAGGAAGGGTCCCATCAAAAGGATTTGCAATGAAGATCCTAACCCTCTTAAGTTTAAGTGTGTTGTGTAAATAGATTTCATTATTAGTTTGATTATATAAAGTTTGATACATGTGTGATTCATAAGTGTGAAGTATTTTTGTATTTTTGTTATAATAATTTCATAGTATAACTATCTGGTGAATTCAGTATAAGTTCATTATACTACAACTAGTAAGAAAGATAATCTATGTATCAATAATACATATATAGTGCTAACATCCTTGAAAAACCTATGTACCTTGGGTTCACAATTAATGATAATCAAACTCAAGAATCTGGTATTAACTGGGTAATAAGTCTGTACAATATATGAGGTTTACTAAAAAAATTAATTAGTCAATGCTACACAATCATGTGGAAATTTTTTCTATTTTGAGTCTTATTCAAATGAAATAACTCATATTTATAAGCCATAGTTAGAGATCTACACTTTTAGGAATTCTTGGATGAAACCTAGATAACTACCACTGTCAATGGTTTGTAGTTGTTTAATTCAATATCAAGGGCACATGAAGTAGTCAAAATTTAATATTAAGTATGAAATGTGTTTCTAAACATTTGATTATAGTTTAAGTGGAATATATAAATAACTTAGAACATGCATGCCAAGTCATTAAAATTTATTTAGAGGTGGATTTGTATATAAAAATTGGCATGGTTCATTTTGTTAAATGGTAGATGGATTCTTGTTATTCCTATGGTTGGAGGATAGAAACATATCTTTATTCAAAGAGATTTAGACTTGTAGAAAATAGTCAAAATATTTGTAATGAAATTGTGATAGTGTTTATATCATTTTATCATTATGGATTTACTTCTTTAATTTATCACCACTTGAATATGAATAAGGACATTCCTCTTTCACAACTATTAATCACATCAATAATTGAGCATACATCGAATGGGAATATATATTCATCCCCCTTGATGTCAACTTCATTGAATACTTTGAACCAAGGTGGGAATTTTTCATAATCCTCATTACAAATGATTAAAGCATTGGAGGAAAAAAAATATCTCATTAAGAAGAACACTAAAAAGGCATTCAAATATGGTATGTTTGGTTCACAATGTCTCACATAACCCTCTTGCAATAGAGGTTTCATTTCAACCCTTGCCACCACACTTTGTGGCAATAAAATTTCCTACTTATGAGAAACATAAGGGTGACCCTAAGTATGACTGAGAAATGAAACTCCTTGTATTAAATAAGTTAAATTATGGGGCCACTACACTAGCTTCATCCAATACAAAATTTTAGATCAATCCATCTTACAAAGTTAATCTGAATCAACCAAAATTTGATACCAATCAAACAATGAA